>CM060698.1:43213245-43813245 GCA_030686995.1 Artemisia argyi
CTCCTCACCAAACCATTCCCGCAGTGAACAACACTGTACCACCAGATGCGCCTAACCGAGATAGGGTGCTGAATACGGAGACAGACACCCTTGCAACAGCTGAGGACGCACCCAATCTCACTTTGGGAAACTTTGTATCCCAAAACTATGAAACCTTGACCGCCCTCATGCAGGAAGAAGCTAGAAGAAGGGCAAGTACGGGTCTACAGGCTCGATTGAATTTCGGTCCTGAACGCGAACCATCACCATTGCGCCAACCACGAAGAAGACGCGCAGAACGTACCACTATCCATGATAGGCTAGGTACGACATCTGAGTCACAATACTCGGAAGACAGTGAGAGGCGCACTAATGTTCACTCCAGACTTGGCAGTCGCGGGATACAAGACCGATTGGGACCTCAACATTCACCAAGCCAAGGATCCTCCAAACCTGGAAGTAAGAGGATCCAAGACAGACTGGGAAGAAGAAGATCCCCAAGCAGAGATCCCTCAAGCTCTTCCTCTGAAAGAAGTCGGCGCAAGCGCCGAAGAAGAGACTACCCTTCTTCCAGTGACTCCTCCGATAACGAGGATAGAGAAACAGGACACTGGAAGTCAAGAGGAAGGCGTCGCGAGGAAGAGAATGAAGATATGTCTCTCCCATGGCGTCGCCAGAAAGTTGACGCGTTTACACGGCGCATCAGCAATTACTCAGATCGCAAATGTAGGCGCATGCCTGCTAACGTAAAAACATATGATGGAACAGGTGATCCGGATGATCACCTAAAAATTTTCGAATCAGCCGCCACCATTGAAAACTGGCCACAGCCAGTGTGGTGCCACATGTTCAATTCTACGTTAGTATGGAATGCGCGCACATGGTTTAGCAAACTCCCACGTAGGAGCATCGGTGGATTCGAGGAATTACGGAAAGCATTCCGCCTCAACTTCACCCAGAGAAAGAAGTGCGCTAAAAACCCTGTTGAGCTAGCAAGAGTGAAACAGCGCCAAAGAGAATCAACCAGCGCTTTCATGGAACGCTTCAAGGATGAGTGCATACACGTTAAAGCGTGTCCTGAAATCCTAAAAATTTCAGGGTTCATGAATGGGATTAATAACCCAGAACTCATCCGAAAGCTAAACGACAAAGTTCCACAAACTTTTGATGAGCTAACAAAGCGCACTAGATCCTTTATACAAGAAGAAGCAGCCGCTGCGGACAGTAAAAAGAGTTATTCGAACTATAGGCAGCAAGAGCAGCCTCGGAGACAATCCAATGATCAGAATAACAACCGTAGCAGGAATTACCGCAATGGAAGGGACAATGACAGATATACCCCTCTTACAAAAACCCCAAGGGAAATATTTGTAACAGAGGGCGCAAACTTCCCAAAACCGCCACCAATGCGCACTGCAGAAGAAAAGCGCATAGGAAGTGGATACTGCGAGTACCATGGTCAAAAAGGCCATACAACTAATGAGTGCGTCCAGCTAAAACAACTAATTGAAAAGTTAGTAAGAGAAGGCAGAATGGACCACCTTGTAAAAAATATCAAAGAAGGGAAAGACAAACAAAGGGGCGGAGGTAAGAAAGAGCCCCCCAAAGAAAAAGCTGATACCATATACATGATACAATCATGGCAGCGCAAGATAAAACAAAAGTCAGCCAAAAATTCTCTCCAGAAAAAGAGATATCTTTCCCTACTCTAGCTGCGGACAATGCAGTCGTGGAGCCTCTAACTATTGAAATACATACAGGAGGACATGATATCCACCGCATGTACATTGACGGAGGAGCATCCGCAGATATCCTGTACGAGCACTGCTTCAAAAGACTGCGACCTGAAATCCAAAGTCAATTGCTACCAACAACAACGTCATTAACAGGATTCACAGGAGAAAAGATCTGGCCCATGGGGCAGTTACGCTTGTTGGTGGTCGTGGGAGATGAACAACACTCAACCGCAACATGGATAAACTTTATAGTAATAAAATCCCCTTCACCATACAACGGTATCATTGGGAGACCGGGAATATCATCCATATGCGCTGTACCATCCACAGCGCACGGAATACTGAAATTTCCAGTGGAAGGAGGAGTCGTTACTCTCTATAACACAACAGTACCACCAAGAGAATGCAATGCGGTAACAACCGAAGCAGAGACTATTCCAGAATAGCGCAGAGAGAAAACGCCAAACCTAAAAGTCACTATTCATCCCGATTACCCGGAACAACAAGTTTCGATTGGGGGATCTTTATCTGACAAAGGTAAGGCAGCCGTATGCGCACTCTTGCAAAAGAACCTAGACATCTTTGCATGGGAACCAAAACATATGACTAGAGTACCGCGCTCTATCACAGAGCATAAGCTACAAATCCGACAAGGATATCCTCCAATACGACAAAAGAAGCGCGGCCAGGCCCCAGATCGTGCAAAAGCTATTCTAGAAGAAGTACATAAGCTCGTAGACGCAGGCATCATGCGCGAAGTATACTACCATGACTGGTTTTCTAACCCAGTTATGGTAAAGAAGAGCGATGGCAGTTGGAGAATGTGCGTGGACTTCACGGATCTCAACAAAGCATGTCCACAGGACTGCTATCCACTGCCAGAGATAGACTGGAAGATAGAATCCCTGTGCGGATACCCTTTCAAATGCTTCCTAGATGCATATAAAGGGTATCATCAAATCCAGATGGTAGTTGAAGATGAAGAAAAAACAGCTTTCCACACCAGTCAGGGAGTGTACTGCTACACAAAAATGCCTTTTGGCCTAAAGAACACAGGCGCGACATACCAACGACTGGTGGACACAGCTTTCGAAAAACAAGTAGGCCGCAACTTGGAGGTCTACGTTGACGACCTTGTCATCAAAAGCCACACAGAGGATGAATTGGTGCGCGACATCGAGGAGACATTCTGAACATTTGGGCGAATAAACATGAAGTTAAATCCCAAGAAGTGCACCTTTGGCGCAACCGAAGGCATGTTCCTTGGATACTTGATAGAACCCGATGGAATCAGGCCTTGTCCAGAAAAAACAAAGGTTGTTATTGATCTCCCCTCACCGCGCACACTAAAAGAAGTCCAGTCATTGAATAGAAAATTAGCAGGGCTAATCCGCTTCTTATCTAAGTCAGCAGACAAATCCCTTCCTCTCTTTAAAACACTCACGAAGTGCACCAAAAAGGGAGACTTTCGCTGGACTAAAGACCGGGGGAAGAACTAATCATGTACTTATCAGCGACTCACGGAGCAGTTAGCGCAGTACTATTGACAGATAGGAACTCCGTCCAGACACCCATATACTTTGTAAGCAAAGCCCTGAAGAAAACAGAGACTAACTATAGTGCGATGGAAAAGCTGGTCTTAGCTCTAGTATTCGCAGCCAAAAGGATGCGCATATACTTTTAAGCGCACCCAATAGCTGTAATCACTGATCAGCCAATCAAACAAGTTATCTCTAAGCCTGACGCATCAGGACGCTTACAGAAGTGGAGTGTACTGTTAAGTGAGTATAACATCACATACAGACCGCGCACTGCAATCAAAGGACAAGTATTAGCCGATTTCATCGTAGAGAAGCCAGATAGTGACAACCCAACATCTCCAACTAAAACAGATCTACAGGAACCCTGGATCCTGTTCACAGATGGGTCCTCATGTGTAGATGGATCAGGCGCGGGCCTCATTCTTACAAATCCAGAAGGTATGGAATTCACCTATGCGCTACGCTTTGAATTCACAGCCACAAACAATGAGGCAGAATACGAAGCCTTGCTAGCCGGACTACGCATCGCAATCCAAATGGGTGTACGCAACCTGGAAGCAAACGTAGATTCGCGGCTAGTCGCTAACCACGTGCTAGGCGAATATGTAGCCAAGGATGAACACATGGTCCAATACCTAGAAAAGACCAAAGCTTTAATTAAAAACTTTGACAGGTTCACAATAAAACAGGTGCCTAGAGGAGATAACAGGAAGGCGGACGCACTCAGCAAGATCGCATCCACAAGCTTTGCGCACCTATCAAAACAGGTATTGGTAGAAACCCTAAAAAACAAGTCAATCTTGGAAATGGGGATATCCACAGTGATAGACGAACAAGACCCTACATGGATGACTCCTATCATTGAATTCATCAGCAAGGGAATCTTACCACAAGATCATAAGTACGCTCGAAGAGTGTAGCGCACAGCGCAACGGTTTGAACTACGAGACAACATACTCTACCGACGCTCTTTCTTACAACCCTGGCTCAGATGTGTTGGACCTCTCCAAGCAAACTATGTACTCAGAGAAATCCACGCGGGATCATGTAGTATGCACTCAGGGCCGCGATCTGTGGTTGCCAGCGCTCTACGGTCAGGGTATTATTGGCCAACTATGCATCGCGACGCACGCAATCTGATAAAAAAATGCAGCAATTGTCAAGTACATAGGCCAATCCCGCGCCGGCCACAACAAGAGCTAACACCTATTACCTCACCATGGCCATTTTATAAATGGGGCATTGACATCGCAGGTCCCTTCCCTGTAGCAGCAGGAGGAGTAAAGTTCTTCATTGTAGCCATAGACTACTTTACGAAGTGGATTGAGGCGAAAGCGGTGGTGAGCATCACGGGAAACCAAGTTAAATGCTTTGTCTGGGACAACATTGTCTGTCGCTTCGGACTACCAGGAGAGATCATATCAGACAACGGAAAACAATTCTGTGATAACCCATTCAAAGATTGGTGCGCGCAATTGAACATTACGCAACACTTCGCTTCAGTGAAACACCCACAAACCAATGGCCTAGTTGAGCGCGCAAACCGCAGCCTAGGTGAAGGAATAAAAGCACGCCTCGACAGACATAAAGGAAGGTGGGTGGATGAGCTCTCGCATGTCTTATGGGCACATCGCACAACAATCAAAACCAGTACTGGCGACACGCCATTCTCCCTAGTCTATGGAACAGAAGCCGTCATACCAGCTGAGATAGGAATGCCAACTATACGCACAGCAGAGGTCAACATCACAACAAACGACGAGGAACGGCGCATAGATTTAGATTTACTGGAAGAAAGGCGTGAGCGCGCAGCTATACGCGAAGCAAAGGCTAAGGCAAAAATGAAGAAGTATTATGATGCAAAGGTCAAACACACTTCATTCAGACCTGGGGACTTTGTTTACCGCGCCAATGACGCGAGCCACGCAGAAGACACCGGCAAGCTCGGACCAAAATGGGAAGGACCTTACGAGGTCACAGATGCGCTTGGCAACGGCGCATACAGACTGCGCGACATGGAAGGTCACGACCTAGCGCGCACTTGGAACATCTGCAATCTAAAAAGATGCTACTTTTAGGCTACGACCATTACACAAACACATTTGCACCCTACGAGGTGCCCAATAAGTGTTTGTTTTTTCTTTTCTTTCCTAGGAATTGTATTTTTATTTCTTTTTCAAAAAACTTGCAAGTATCAATAAAATGTTATGGTTTCTAGCTAACTCCATAGCGTACTTTACTTTATTGCATACATACTAATATATGTCAATATTGTTATCTTATATTCTTACTGCCTACATGGCATGCATGCACCAATTAAAGACCCACGAAGGCATAAAGGATGAGTTAACCTACTAATTTACTCGTTGAGTAAGAGGGTTGCAAACCCATCAACATTGGATCACGCATCCTCGCTAAGCGCCTTACTTTTGAGACGTCGAAGTAAGTTTCACATGCACACCCCACGACGGGTGCGCACATATTAAGTACACCGTACAAGCTTAGCGAATAACGAGCCAAAACACTTGGTCAAATACCAAAACTTCGCAAACAATGCAAGTATAACTCTTAAAGTCACGCACTTAAAACACTTGGTCAAATACCAAAACTTCGCAAACAATGCAAGTATAACTCTTAAAGTCACGCACTTAAAACACTTGGCTAAATAATTTCTGGCAAACAATGCAAGTATATTTTAAGTCACGAACTTAAACAAAAAAGTATCTTATTCATAATTTATTAACAAAAATTACAAGGAAAGGTACATTATACAACAAAACCTATATGCTATGGCGATGCTCAGGGCTCTCCTCCGGGGCAGCAGAACTCCCCGCCTCCTGCAGCTTCCTCAAAGTTAAAGCATCCTGCATAAATACGGTAAGAACACTTACAGGCACACCATCCGACCTGGGGATGTGAGCAACGCCAATGCCACACATCACTGCCTTACCCTTAATGCCCTTCTTCACAGCAGCCCTCTGCTCGTGACGCTCCAGAACCTCCTTCAAGGGAATCTCCCTTTCAAGAGCGAAGGGTTTGAGGATGTCGCGTGGCTGTGCGAACACAGGAATCTGCAGCTGCGACACATAAGGCTTCAGATAGTAATCTGATTGACCTTCTCCATTCTCTCCAAGGTGGCGCTGTAATGTCAACCCCGCCATAAGTACATCTATGGGGTTGTCTTGGTCGCGCTCCAACCTCCCAATGTGCGGCAGCTCGAGCACCTTCAACCCCGCCATAGCCTGCATCAACTCATCGTAAGCAGTAGCACTATACCCAGGGAGGTCCGCCAAGTCCTTCTTCAGCAGCTTGGCTTCATGAAGATCCTCCATAGCCTGCGATCTCCCACGCGCCATCGCACAGTGCACCACCTTCCCAAAAGCATCCAATACCTCTTGGGACTCCAGCACGCCCATAGCTGCCAGGCGCAGCCCATGGCTAATAAACCACCTACATTCACAAAAACAATTTGTGTAAGTAAAAAGCATGGCAAGAAAGTTATTAAGAAGAAGAGTACAAAAGGAATACCTGCGCTCAGCAATGGTCGATATCAAATGAGGATATAATTCCTCGTCGTACTCAATGCTCAGGCCACGCAGCTTGTCTTCCTGCGTCTGGATGATCTTCAGCATGTCCTCCCTAAACTTGGCAATGCTAGCAAAGTGCTCCACCTTCTTCTCTTTCAAGAAGCGCACAGCCCAAGTTAGGTCGGACTTATAATGATGCAGTTCCCCACGTGCCTTCTCCACCTCGGCCATGGCAGACAATTTCTCGTGGGTGATCTTCTCATCATACACCCGCGAGGCCTCCAACTCTACCTGCGCATCAGCCAGCTGCGCACGAAGCTTCGCCAGCTCCTCATCCTTCTGGGCGAGAGTGCTGCTCTCCCCAGCATACTTCTCCCTCAACTGAGCCACCAGCTCAGCCTGGAGAGCAGCAGTCGCAGCCAGCTCATCTATCAACGACTGTGCCTCTCCACTCTCATACACCTTGGCTTTCCCCTCCTTGTTTTCATTCTGCGGAGAGGAAACCACATCCACGAAGACTCCATCATTCTTCGCGGCATCATCCCTACAAGATATATAATAAAGCAGTTAGTATCACGACAAGTAATATACAATCAATTAGATATGGACGCAGACACTTACAGAAAGGGAGAAGCCTCCGCAACCTTCTTATCCGCGCCAGAAGCGGATGCCTCCTCTGCAGACGACTCCACATCCTCAATGAGGTAGCGACGTCTCTTCTTGGGGCCGCTGGTTCCAGCTTCTCCCTTGCGCTTGCTACTGCTCGCCACCTCCTCCTTCAGCACCTCCTCGGGCTTAAGGATCTCAATGCTATCGGAGGACTCAGCACGCGCCTCCTCTTGCGCCACCTCCACAACGGGCGACACGCTTTGCACGGGCGTCACCTGGAGCGGCGGCGTGTTCTCAGGGACAACCTCGGGTAACACAGCCACGTGACCCTCAGTTACCTCCAGCAGGGACTGTTCACCCTCCCTCAGAGGTCGCACCCCTATCGTCACTTGCTTCGGCTTATCCAGCTTGACGACGGCGAATAGATCCATCTCTGCGCACATAAACAAAAACAACAGACAAAATGGTTAGATATTAAAAGTACGCGTATGAAAAAACTTACTAAACTTGAAGAAGAAGGGACGAACACCCACCCCGGCCATCCTCACTTATGAAAGTGGGCACCTCATCAGCAGCGCCGAAATAATTGCGACTCAACCTCATATACACCAAAAACTCCTCCGGATAAGGGTTAATGGCTAGGCGGTTGGCATCAAGAGTCTATGCATCAGCTAGCCTATAGGAACCGGGTGCGGGGCGCCCATCCCTTGGCAACGTATCCTGAGTATAAAACTCGTAGGGCGATGGGAAGACTACATCATCAACCCAGAAAAAATGCTCCCTCCAATGTCTGAGGGAGTCCACCTTTTCAGTGTAACACTGAAGCGCCCCCGGACGCTTCGCAGAAGATACCCACCCATTTGACCACGTCGTGTGGTAAAATGAGCGGAAGAGGGATATGGTGGGTTCTATCGCAAGTAAACGGCAGTTTACTTCAAAATTCGACACCTTAGCCGCACCTATACAGTGCAGCTATGAGATGTGAAGGCGATAATGGTTGAGCAAATCACTCAGAAAGATAGAAATGGGCACGCGATAATTCGCGTACTCAAAAAATTTCGTGTATAAACCTATTTTCCCTTCGGGGAAATCAGCTATACACGCGTCTACGTCGGGAGCTTCTGGACGCACGTCCAAAGGAATAAAATAATCGGACGAAAACTCGATGACATCGTCAACCGTCATCGCAGAGCGAAAGTCCCCTAGTTGAGCAACCATTTTCATATATTTACTAGTATAATGCACCTACAGAAATGTTTATTTGCAAAAAGATAGCTTTTGCGAGAAAGAAAATGGTGAAGTGTGTGTTTTACTGTATGTAATCGAAAAAGTGGGGCGGTAACTATTATATAGGGAAGAAGAAAACCCTAGATTACCCCCACGTGGATCCCACTCACAAAAACAAGTGGCTAGAAACGAACGGGTACATGCACTTTTTCTCGACTTACGAGGGCTACGTGGACACCACCCCCATTTTTCGAGGTATACGTTTGAAATACCTATGACTAGGTGCATTGCACCTTAAATGGGCGGCAATATTTCAATGTTTTCCCGCTACGCTTACCGCTGTTAATATTAGTCTAGTATCCGCGGCTACGAGCCGCGCACACTAGACTAGGGGGACATGATGACGTATAGTCTATATTTGGGCCACAAACCCAAATGATAAATATTACTTGGCCCAAACCCACCACGAGTGGGCTATCATAACGAATAACAGGCCATAATAAACACGGCTTGGGCTCACGAAGCCCAAAGCCCAACCAAACTTAACCGGGTATGCGATAAGGATCATCTATTCATGGAATAGATATCCTTACCCCGATAAGCACCACGAGTGCGAAGAGTAAGGAACAAGAAACCTACGCGGTTTCAGCCCCTATATAAGGAATGACGTCTCTCATTCAAAGGTACGATATACAAACCCTAACTCTTAACGAGAACCCTAAATCGATTACTTACTCTCACGCCGGAGTCTAATCGGGGGAGACAATCCCTCGATAAGCCTAACGGTGTTGTTTATTTTCTTAGTGCGCAGGTAACAAGTACTAAGAAGCGAATTGATACGAGAGCAAGAGCCCATAACCAGGAACGCCCAACTTTTGTATCAACAAGTCCTCTTTTGATTTTTTCGGTCTTTCTTTCTCAACTTTGACTATAAATATTTTTGTTTGTGTTATACAAGTTTTGATAAAAATTATACTAATGAAAATACATTTAAAACTCAATCCGTTCATATATTTTGTATCAAGTATTATGTAATATAAACAAAAATACTTAAGGTCAAAGTTGAAAAGTAAAGACCGAAAAAATCAAAAGGTATATGAACTTTACCTATAAACACAAATCATTTATTTTATACAATTAGAGGCCCTAAGAGTACTCCCAATGGTAACACAAGTTAAGTATTAACACAGTGTCACGTCAGCGCTATATCAGCTTTAACATTTTCATCTTAACTCACAAAAAACACCCCCAATCATAACTCAGCCTTAACTCAACAACAATTTACAAAAACACTCATTCATTTAGAGGGGTAAAATGATTTTTTTTTAAAAAGCCAATACGCTTTAACTCGGCGTTAAATGGTTCACTCAGGGCGTTAACGCCGGCTTCACGCAACACCATGCAATGGTTCAATTGTGCTTGACGTTGGGAGTGCTCTAAAAGAAACGAAAATCTCTATGATGATTCGGACTTTAGAATTGCTGGATGTACCTACACATGTCTCGTATGTCATTCACTATCAGAAATTAATTATCATTAGTTTTCTAACGGTTTGCAATAATTTTTTAGGTCTTATCAATTTGTGTTGTTACATGCATGTATAGTCAAAAAAAAGACTTTGTGCTAAACGAAACCAAAACTTGTTTAAGAGAAAGCTCTCGTTAAAGTAATAGAAAGAGAAAAGGTTAGTGAAATTTTGACGGCTCTTACCAACTGGTCTCACAGTCAATATTTTATTTTTGAACAACAATTTGAATAAAAAACTAGCAACGAGCTAGAAAAACATAGTTACAAAGTGCAGAATATAGTGTTACAAGGATTGCAAAACCACTCTATCCAATTAAGGGAACAAGTTTTAAGTGTGCCAGAAATCCAAGTGTGAGAGTAATATTTGATGTTGTTGAGGATTAGATCCTTATTCGGACGCTTGGAAAATCACATAATATCATGATTAGAGGGACATGTGAGTTATGATTTGATACCATATGCTCTCCGCGTTACGCCACATGTACCGATCATTGACTACTATTGCAGGGACACTCTCGTTAAGCTATACATGTTTCGGCACGGAGGCTAGTTAATAAATCTTAAAAAAAAATTGGGTGCATTTGGTTTGTAGGGAGGAATGACTAAGTGTATGAGAATAGCTTTGGGATTGAGTGACGATGGGTACGGATCTATCAATTAGATTGTTTGGGTTGTCGTTGAGTTTGGGTAATACATTAAAAAAAAAAAAAAAAAAAAAAAAAAAAAAAAAAAAAAAAAAAAGGAATCACTAAACCTGTCATTTCAGTGAGGTATGGCTAAACCGATAGTTTTGGGTTTCCAGATCCTATTCCTACCAACCAAACATTTTATTTGACCATTTTCATTCACGATAGCTAAACCCTCTAACCAAACGACCCTAAAATATTCATACTTTGATACCCAAACCCTAATTCACAACTTTTTAGTTAGCATGCAACTCATCATATGCATCACATATATCGTTAGACTATAAATCATTTGGTATATGAAGATGTAAGAGCATAAAGCGTGGTAACATCCCAACCGGTGTATGCGAACTTGGGAGCCGTGTTGGCGGCGTTACCATGCCGCCCCATACGCGTTGCCAAGGATGTTGCGCTATCAACGGGCGTTGTATGTTGGTTTTGTTTGTAAAAACTAGCTGTTGGCTTTGCCAACGTTTAAAACTTAATTTTTGTTTTATTTTATTTTTTTTAATCCCACTCTATATATATTTATCCCATTTAACCAAAAATCACACAAATCTTTCTACCAAAAAACATATACTCTCTAGCAAAAAATAACTTTAACATCTACTTCCAACAAAACATTAAAAAAAAAATAGCTTGTTCACTTCCACCACCGTCGAAGTAATCAAAGACGGTGTTAAGAAGCTAATCGAGGGGGATACCATTGGACAAGAAGCGATTATCGAGTTAGCTGAGCAGTTTAACAACGCACACTCAGCTAAAGGTGATCTGAAGAAAGCATACAAAGAATGTAAAGACCTTCCGCCTGAAAAACTTGCTTCGATTGAGGCTTTTCTGGAAGAAGAAGATTGGAAAGATTACGAGATTCATAATGATTGTATAAATTGGCAAGCAGAATCCAAGAAAACATCAGTGCCTAAGTTCGTTGAATGCATAAAGGAAATAACTAGAACGATTGTGTTTTTCATATTGTATTATTTTTTACTTTTTTTATTTATTTTATTTTATTTGAACTATAACGACCCAAAAAAAAAAAAAAAAAAATTCGATATAACTTTTTACGAATAATCCAAAAACCCGTAAAATAAAAACTATACGTTATATTTGAAAATTTGAGGAATATATAAAATACGTTAACTAAAAACTAACGACTACGAAATATATACGTTACATAATAATTACTATTGGGCCGGATATGTACAAATTTCAGCAACACTTTCATATTTAGCTTTTGGGCTTTTGTTACCCACGACCCAAGTAGCCATTCCTTCTTGAACACACGAGTACCCAAGCCCATAGAACACACCTTTATTAATTTTGAGAAAACTGGTGTTTTGCTTCTCATCACAAAACGCAATACAAAAAAAAATAATAATAATAAAACCCTAGAGTTTACTTTGACGGCTCCTTCTTGTGTCCCCTGGTTCCATTCGACAACCACCACAAATCAACAAGGCTTCAAGGTTCTTGGGTATTGATCGTGATACGCGTAAGGAAGAGTGTGGTTTGCTCGGTATCGTTTTCTTTTTCGGTTCTTGCTCATTCGAATAGGGTATTCCTTTTGTTCTCCTTATTATTTTCCTTCCTTTAAATCTCTCATGATCTAGACTCGTTATACATTTAAAGTTTCAAGTTATAGATCGATATATATGTTATGGTATATATACGTTTATAAGGTTCCCACATAAAATGATAAAAGAAAATGAGTTGATGATTTTTCTTGTTGTTCTTCGAATTCAAAAGAAAAAGGAAAACAGTTATGGTCTACCTATCTGTGGTGTAATAATAACAAAGGTGTGCATGTTTGTCTTATTTATGTCGAATCAAGTACAAAAAGAAAGGGTTGCATGGTTTGTGGTTGTTCGAACCAAACAGAAGAAAGAAAAGAAAAAGGGTGCATGTGTTTAATAAAACAAGAAACACAAGGGTGAGTTTGATGTCGAATCAGAAAGGAAAACATAGGAGGGTCAAGTTTATATTTCTCTTTCTTCCTTTTTATTTGTCACGTACAAGAGATAAAACGAGAAAGGTTCCATGTTATTTGTATTTTTTTCGAATCAAAAGAAGAGAACAAAGGGGTGTTTGTTCGGCTTATTTTTTTTATTTTAAAAAAAAAAGAAGTGTTTGTCTCGGCATAATTTTTTAGCAAGAGGGTGTCTTGGAATTGTTTGTTATCGAACTAATAAATCTTGGGTCGTCGCGTCATAAATATTAAGTTCGTGGTACGTTAATAAATTATATAAAATTATAATGACGGGTATCAAAATTATTATCGCAATATTAAATTATTAAAATAAACTTTAAAATAATTTTATTTGACTTTTAATATTTAATCTTGATAATCTACACTTAGGACCCTAAACTTTGTAATGTTGACACTTTTGACCCTAAACTATTAGAAATTAGCATAATGGGAATTCAATCTATAATAATGGTTAATTCGCATGTTTAACTGATAAATTGTAAATTGTTATTATTAATGACTAATCATGCTGAATCGGGAATGTTACTAAATATGGAAGCCTACTATTTATGGAAACCTACTAAAAGTGGAAAGTCACTTTAAATGGAAAGTTACTAAAACTGGAAAGCCGACTAAAATGAGAAATCTGAATTGAATAAGTTATTAATAATAAGCCGATCATTAATTCGTGTAGATTCGCTGAAGAAGGAGTTTTGCTTCCGACCTTTATGTTTTCTGTCATGTTTGCACTTGCGATTTAAGGTACAGATATTCTGACCTTTCTCAAAAGGTTTCTCATGATCTCTTTCATATTCTGATCCGTTAGTTCCCGGATTGATGCCATTGCTATGATCCCCTTTACTTGAACATTCTCTGTTGATCCCACTTGATATGACCTCCGTTATGAAACCATGCTATGAAAACCTTTTAATTATGCCATGGAAATGTTTTGAGAAGAACCGATTTGAAAAGATGTTTATAAATGATGCTAAATTTCTTTTTAAAAGAAAAGTTATTTAACTTTCAT
Source organism: Artemisia argyi (assembly GCA_030686995.1). Classification (NCBI taxonomy): domain Eukaryota; kingdom Viridiplantae; phylum Streptophyta; class Magnoliopsida; order Asterales; family Asteraceae; genus Artemisia; species Artemisia argyi. Next base: position 43,227,071 of record CM060698.1, read on the forward strand.
GAACCCTATATTTTGAAAGACCATTTTTATGAAAACGGTTTTAAAAGATTATTTAAATTGGACTTTTAATAGAAACTTTTGAAACGGACTTTTGAACTGAACCATGAATTGATTTTTGAATATGAACCTTGACCTGATAAACTCTGATTGGACCTTGAATACTATTTCTGATATGAACCCTTTGTTATGAGCTGCTATTATGAACCTTTGATATGATTCTGAGATACACCTTTGCTATATGACCTTTTGTATGATATGAGACCTGACTCTTAGTTTGATACCCGAGCCATTTCTGTTTCCCTACCTATGGAGGTACCATAGGCATGTCTGTGATGCACCGCTGGCATGACTCATGTGTGGGTGAGTGATTTCTCACGCCGTCCCTTTTTATGATTACTATTATGGCCATTATGACTTTGAGTATATGACTTTGAGATTGACTTTGAGTAAGGGGCGTATGGATTGCAATCCTAGACATGTATGCTTAGTGGATTTAACTATGACTTTGAGGTGATTGGTACTGTGTGCTATACATGCCCTTCACAACCCCTGGGAGCTGATCACTCCACCCCTGTTGATACATGAGGACACCCCTCATATTATCTGGTTGCCTGAGAGGTATCCCCTCTGATTGTGTGATTATAACTTTGAGATTATGATGTTGAGATATGACTTTGAGTTTTGGGCTCGTGGTGGATGACTATCCTTTCTTCTTTTCTTTTCTATTACTCTCTTTTATATATTCCTTATTCTATTTCCCCAATGCACTATATTTCAGTTCTGTTTCATTATCATTGTTTTGTATATGTATCTGTTCACTGGGCTTTTTAAGCTCAGCCGCATTTCCTTTTCCTGCGGCAGGTTTTAGTAGGAAGCTGGGTTATGGGAAGAGAGTGTGACTGGACTTAGAAGACTATGCTTTGATAGTTACGCTGGACTAGAGATGATTAGAAGAAGTTTCACCACATTAGACTTAGTATTTATTTTTGTAACCTTGTAGTATCAGATTTTCCATTTGTAAACCCTGAATTTCTTTTGTATGTATAAATCATATGCTTGTGTTTGTTCTGATATGTCACTGTAATGTATACTTCTACCCTTATCGGGTTGGGGTGTTACAATTATGGTATCAGAGCCCAGGCTGCGATTCGTAATACATTTACCCTTGACCTGTGAAGTTTGGACCCCTAAGATTCCACTGTAGGCGCTCATAAGACAACCTTTGAAACTTTACCTTAAGATTCCCCATAGGAACCTAAGTTATTACCAGTGAGGAATGGGTAGACTAAGACATTTATGTAAGTATCATTTGCTTTCGTATCACTCTGATCGTGCCTTTACTCTTAGATAAGCCTTATAAGGACCTTTGTTTCAGAAGTTAGAAGTTTTGCAACTTAAGCTTAGTAACCAAGTAAGTTTGGAATACCTCGGAGGGCTACCTGGATACCTTACACATTGAAGTTTCACCTTCAGATTTTGATCTCCGCCTCCGATTTGTTTGATAAGCTGTTTGACACCTTTTCGACCACATCGTAGGTCATTCAACCACAATGTGTTCGACACATTCTGTAAATTCATTACTTATGCTGGGTATGAATGTATCATCCGATACTACTTAACTCTATATGATCCATTATTACTCCTATGAGAATTTTGGTAATTATGAACCACGAATATGAGAAGTTTTGTTTCCTCTCTTTGAATGATGAACCTTGTTCTGCTAACCGTTTCCTTTGGAAGGGTATGATGTAAATACTATCTCTATATGGATTTGTTAACTAAGCATGATGATGCTGATAACTGAGATTCTGTACCTCTCACAATTGACGATTATACGATATTCGTATTACCAATGATACACATCCTACCTGCTACTTATGCTAAGAAGCTAAACGAAATTCTCACACATTGAACTGTTCGTTTATCCATCCCAACATTTTGGTTGAACCATGTACTTGACTCTGATATATGAACTATCTGTATGATTTGACGACTGTATTTCACTCTATGAATCCTTTGACTTTGAGATGTCTGATTGTACGGTCTTTTAGACTAAATGGCTATTCGTGAAGATACCATAGACTACCATATCTGAAATGTGACCTTAAAAATCTGCTTCACCCTACTCCATTATGATGACTCTCTACATCTGCTAAAATTTCTGTCACTATGGAAACACCTACCCCAAACTCATGTGATTACCAAGTTGTCCTGAAAACCATTATTATCAACCCTTGGAAAGTTCTACTATTGGGAAATATTTTGTCATACGAAGATTTTCCGGTATTCTCTGATGAACCTTTTGGTACTCCTTCCTACTTAGGAAGTAGAGTGGGCATTGAACTGATCTCAGTTGAAGAAACCATGGTGCCATAGAAGTTGAGAGATTGAAGGAGCTGATGGAATATGATTTTTAACCTTGGTGATTCTCTTTAGATGCTCTTGTTTGTTTATGAAGAAGAACGAGAGAAGTATGCGATGACGTATCGACTATCGTAAACTTAAACGTACCACTATCAGTAATCATTATCTGTTTCCGCGTATCAATGATTAATTTGTTTTTCCTTTGAACCCCGCATTTGATTGCATCATTTTAGATTTGAAGGACTGAAGAAGCAACCACAAAAAAAAACTTCTAAGAAGGGGGTTAACTAACCGAGAGTAACCTTTGGGAAGTATTTCAGTTCCTGAAGAAGAAAGAAGGCGATGTGAAAATTTCCTGAGATGATTTCTGAAATTGCCTTTGCACTCGTTACCACATTTATGAACTTGAATGATGCCAATGGTGTTGGCTAGAATAATCATGTTTTTCGCGTGTTTTGGACAAATTGTCATAGTATGACATTGTGTTGTGTTCTAAAACGAAAGAAGAACATAGAGATTATTGGTGAGACGACCCTTTGTTCTGGAAGAAAATTTTGATTGACGTTCAGAAAGCATAGTAGACAACACTACCCTGTATAATGTAAAGACAGAGCTTTCACAAGAGGGACCAAGATTGAAGATCGTTATCGGAGTTAGAAACTTGGTGGAAGAGTCGTAGAAGATGGTTGCGACAAGCATTACCATGGAAGAAGCATACAAGAAGAAGTGAGGAACTAGGATAGTGCTCAATCATGCATCACGCAACACATGAAGATTTCAGTTTGGGCACCAAGACAACCAGACCAAAGAAGACGAACCATTCAACACACAACCTGGAGTCGACAACAACATCATGTACCTTAAAACCTGGAGCTATGTTAGAAGACCTGTCGAAGAAACGCAGTCTTGTTTCTCTATTCATCTTAGTTGTACTAAGATGAATTGAGAGCAGAAGCAGACCTGCGGATGGAGGGATGCACAGTGATCGTGTCAGAGACTGCCGCTACGACGCCACAGTACCAAGAAGAGTTGCTGAAGGCTTGAGGAACCAGACTCGAATTTTAAATTCTCTTAATCATGAGGTAAGACGGACAAGAATAAACAGACTACTCCAACTTGGAAGAAATTTTGGAATTGGTAAATGAGTGGACGGATTTGAAAGCGGACATTGTGTTTAGACGAGATGATGCTGTAAAGAATTGACGTTACTGATGACGTACCTTAATTTTTGAATGACATTCTCGGATCTCCGTTACTCTTCGAGTAATTTCGTTCTCTTAGTTATGTCGTTTGATTTTGGTGACCTCTGAGACTATAGGTGGACTAGGTGGATTTAAATAAGTTTGGGTGTTCACGACTTGAGATAAAGTATGATCATCATGAGGGCATATGTATATGATGCCAGTATTATGACGCCTGGCCAACGTGATAATACTTACATCATATAACGTGCACTTATGGTGGGCATGTGATATTTCGAGGAGTGCCTTAGAAGCTTTAGAATTCTGGCATCTGATCAAGATCATCTGAGTTTAGTGAGACTTTAGGTTCATTCTACCTATACGTTTGATATGCTGTCCTTGTTATACGATTCGATACGTTTGGACTCTCGACACGTGTTTTGCTGATCCTTGCAACTTCTGATAAGAATCTTAGGTTCCATTATGAAATTTCTGCCGTTGACGATATCTAACGATATGCTTTCTGTCCGTATACGTTTCGCATTCGTTGAAGTTGTTCATTATGATCTGCTATGAGTAAAATATCTGATTATGGACTTTGAGGAAATGAGCCCTGTTTGTTTCTGAGAATACCTTTGGAAGGTTATCTAAAAGCCGAGACTATCTGAGAAGCTGAAGAGTTAAACCTTATATCACCCCATGTTTGCTACAATTCAATGTATTCTCATCTGATTCGCCTAATCAATTCGATGAAAATCCTATGTATTTCTATACCTCTCCCTGGAGAATTCGATTATCATCCGTTATGTTTGGTACATTATCCTTTTGATTCAAATTCAATATGATATGCCCTTCTGAGAAATCTGGAACTGTTTTTGACAATAATTACGAGTCATGAGAAACCAGTTGGTCTGAATATCTTTTGGAAGAACCTCCCCGGACGTGAGGATGTTTGTGACGACCTGTTGCGGTTTACTACGACTTCGTCTAACTTTGCGACTTCAAATTTCGCGGACGAAATTTTCTTTTTAGATGGGAAGAATTATAACGACCCAAAAAAAAAAAAAAAAAAATTCGATATAACTTTTTACGAATAATCCAAAAACCCGTAAAATAAAAACTATACGTTATATTTGAAAATTTGAGGAATATATAAAATACGTTAACTAAAAACTAACGACTACGAAATATATACGTTACATAATAATTACTATTGGGCCGGATATGTACAAATTTCAGCAACACTTTCATATTTAGCTTTTGGGCTTTTGTTACCCACGACCCAAGTAGCCATTCCTTCTTGAACACACGAGTACCCAAGCCCATAGAACACACCTTTATTAATTTTGAGAAAACTGGTGTTTTGCTTCTCATCACAAAACGCAATACAAAAAAAAATAATAATAATAAAACCCTAGAGTTTACTTTGACGGCTCCTTCTTGTGTCCCCTGGTTCCATTCGACAACCACCACAAATCAACAAGGCTTCAAGGTTCTTGGGTATTGATCGTGATACGCGTAAGGAAGAGTGTGGTTTGCTCGGTATCGTTTTCTTTTTCGGTTCTTGCTCATTCGAATAGGGTATTCCTTTTGTTCTCCTTATTATTTTCCTTCCTTTAAATCTCTCATGATCTAGACTCGTTATACATTTAAAGTTTCAAGTTATAGATCGATATATATGTTATGGTATATATACGTTTATAAGGTTCCCACATAAAATGATAAAAGAAAATGAGTTGATGATTTTTCTTGTTGTTCTTCGAATTCAAAAGAAAAAGGAAAACAGTTATGGTCTACCTATCTGTGGTGTAATAATAACAAAGGTGTGCATGTTTGTCTTATTTATGTCGAATCAAGTACAAAAAGAAAGGGTTGCATGGTTTGTGGTTGTTCGAACCAAACAGAAGAAAGAAAAGAAAAAGGGTGCATGTGTTTAATAAAACAAGAAACACAAGGGTGAGTTTGATGTCGAATCAGAAAGGAAAACATAGGAGGGTCAAGTTTATATTTCTCTTTCTTCCTTTTTATTTGTCACGTACAAGAGATAAAACGAGAAAGGTTCCATGTTATTTGTATTTTTTTCGAATCAAAAGAAGAGAACAAAGGGGTGTTTGTTCGGCTTATTTTTTTTATTTTAAAAAAAAAAAGAAGTGTTTGTCTCGGCATAATTTTTTAGCAAGAGGGTGTCTTGGAATTGTTTGTTATCGAACTAATAAATCTTGGGTCGTCGCGTCATAAATATTAAGTTCGTGGTACGTTAATAAATTATATAAAATTATAATGACGGGTATCAAAATTATTATCGCAATATTAAATTATTAAAATAAACTTTAAAATAATTTTATTTGACTTTTAATATTTAATCTTGATAATCTACACTTAGGACCCTAAACTTTGTAATGTTGACACTTTTGACCCTAAACTATTAGAAATTAGCATAATGGGAATTCAATCTATAATAATGGTTAATTCGCATGTTTAACTGATAAATTGTAAATTGTTATTATTAATGACTAATCATGCTGAATCGGGAATGTTACTAAATATGGAAGCCTACTATTTATGGAAACCTACTAAAAGTGGAAAGTCACTTTAAATGGAAAGTTACTAAAACTGGAAAGCCGACTAAAATGAGAAATCTGAATTGAATAAGTTATTAATAATAAGCCGATCATTAATTCGTGTAGATTCGCTGAAGAAGGAGTTTTGCTTCCGACCTTTATGTTTTCTGTCATGTTTGCACTTGCGATTTAAGGTACAGATATTCTGACCTTTCTCAAAAGGTTTCTCATGATCTCTTTCATATTCTGATCCGTTAGTTCCCGGATTGATGCCATTGCTATGATCCCCTTTACTTGAACATTCTCTGTTGATCCCACTTGATATGACCTCCGTTATGAAACCATGCTATGAAAACCTTTTAATTATGCCATGGAAATGTTTTGAGAAGAACCGATTTGAAAAGATGTTTATAAATGATGCTAAATTTCTTTTTAAAAGAAAGGTTATTTAACTTTCATGAACCCTATATTTTGAAAGACCATTTTTATGAAAACGGTTTTAAAAGATTATTTAAATTGGACTTTTAATAGAAACTTTTGAAACGGACTTTTGAACTGAACCATGAATTGATTTTTGAATATGAACCTTGACCTGATAAACTCTGATTGGACCTTGAATACTATTTCTGATATGAACCCTTTGTTATGAGCTGCTATTATGAACCTTTGATATGATTCTGAGATACACCTTTGCTATATGACCTTTTGTATGATATGAGACCTGACTCTTAGTTTGATACCCGAGCCATTTCTGTTTCCCTACCTATGGAGGTACCATAGGCATGTCTGTGATGCACCGCTGGCATGACTCATGTGTGGGTGAGTGATTTCTCACGCCGTCCCTTTTTATGATTACTATTATGGCCATTATGACTTTGAGTATATGACTTTGAGATTGACTTTGAGTAAGGGGCGTATGGATTGCAATCCTAGACATGTATGCTTAGTGGATTTAACTATGACTTTGAGTTGACTTTGAGGTGATTGGTACTGTGTGCTATACATGCCCTTCACAACCCCTGGGAGCTGATCACTCCACCCCTGTTGATACATGAGGACACCCCTCATATTATCTGGTTGCCTGAGAGGTATCCCCTCTGATTGTGTGATTATAACTTTGAGATTATGATGTTGAGATATGACTTTGAGTTTTGGGCTCGTGGTGGATGACTATCCTTTCTTCTTTTCTTTTCTATTACTCTCTTTTATATATTCCTTATTCTATTTCCCCAATGCACTATATTTCAGTTCTGTTTCATTATCATTGTTTTGTATATGTATCTGTTCACTGGGCTTTTTAAGCTCAGCCGCATTTCCTTTTCCTGCGGCAGGTTTTAGTAGGAAGCTGGGTTATGGGAAGAGAGTGTGACTGGACTTAGAAGACTATGCTTTGATAGTTACGCTGGACTAGAGATGATTAGAAGAAGTTTCACCACATTAGACTTAGTATTTATTTTTGTAACCTTGTAGTATCAGATTTTCCATTTGTAAACCCTGAATTTCTTTTGTATGTATAAATCATATGCTTGTGTTTGTTCTGATATGTCACTGTAATGTATACTTCTACCCTTATCGGGTTGGGGTGTTACATTAACATATACTCTCTAGCAAAAAATAACTTTAACATCTACTTCCAACAAAACATTAAAAAAAAAAATAGCTTGTTCACTTCCACCACCGTCGAAGTAATCAAAGACGGTGTTAAGAAGCTAATCGAGGGGGATACCATTGGACAAGAAGCGATTATCGAGTTAGCTGAGCAGTTTAACAACGCACACTCAGCTAAAGGTGATCTGAAGAAAGCATACAAAGAATGTAAAGACCTTCCGCCTGAAAAACTTGCTTCGATTGAGGCTTTTCTGGAAGAAGAAGATTGGAAAGATTACGAGATTCATAATGATTGTATAAATTGGCAAGCAGAATCCAAGAAAACATCAGTGCCTAAGTTCGTTGAATGCATAAAGGAAATAACTAGAACGATTGTGTTTTTCATATTGTATTATTTTTTACTTTTTTTATTTATTTTATTTTATTTGAACAGCGGCTTATATTAAACCATCAAACGCTAGACAACAAAACAATTACAAAAGAGGGTTACTGTCAATAGGATTTCCTAACCAACCTATCCAAGATAGCGAAATTTTGGATTTCTAGATGAAATCCATAAAAACTATTGATGTTAGGATTATTAGGATCACATTAATCTGAGAGTCGTGTAAACACTTTCAGATCGAAGTATTTCAATGATTCTATCAAAATCTCAAATCGGATAAAACTCAGATTTTATGAACGAGAATATGTTTTGTTTTTATGAAAAAATGGAAGAAGATACATAGAAGATGTATATGACCAGTAAAACCGAATTTCGGTTATAACTGCTAATTAGTTATAATAACCACCAAACAGTTAAATTAACAGGGAAAAATTACATGTCCAAATTACGGGAATTTTATTTTCAAGTGCGTTTTTAGAAATAGCACTTTATACCAAATAATTTTTTTTTCCAGCTCAGCTCGACCCAGCCAAGGTCGCTGCCCCTTGGACCCTGCCAGGGGCTGCCGCCCCTTTGACCCTGCTACCAGGGGCTACCACCCCTAGCACCCTGCTACCGGGGGCGCTGCCCCGGGGCCCACGTGGTTCGAGGCTTCGCCCACAAATGATAATCATAATAACGTCATACAAGTGTGCACTCCGCACAACCCTGACTTGTTGAACATTTATCATGATTACACATTGGTCAACTAAGTCAATCCATTACACTTAAATCATATTGGTGACGCAAAATCACCAAAAATTGATTTACAATAAAGTCTCAAATAGTCGCCTTCTTGGGTTTAGAGACCGAAAAGATCAAGTCATTACGAAATTTCCATAACGACCACAACATCGAAGCAGCAATCCCTTCAAGAATGAGCCTAGCTTTCTTCGTAACTTGACAAGCATCTAACCAAGACATCCACTCTGACGAATTAGAAAACTCCAAAATATTCAAATCACACCATCTAGCCAAACGAGCCCAAAGATCTTGAGACATCCCACAAGAGAAAAATAGGTGGTTCGCATTTTCTACATTCTCACAACAAACTGGGCATAAAAGAGAGGCGACATCAATACTTTTACAATACATATTCACCAACGTTGCGAGTTTATCTAAACTCAATCTCCACATAAAAACATTAACTTTGATTGGAACACATTTTGGCCATCTGGTAGTCGTGAAACCACTAATTAGAATATGCTCATCAATATGTTTTCAAGCAGAAGTAACAGTAAAACCTGTAGGATTTAAGGCCCATTTCCAGCCATCTTCATCGTCTGAGAGCAGAACATCACGAGTAGCATCCAACAAAGCTGAAAATTGGTTTGATTCAATACCCCCTCTCAGCAACCTCCTGAGCACGGTACTCCAGCCCGAAGTGTTAATACGTTGAGCTACCGTACACCTTTTATCTCTATCCAAAGCATATACACGAGGGAATAAATCTTTTAAAGGCCGATCCTCACACCAGCTTTCGTCCCAAAATCTGATCGAGTTCCCATTTCCAAGCGATTGGGTGCAAACAGAAAACAAATCAATACCTTAGCATTAAGTTGAGACACCGAACTTAAAATGGCATTCCATGGACTTTGTTTTGAACTAACTCTCCAATTACAGCCAGTACCTACATCTTGCTCGTGAATACCTTTACCAACCTTAACCCAAAGATCATTAGGATTTAGGACTACATGAAATCACCATATCCATTTAAACAGTAATGCGGCATGTAACATAAAAATACTACCAATTCCAAGATCACACGTGGCCTTACTCGCTAAACATGTATTCCATTTGACCCACGAAAGCTTCCTTTCTCCTAAATCGCCTCCTAAAAAGAATGTGTTGCGCATGCACTCCAAAAGCTTTTGCACGGTCGTGGGCATTAAATACATTGACATGTAGTAAGTTGGAAGATTACCCACTACTGACTTTATAAGCGTAAGCCTCCCACCAACTGATAGCAACCTAGCTTTCCATTGAGACAACTTCGAATTAGAATTCTGAATAATACGGGTCCAATTCTCACATCGCCCCATATTACTTCCAACAGGCACTCCTAAATACATCATTGGCAGCTTGGAGGCACCACAACCAAGGACCTTAGCCATGTCTACAACATCCTCATCAGAAACACAAATGCCTAGGAGCATACTTTTATTCACATTTATTTTTAAACCAGATGTAACACCCCCAAAATTCGATACAGCGGAAGACTCAACAAGCTTTCGGGGTGCTACGGGGATTGGTATCCAACACAAGACATAATAGAACGAGATAAAGTAAACATAATAAAAATGCAACCAAAATAACATAACAGTAGGTCCATAATTAATTATCAGAGTTTAGAAAAATAGATCCATAAACCAAGAGCCTTAGCCGAGCCTTCCATTCCAAGCATCCATATCATCACTTAATTACATGAGAAAACGTGCTAAAAGTCAGCTTTCGCTGGTGAGATCATAGGTTTAAATTCATCTAACAATATAGTGGACATATACGCAAAACGCTTGCTAGCTAGACTAAGGATTCACTAAAGGCCTGCGGATACCCTCCGCTCCAATCCTAACACACGGATATTCTCCGTTCCAACATAGATATTCGGGTAACCCCTGCAATACCAATAAATACTTGGATAACCTCCAAAGTATCATTAACCTATAGGTGCACGCTACAGTATCTAAATAAGCCAACCTTGAATAGTACACACGACCCGTGTGACTAAAGCTGACAATAACCAATATAAGTCAACCTTGAATAGTACACATAAATCATGTGACTAAAGCTGACAGAACATCCTAGTCTATACGCATAGCAAGTTTAGAAAGAATATAAAAGCGATAATAGTCCACATAAAATAATTTGCACGTTTCTCACCCCAAAGTATTGAAAACATAGTTCAAGAGTAAAAGTGGGGCTATGACTCACCTCAAGTCCAGAAAATAGCAAGAAGAAGTCGGTAGAAATAAGATGTATAGTAACTCACAAAACAGCAACTACGGACTCGGCACGACCTAACAATATCAACTCGTTCAGAAATCATTTCCTCAAATTCAAAATATTCCCAAACCCGGACGTAATCCGTTTTATTTTCCGAAAATCCATTTCGTATTAGTTTGGTGTATTTACGTTTGGTATCCATACGGGTGGTGGGTCGACACAAAACAAACCAAAAAGGTCACACAAAGAATAATAAAATAAACTATGGATATAATATTAGCCCAATATATCATTTAAATAAATCGTCGAAGTTTATCAAATCCGTCGATTTGATAATCCTCATATTTATTTACGTAACATACCGTTCCAAGATTACACCCAATCCTACAACACATAGCACATAAATACTATATGGTATATATCGTAGTTTAATAAATTCCTCATATACATCGTCAAATTGGCCAGATTTCCCGATATATATATACACGCAATTTATTACCCTTTACATATACCACAACCTATGGGCGTCGTAGGATACAATGCCCATTAATATATTCATTTCATAAAGCCAAATAACCCGGTTCAACCCTTCGGTTAAGTGGTTATTTAGTTATAGAAAACGTTTATATTAATCGTCATATATCCGTGACAACACGAAAGTCACAAATAAAACTTACCTGAACTCGAGTGACTACGACTCCACATAACTCGATAAGTTTACTCGTTATACATATATAAATGACCCTTTTATTTAATGTTTAGTAATTGTCGAGAGTTTCTCGTTTTATAACACATTTTTGTAATAATAATACTTTCAATAATATTACGCTACTCTCGTAGCCTAATATATATCTAGTCGTATTATTTATAATATGACTCGTGATTATTATTATTATTAATATACGCACTTATATAATTATATATCCGTTATTCACGTCTATATATTCATATAAACGTTTATATTACAAATAATTATTATTACGAGTTTTATTATTTATGTTTTATTTGTAAATAGTTATCGAGTCATACGAAATGGTCACATGTCCGAGTCATGACTCTCGGCTCATTGTCCAAGTCCAAAGTAATAAGCAAATGTCATAAATATCAATACATCTCCGTCCAACACAATCCCAATCCACGTGCTACAACAATAGGGTCCGACTACGGCACCCGACTACCCTATCTCCGTCAGTCTAAGTGACCGTCTCACAATCGGTCCCCAATAACACAATTCGTCAACACTTCTCAATACCAAAATTCAATATCCAATGTCGAGACCCAAACATGGTCTCGACTCACCTGTATTCGGCCAAGGGACGAAGCAAACGACCAACTAATAACAAACTAATACCAAACCAAGTTAACAATCCAAGAACAAAGTAATCAAAGTCATACTCGGGTTGGTTTACCAAGCCACACCCAAGCCCACACGACTCGACCGAGTCGCGGTAAATACCACGAGCCAAAAGGGCTCGAACCAAGCATCAAGGGTCACAAAGTGGCTCCAAGGAGCACTCAAAAATATACCCATTCGACCCAAAGGGTCTCGGCAACAACATCAATGACACGGCTACGAGCCGCGACTCACAAGAGTCGAACCAAAGTATTAACGAGATCAAGGCTACCAAGAGCCAAACCACGGCTCCAAAATAACAAGGAAAACGAGCCCACGGCTCGAGCCAATATCCAAGCCGTGAGTCGAGGACTCACGGTTCGAACCAACCCACGGATAACAACCCGGATACCAAACCATTTTATAAAAATCGAGTTTCCAATAAAACCCATAAATATTAACTCCGTTTTTGGGTGAAAACCCAACCGAATCTAAACCCATCGTGACCAAGGGTCACGTTTTTAATAAAAACGCGGGTCACACTCGCCTCACCTTCGGTTAAATAAGCTCCAAACCGTGTAACACTTCGAAAATGATGATTGGTGGTGAGATTTGGTGATGATTCGTGATGAAAATGGTGTAATAAGGCGCGTGTAGGGGAGGATCTAGGAGATTTAAGGGTGGGGATCACGAAAATAATGGTGGTTTGTAGTGGTGGTCGACGGTGAAGTGGTGGCGGCCGGATAATGGTCGGCGGCTAGGGTTAGGGTGAGAGGGAAAATGAGAGAGAGAGTGAGGGTGAGTGTTGGTGTGTTGTGTGTGAGAACCGAACCCACAAGGACCAATTTGTGGTCTACTCTCTTTTCATTTTTTTTTAAAAGGGGTATAATTAATAATAATAATAATAATAATAATAATAATAATAATAATAATAATAATAATAATAATAATAATAATAATAATAATAATAATAATAATAATAATAATAATAATAATAATAATAATAATAATAATAGTAATAGTAATAATAATATTACTAGTAGTGTTGAGTGGGTAAAGTGGGTAAATGTAAAACATACGGCCCGAAACCCGAACTCATTTCAAACTTTGATATCTCCCGAAAAACATCTCGTAATTAATTAAATATCATTGGACTCGTAAAACGAATCATAAAATTTTCCGTTAGGTAAACCTAGTGCCGGAGTCAACGTAGTACCAGTGAGAATTTTAAAAACATACCTCGTCACGTAATTTCCGTAATGAATTATTAAAATAATTCACGAATTCCATAACGTCATAAAAATATAATTATCCATAAAATTGGTCTTACAAGTTCGTTGTGAATAAAAATTCCAAATAAAAATTATAAACGAACTTTAACGTAATGCGGGTTTTTAAAATAACTCCCTAAATTGCCGGTTGTCACATCCTCCCAGTCTCAGAAGAAACCCGTCCCGGGTTTCTCTCGGAACAATTCATCTACGAAGTGAAAAGCTTCGGATATCTCTTCCGGAACTCGTCCTCACGTTCCCACGTAAATTCTGGTCCGTGTCGGGAATTCCAACGAACCTTGACGAGCGGAATGCGACTTCGCTTGAGTCGTTTAACTTCACGATCTAAAATCTCAATTGGCTCTTCCACAAAATTCAATTTCTCATCAGTACGAATATCCTTCATCGGAATGATAGGCATATCATCAGAAAGACATTTCTTCAAATTACTAACGTGAAACACGTCGTGAACTTTACTCAGTTCATGTGGTAATTCCAACCTATAAGCCACGGGCCCAATTCTTTCTAAGATAAGAAATGGTCCGATGTAGCGTGGGTTGAGCTTTCCACGTTTCCCGAAACGTATCACACCCTTCCAAGGCGAGACTTTCAGCATCACTTTGTCTCCAACCTGGAACTCTAGGGGTTTACGTCTCTGATCGGCGTAACTTTTCTGCCTATCTCTGGCTGCTTGCAACCGATCACGAATCTGAGCTACTTTCTCTGTAGTTTCCAAGATAAGTTCAGGGACTGTGAGTTGGCTATCTCCAACTTCTGCCCAACCAATAGGCGAACGACACTTTCTGCCATACAAAGCTTCAAATAGTGCAGCTTTAAGACTTGTGTGGTAGCTATTATTATAGGAGAATTCCGCAAGGGGCAAATGCTTCTCCTAGCCTTTTCCAAAGTCTATGATGCATGCACGAAGCATATCCTCTAACGTCTGAATGGTCCTCTCACTTTGACCATCAGTTTGGGGATGATATGCAGTACTCATATCAAGTCTTGTCCCCAAAGCCGTTTGAAGTGATCGCCACAAAGCTGACGTAAAGCGGCTATCGCGATCAGAAATAATCGATATCGGGACTCCATGACGAGAAATAATTTCCTTCACATACAACCTCGCAAGTTTATCCACACTATCATCTTCACTAATTGCTAGGAAATGAGCAGACTTTGTCAGATAATCCACAATTACCCAGATAGCGTCACAACCGCTAGCTGTCCTCGGTAATTTGGTAATGAAGTCCATTGTAATCCGCTCCCATTTCCAGACTGGAAGTTCTGGTTGCGTTAGTAATCCTGATGGTCTCTGATGTTCGGCTTTAACCTTAGAACATGTCAAGCACTTACTAACATACGATGCTATATCTGCCTTCATGTTTGGCCACCAATATAACTTCTTAAGATCTTGGTACATCTTGTCAGATCTCGGATGAATAGAGTACCTCGACTTATGTGACTCATGCATAATTAACTCCCGAATTCCTCCATATAAAGGTACCCAAATCCGCTCCCCAAAACATAGTAATCCATCAGAATGCTTAACAAATCCTTTCTCATTCTCAGCCATCCCAAATATATTCTCAGCAGATCTGTTTTCTGCTTTCAACGCTTCCGTTTGAGTTTCAAGTATTTGAGACGGTAACGGCGATACGATAGTCATTCCCGATGACCTAACTCGTAACGGTGGTACTCTTTCCTTTCGACTAAGAGCATCAGCAACAACGTTTGCTTTACCAGGATGGTAGCGAATTTCACAATCATAATCGCTTAGCAACTCAATCCAACGTCGTTGTCTCATATTGAGCTCTTTTTGATTCAAGATGTGTTGTAGACTTTTATGGTCAGTGAACACAACACACTTTGTTCCATACAAGTAATGTCTCCATATCCTTAAGGCGAAAACCACAGCACCTAACTCCAAATCATGGGTGGTGTTGTTTTTCTCATGCTTTTTGAGCTGTCGGGAAGCATAAGCTATCACCTTCTCTCGTTGCATTAAAACGGCTCCCAATCCTTTATGTGAGGCGTCACAATAGATGACGAAATCCTCGTTACCTTCTAGTAACGCTAAGATAGGAGCACTATCTTCTTAAGCAATTGAAATGCTTCCTCTTCTTTATCTCCCCATTCATACGTAACACTCTTTTGCGTCAATTTGGTTAATGGTTTAGCTATCTTCGAAAATCCCTCAATGAATCTTCGGTAATAACCGGCTAACCCTAAAAATTGACGAACCTCTGTTGGGGTCGTAGGTGCAGCCCAATCTTTTATTGCCTCAATCTTAGCAGGATCCACATGGACTCCTTGTCTATCAATCACATGACCCAAAAATTGTACTGTCGGAATCCAAAATTCGCATTTCGAAAACTTGGCATAGAGTTTCTCCTTTCTGAGCAATTCTAAGATGAGTCTTAGATGCTCCTCATGCTCCTTCTCACTCTTCGAATAAATCAAAATGTCATCGATGAACACAATCACGAACTTATCTAAGTAAGGCTTACACACCCGATTCATGAGATCCATGAATATCGCCGGTGCGTTAGTCAACCCAAACGGCATCACCTGAAACTCGTAATGCCCGTAACGGATTCTGAAAGCCGTTTTCGGAATATCTTCCTCGCGAACTCGAAGTTGATGATATCCCGATCTCAAATCGATCTTCGAATACACACTCGATCCTTGAAGTTGATCGAACAAGTCGTCGATCCTAGGTAATGGGTATCTATTCTTCACCGTTAACTTGTTCAGCTCTCGGTAATCGATGCACATACGGAACGATCCATCCTTCTTCTTCACAAATAAGACTGGGGCTCCCCAAGGTGAAGAAGTTGGTCTTATGAATCCTTTTTCGGCTAACTCCGCCAATTGTTTTGACAACTCTTCTAGCTCGGTAGGTGCAAGACGATAAGGCGCTCGTGCTACAGGTGCAGCACCAGGTATCAACTCAATCTGAAACTCCACTTGTCTAGTCGGCGGGATTCCCGACAAATCATCGGGAAACACATCAGGAAAATCACGAACTATAGGCACATCTCCAATGCACTTTTCCTTTTTCTTCGTCCCTCCTTTCTCAGAAATTTGAGCTAAGAAAAGGTAACATCCCTTCTCCATTAGCTTTGGTAACTTAGTGCAAGAAATAATTGCTAATCGGGATGGGCTCCTAGAATCCTTCCGATCTCCTAATATATTCAGGATTTCCTTTCCGTAAGGTACTGATGAGTGTCTTAATACTCATCATTTTATACTAATCTGAGCTGCCAAAACATACAAAAACACTCAAATATACATCAAAATACTTAAAATATCTTAAAGGTGTGTTTTATATGTTTCAAATGCAAAATATGCAAAAACAGATGAAAAACGTACAAAGTTTGCATAATTGGCAGTTTCAATCCCTCAAGTTTCATAAATTGTCAAAACTAGTCCCTGGTTATTCTAAAAACATGAAAAAGTCACCAAAGGTCCTTTTTATTCATAAAGTTACATATTTAGTCCTTTGGTGCAAAGTTTTACAAAATTACAAGTTTAGTCCCTCAACTTTGTAAATTGACAGAAATGGTCCCTGGGATGTTAAAAACTTTGAGAAAAGCAATTTTGGTCCTTATACTAATAATCTTTTGCAGGAATGGTCCTTGGTGTTAAGTTTGGTGAATTTACATGATTGGTCCCTGAAGTTCCACAGTTTGGCAAAACAGGTCCCTCAAAGTTTCAAACTTGACAGTTTTAGTCCCTGGGTGTTCAAAATGGGAAAATTATCATTAAGGGTCCTAGGGAATTCATAATTATCACTATTAGTCCCTGGGAGAAAGTTTTGAATAAATTACACATTTAGTCCCTCAAGTTTGAAGGTTTGTCAGTTTTAGTCCCCGGGTATTTAAAACATGGAAATTTATCTTTATTGCCCTTGTACTATTCACTAATGACAAAATACACCTCTTGGATGAATTTGGAAAACTTACACTTTCAGTCCCTCAAAAATTCAGATTTTACACTTTTGGTCCCTATGCTTTAAATACCAAACGGACCCTTAAATAATACTTAACCCAAAATAAACCAAACAACCAACCCAACCCTTTTAATCCTTTTGTTTTTATGGTCCAGTCCACAAGGCCCAACTTATAAAACAGCCCACCCCGCCTTCTTTTAAATAAATAAAACCGGCAAACCATGTACATTGTTCATCTCCCTCACAGCCAAAACCGCCCCTCCACCTTGCCTGGTATTGCCACCACCTCACACCCCAGCTGTCCTACCCACTATCCCCTTGTCCACCATGCCTCTCCTAACTCATTTAATTGCCCTTAAAACCCGTACACGCTACCCCTTGGACTTTGGCGCCAAAAAGCCAATTTAAACGGCTTGGATTGCTCAGACCATATCAAAGGCTAAGGATTGGTGGGAAACACCCCAGTGGGTCCCACAAGCTCAGAAAATAGCTACAAAAGGGAATTGAAGCAGAAGATAAAGATGATTAGTTTAGGTTTAGTTAAATTAGAGTCGTGTAGTGTAATTTTAGTCTCTCAGTGTAATTCTGAGCTTGTAAGCAATCAATTAAGTTGTTTCTATGTATCCTTAAACTTTTTAAGTAATCAATTTCAGTTTTCAGTTGTTATCTCATTTTATGCCATTTTCAAGTTTGATAGAAATCTCAAAAAGCTCAACTGTTGTTGTTAGTTATTGTTAAGGTTGTTCTTAAGCTTATATAAGCTCTGACAAAGCATTATTAAGTCTTAGGAAACCTTGATTGTCTGTTTAAATCATAAATAAAAAATTACCAAAAATAATCAATAAAATATAAAGAAAATAAAAAATATTGTTTGAAGAGAGATAAGAGCTGAGCAAGGTGTGTTTTGGATTGCTTCTGGGTTAGTAGGCTTGTGGAAGCCTATAGGAAAGGTTCATGGTCCTTTGTTACTAGTTCTCAGCTTGGAACCATTTGTAAGCAAAATATTATATTTTTGCTTAAGTACTATATTCATCTTATAAGTATTAATCTATTGTGTTTCTGTGATCTTTTGTTGTTTATTAGTAATACTGTAGCTTAAAATTACATGTGTATGTTTTGAATTTCTTAGTTGTCATATTTGCTATTATACACAGTCAAAAAGCATAAGATTGGATTCCTAAGTGTTTGTTGTTATGAGTATTGTTTATATGTCCATTTCAGTCTATTACATCAAAATGTATTCTTATGTATCAGGTTCATGGTCTAAATAAGCTTGTAGCTTTGAAAAATCTCCAAACTGTCCCATAAGGGAGTGTTTGGCTCAGGGTTGCTCAGTGAGCTCAACTGAATTTGAGAGTGAATTTGTGATTCAAGATAATAACTTAGGTTCATACAAGCTCAGTCTAACCATCTCTTTGGGTATTATATAAAGCAAAAGTCAAAATCACCTTCAAACATCATTGGCAGTTGACTGTGTGGAATTGACAACCTCATATCAGCCATACTTGCTTATTATTTGTGGTAATTGCTCAAATTAGTCTTATTATATCATAAAACATCAATCTCAATTAGTTTAGAAGGATCAAAGTTCATAATAGTCAAAACTTAGGTTATTATCAAAAGTCAAAATTTCTGCTTCTCAGATTTTGTCAAAACTTCAAGCAATTGTTTTGAATTTTGTAGAAGGCTTTAGAACTTGAAATTTGTTATAGTAGCACTCTACCAGCTTATCTTTAATTTCCCATACAGCTTATATTTTTAGCATTTTTCTTGTGGGCCCCACAAAGCCACAAAGTGACTTGCAGGGCACACCCCTGCCCTGTCTCAGCAGCTGCACAACCAAACAATATCCTTTTGAGGTGTTTTCCAGCCACCTCAGTGGGCCCCACTACCACCACTTAGCTTTTCCCAACCCCCCTCCTACCAGGGAGTAGCCATTGACCTTTGGTTTGACCTGAACCTCAGTGGACCCCATCTAGAAATACCCTTGAACCTTGTCCCCATTCTGAGTAGAAATCAGGTTTTGGATTAGCTTATTGTGGTTTATTAGCTTATCTACTGAGCTTATTTGACCATTTTTAGCTTTGACAAGTCCAAAGTACTTATTAGGATCAGAATATACCAAGGTGGGACCCACTTCAGCTTAGTAGAGCTTATTTGCTCATTAAGTCAACTAAAGTCAACTGTCTAGGATTATAGCTTATAACTAGCTTATTATTAAGTTCTAAATTAATTGTTTTTACAAAAGTTAGTTATTTTTAGGTATAAAATAGGTTGGTAAAAGAAAATTCAAGAAAAACAAATATAAAAATAAGTGATAGTTTCTATTTAATATAATTTAATTTTAATTTTCATTTTTAGATTTTTATTAAGTAAGTTGTGTTTTTTTTTTTATTTTTATTAACTTCATTTTAGGTTAAAGTAATTATAATAATTTTCTCAGATTTTAATGTTGTCTTTTAGTATTAATTAGAATTAAAAATAGTTTTATTAATAATTAATCAATAAATAAATTTTAAATAGCATAATTAATTTTTATATAGCAACACCTAGTTTTTATATTTTTTATAGCTTTTATATGTTATAAAATAGTTTTATAAATTTTTCCATAATTTTCCAAGTCATTTTAGTATTATTTGTAATTTAAAATAATTTAATTAGTATAATTAATATAAATAGTTTTTAATTAATAAGAAATTCATAAAAAGACAAAAAGATTTATTTTTATTTTTTATACTTTCTTCAAGTTCTATTTTAAAGTTTAGAAAATATTTTTATAAGTTTTTAGTTTAATTTGTAGTGTTTATTATTTTTAGTTTTATTTAAGTTAGTTTTAATTAAATAGTTAAATAAGTTTTTAATTAAATAATTAATAATAAATAATAAAGTAATCAAAAATATAGTTTTCTTTTTAGTTTAATTTTATTTTAAGTTTAAGTTTATAGAATTTTCATTTTTAACCCCTGTGGTTTATTTTTTCTTAAAACTCGCTTTTTTCTCAGTACGCAGTCGCGTCTGATTTTTAAATTGGTGTACGTTTTAACGTTTTAGATACCTAGGTTTTACGTAATCGTTTTAATAGTTATTTTAAGTTATAAAACCCTAGATTAATCACACACACACACTTATTCATATCCTTGTTCACATTCACTCGATCACAGATTCGTTTTAAATACCATCACAACCTCGTTGGGACATTACGACCCGGGAAAACACTGTATTTCACGGAAGCATTTGCCTTAGCTGTTTGACTATTATACTTGACCATTCACAAGTGGTTGACCAATAATTATCTGACTGTTTGAGGCGAATCAGGTACATGCACGATCTTCTCGTCGCAAAGTATGTGAGCACGATACTTCGACAACCAATCCATACCAATGATAACATCAAAACTTCCTAACGTGACGGGTAGAAGATCTATGTTGAAAGGGTGGTTCAAGAAATTTAACGTGCAACCGCGAATGATGGTATTAATCCTTTCTATATTCCCGTTTGCTAACTCTATATCATATCCAATTCCTAAGGCCATCGGGGGTTTCTCTAGTAAGGGTGCAAACGTAGTGGACACAAAACTCCTATCGGCACCAGTATCAAATAGTATGGAAGCATAATGATTATTGAGAAGGAATGTACCAGTAATGACGTTCGGATCTTCTCCTCTCTCGTTCCCGAGTGCATACACTCTTCCCTGAGCAGCTCCAGCTTCCACACGTTGGTCCCCGTTATCTTGTCGTCCACGATTTCCTCCAGCTCCACGGTTTCCATGATTGTACCCATTACCACCCGAGCCTTGATTTCCTCGGTTCCACGATTCTCTACACTCATTACTATAGTGTCCCTTCTTTCCACACCCATAACAAGTAACATCTGCCTTATTTCTCATTTCAGGAGCAGCTTGAACCATAGCAAGAGGTCAAGCTCTACAGTCCTTAGCTGTGTGTCCTTTCTTTGAGCAGTTCTGGCATTTCACACTACACCATCCAGTATGATGCTGGTGGCAACGACCACACTTGGGTGCATCACCGTTCTGGTTCTTCTTATCTCCATTCCCAATAGCATAAGCCTTAGCTTGTCTCTTGCTTCGGTGATCATTACCCTTAGAGTGATGGTCTCTCTTTCTCTTTCCATTCTTCTCCTTATCAGCTCCTTCTAATTCCAACGAATCCATAAGTTGTTGAGCAATTGTGATTGCCTCATGGATGTTTGCAGGCCTAGCAGAAATCACATCATTCCTTGTAGCTACAGGCAACCCATTAGTATACCTCTCGATCTTTTGAGTCTCGGTTTTTACCATATCTGGGCAAAGCAAGGCCAACTCCTGGTAACGACGATTGTAAGTCGTCATATCATTACCTTTCACTTTGTGGTTCCAAAACTCAATCTCTAGCTTCTTGACCTCATTCCTTGGGCAATAAGTCTGAATCAGCAGAGACTTAAATTGCTCCCAAGTCATGGCATAAGCTACATCACTCCCAACTGAATTTCGGTAATTGTTCCACCAAGTTAAAGCTTCATCCTTGAAAGTAAAAGAAGCAAACTTTACCTTCGCATTCTCCGCACAACCACTGACATTGAACACTGACTCAGTCTTCTCAATCCATCTGACCAAGTAAACCACTCCTTCAGTTCCACCAAACTCAATGGGTCCACAAATCTTGAACTCCTTGTATTGACATCCATTAGCACGAACAGGTGGAAAAGTTCCAGCAGAATTGTTGGAATGATTGGACTCGGCTAGCGGTTCAGCAACTCTTTGCTCCACAAGTTGATTGATCATTGCTTGATCCACAGTAGGTGCATTAAGTGGAACATGATCATTGTCTCCCTGAACATCAACATTTTGATTCCTGTTGTTGCGGTTAGTAGTGTCCAGGTTGTCAGGAGTAGGGGTTTCAACATTTCGAGTAGGACGGCGTCCTCGGCGACCAGGGGTAGTCACTGCAGGACCGGTTCTGGTAGCTCTAACAAGATTTCGTCGTGGGGCCATTGATCTGAAACATCATACAAGTTCATGAGTCTCCAATAGAACTTATCAATATGCTCAACAAAAGTAATTCAACGAAGCCAAGTCATGGAAAGAATAGCAACAATACACCATGAAACATCAATAAAACGGATAGGGACTCAATTTCCATAATACCTAAAATCACATAATACCATATACT
The DNA here is from genome assembly GCA_030686995.1 of Artemisia argyi. Lineage (NCBI taxonomy): Eukaryota > Viridiplantae > Streptophyta > Magnoliopsida > Asterales > Asteraceae > Artemisia > Artemisia argyi. The sequence goes on from CM060698.1 coordinate 43,249,876, forward strand.
AATAACCATCAACCATACAATAGAGATCTAACATCGCTCTAACTACTGGAAAACACAAAACATACTAATCGTTCCAAAAGAGACGAATACTGAACGAAATACATCAAAATATGATAACTAGCTTTTCTAACCGAACACTCCTCAGTGTAGAAAGCAACAAGACAACATAACCCAAGTAACTAGCCACGCTGCTGGCGGAGACTCCTCAACTCCTGCCTCAAGCCATCAAGATCCCTCCATAATGATCCTAGCTCTACACTATGGGTGTCGCTGTCTCTCTTGAACCTCCTTCTCTAGCTCGGTGTTCCGCTGCCATAGCTTGCGGTCGGCCTCTCGAGCTGTGACAAAACCTCGCTGTAAACTCGCAATCTGCTCATGAATCTCCATCAAAACTCTCCTCATCTCAATCGACCTGCCCTCAACAACAGTCATGTCAACTCTCAAATCTGCTAAAAACTCTCCAATAACTCTCTCAAGTCGATCAGATACCCGCGAGATCTTCTCGCCTTGGGCAGTAATCTGAGCCCACAACCTGCCACTCTCACCTAACTCGGCCTGCTCAGCAAAAACCTCAGATGACGCATCCGATGCCACTGGACTACCAGGTGGTGAATCTAACAGAAACGGATGATCATGTGAGACAGGCTCAATCGGGTGTATAGGTGAATCAGGCTCCTCAGCCTGAGCTGGTGGTACTAACACATCATCATCATCAGGCATCTCATCCTCCTGAGGATCATCCTCCTCCTCAGGGTCATCATCATCACCCTGCTCAGCCTCCTGAGGGTCATCCTCCTCCTCAGGGTCATCAGCCTCATCCTCACCCTCGTACTCCTCCCCATCCTCATCGGAAGAGTACCTCATCAATCGTCGTCTCCTAATAGGTGAACCATGTGGAGATGTGGTAGGTGATCTAGGACGACGACGCAATGATGTGGGTGGCGCCTCAGACAAGAGAGAGTGAGCATCAATCTGTAAAGGTGATGGAGTAGGGTGTACCGACATGCGTGCCGTAGCTCGATGGGCAAAGCGTGGGGCCACACAAGCCAAAGCCTGATGAAGAGTAAGCTGCATCGATGTACCAGGGAGCCCTAGAGAAGATGAGGGTCCCTGCGTAGATGCAACAGGTGGTGCTGAAGTAGAAGCTGCCTGCGGCACAGTAGCTGAAAGCATGGCCATCTGGTAAGGATCATCAGATGCCATAGTGAACTGTGCAGGTAAAACCGGTGCCGTAAGAATATCATCGACAACATCGGGTATATGGGAGGCCATGGTCTGTGACAACGGCGTAGGGTAGGTGTAAGTGTTTCAAAACAACTAAATCACAACTCAATATACCATACCAAAAATCCTCATCAAATAATTCAATCATATAATCTCAATAAAGAGTTTCAAATACCGCATTACTAAAACGTTTATAAAACAATTAGACCATATAATTCCTCGAAACGCCATCTTATACTAAATCCATAAACCTCAAATCATCTCAAGAAATTCCAAATCTAACAATCGTCTCAGATATCTCATAATGCCTCAAAATAATAGAAGATGCTTCGGCTTGGCGGGCTGGCGGGCAGTGGTCAAGGATCATTTTCTATAAAAATTCGGTTATAGTTAAGGCGTTTATTTACCTAGTTCTCTATAACCCTGGCTCTGATACCAATCTGTAACACCCCCAAAATTTGATACAGCGGAAGACTCAACAAGCTTTCGGGGTGCTACGGGGATTGGTATCCAACACAAGACATAATAGAACGAGATAAAGTAAACATAATAAAAACGCAACCAAAATGGGGTTTGAAAGTTTACATTTATCCCAACATCATTCAGAGTCAGGCCCAAAATAACATAACAGTAGGTCCATAATTAATTATCAGAGTTTAGAAAAATAGATCCATAAACCAAGAGCCTTAGCCGAGCCTTCCATTCCAAGCATCCATATCATCACTTAATTACCTGAGAAAATGTGCTAAAAGTCAGCTTTCGCTGGTGAGATCATAGGTTTAAATTCATCTAACAATATAGTGGACATATACGCAAAACGCTTGCTAGCTAGACTAAGGATTCACTAAAGGCCTGCGGATACCCTCCGCTCCAATCCTAACACACGGATATTCTCCGTTCCAACATAGATATTCGGGTAACCCCCGCAATACCAATAAATACTCGGATAACCTCCAAAGTATCATTAACCTATAGGTGCACGCTACAGTATCTAAATAAGCCAACCTTGAATAGTACACACGACCCGTGTGACTAAAGCTGACAATAACCAATATAAGTCAACCTTGAATAGTACACATAAATCATGTGACTAAAGCTGACAGAACATCCTAGTCTATACGCATAGCAAGTTTAGAAAGAATATAAAAGCGATAATAGTCCACATAAAATAATTTGCACGTTTCTCACTCCAAAGTATTGAAAACATAGTTCAAGAGTAAAAGTGGGGCTATGACTCACCTCAAGTCCAGAAAATAGCAAGAAGAAGTCGGTAGAAATAAGATGTATAGTAACTCACAAAACAGCAACTACGGACTCGGCACGACCTAACAATATCAACTCGTTCAGAAATCATTTCCTCAAATTCAAAATATTCCCAAACCCGGACGTAATCCGTTTTATTTTCCGAAAATCCATTTCGTATTAGTTTGGTGTATTTACGTTTGGTATCCATACGGGTGGTGGGTCGACACAAAACAAACCAAAAAGGTCAGACAAAGAATAATAAAATAAACTATAGATCTAATATTAGCCCAATATATCATTTAAATAAATCGTCGAAGTTTATCAAATCCGTCGATTTGATAATCCTCATATTTATTTACGTAACATACCGTTCCAAGATTACACCTAATCCTACAGCACATAGCACATAAATACTATATGGTATATATCGTAGTTTAATAAATTCCTCATATACATCGTCAAATTGGCCAGATTTCCCGATATATATATACACGCAATTTATTACCCTTTACATATACCACAACCTATGGGCGTCGTAGGATACAATGCCCGTTAATATATTCATTTCATATAGCCAAATAACCCGGTTCAACCCTTCGGTTAAGTGGTTATTTAGTTATAGAAAACGTTTATATTAATCGTCATATATCCGTGACAACACGAAAGTCACAAATAAAACTTACCTGAACTCGAGTGACTACGACTCCGCATAACTCGATAAGTTTACTCGTTATACATATATAAATGACCCTTTTATTTAATGTTTAGTAATTGTCGAGAGTTTCTCGTTTTATAACACATTTTTATAATAATAATACTTTCAATAATATTACGCTACTCTCGTAGCCTAATATATATCTAGTCGTATTATTTATAATATGACTCGTGATTATTATTATTATTATTAATATACGCGCTTATATAATTATATATCCGTTATTCACGTCTAGATATTCATATAAACGTTTATATTACAAATAATTATTATTACGAGTTTTATTATTTATGTTTTATTTGTAAATAGTTATCGAGTCATACGAAATGGTCACATGTCCGAGTCATGACTCTCGGCTCATTGTCCAAGTCCAAAGTAATAAGCAAATGCCATAAATATCAATACATCTCCGTCCAACACAATCCCAATCCACGTGCTACAACAATAGGGTCCGACTACGGCACCCGACTACCCTATCTCCGTCAGTCTAAGTGACCGTCTCACAATCGGTCCCCAATAACACAATTCGTCAACACTTCTCAATACCAAAATTCAATATCCAATGTCGAGACCCAAACATGGTCTCGACTCACATGTATTCGGCCAAGGGACGAAGCAAACGACCAACTAATAACAAACTAATACCAAACCAAGTTAACAATCCAAGAACAAAGTAATCAAAGTCATACTCGGGTTGGTTTACCAAGCCACACCCAAGCCCACACGACTCGACCGAGTCGCGGTAAATACCACGAGCCAAAAGGGCTCGAACCAAGCATCAAGGGTCACAAAGTGGCTCCAAGGAGCACTCAAAAATATACCCATTCGACCCAAAGGGTCTCGGCAACAACATCAATGACACGGCTACGAGCCGCGACTCACAAGAGTCGAACCAAAGTATTAACGAGATCAAGGCTACCAAGAGCCAAACCACGGCTCCAAAATAACAAGGAAAACGAGCCCACGGCTCGAGCCAATATCCAAGCCGTGAGTCGAGGACTCACGGTTCGAACCAACCCACGGATAACAACCCGGATACCAAACCATTTTATAAAAATCGAGTTTCCAACAAAACCCATAAATATTAACTCCGTTTTTGGGTGAAAACCCAACCGAATCTAAACCCATCGTGACCAAGGGTCACGTTTTTAATAAAAACGCGAGTCACACTCGCCTCACCTTCAGTTAAATAAGCTCCAAACCGTGTAACACTTCGAAAATAATAATTGGTGGTGAGATATGGTGATGATTCGTGATGAAAATGATGTAATAAGGCGCGTGTAGGGGCGGATCTAGGAGATTTGAGGGTGGGGATCACAAAAATAATGGTGGTTTGTAGTGGTGGTCGGCGGTGAAGTGGTGGCGGCCGGATAATGGTCGGTGGCTAGGGTTAGGGTGAGAGGGAAAATGAGAGAGAGAGTGAGGGTGAGTGTTGGTGTGTTGTGTGTGAGAACCGAACCCACAAGGACCAATTTGTGGTCTACTCTCTTTTCATTTTTTTTTAAAGGGGTATAATTAATAATAATAATAATAATAATAATAATAATAATAATAATAATAATAATAATAATAATAATATTACTAGTAGTGTTGAGTGGATAAAGTGGGTAAATGTAAAACATACGGCCCGAAACCCGAACTCATTTCAAACTTCGATATCTCCCGAAAAACATCTCGTAATTAATTAAATATCATTGGATTCGTAAAACGAATCATAAAATTTTCCGTTAGGTAAACCTAGTGCCGGAGTCAACGTAGTACCAGTGAGAATTTTAAAAACATACCTCGTCACGTAATTTCCATAATGAATTATTAAAATAATTCACGAATTCCATAACGTCATAGAAATATAATTATCCATAAAATTGGTCTTACAAGTTCGTTGTGAATAAAAATTCCAAATAAAAATTATAAACGAACTTTAACGTAATGCGGGTTTTCAAAATAACTCCCTAAATTGCCGGTTGTCACACTAGACACCAAATAAAAACATCTAAGCATGCAAATTAAATTGTAAGCGTTGGACTGCGATCATTCACCTACAAAAATAGCATCATCTGCGTAGAATAAGTGAGAAAGAACCATCTTACCTTGACCGATAGAAGCACCTTTGAACATGCCCACATTCACAGCCTTACGAATAGAAGCATGCAATCCTTCCATAGCAAGGATAAATAAAAAAGGAGATAACAGATCCCCTTGTCTTAACCCCTTAAAAATCTCGAACTCAGCTGTAGGAGATCCATTCACTAATATAGAAGCCCGGGAATTCTTTAAACAACCAGAAATCCATGTACGCCATGCCATTTATAACCGAATCCAAGGTTCTCCATAATCACATCAAGATAATCCCATCTCAAAGAATCATATGCTTTTTCAAAATCAACTTTGAAAACCATAAGCTCTTTTTTCCTCTTGCGCTACCACGCCATACACTGATTCAAAATTAAGGAACCATCGAGAATTTTTCTTCCTTTAATAAAAGTGGATTGTTCCACACTAACACAACTCCTAATAACTCTTCTAAGCCTATTCGCTAATAACTTACCAATAATCTTGTATTGGCAACCTATTAAGATAATAGCCTCAACTCCGAAACAAATTTAGCATCACCTACTTTGGGGATCAAAGCAATAAAAGGAGAATTACACCCTTTAGGGAAATACCATGATTGAAAAAAGTCAAGGATAAACCGCACTACATCAGGTCGAATAGTGTCCCATAAAGTTTAAAAAAAATTAAAAGTGAATCCATCCGGACCCGGAGCTCGCTCTCCGCCACAATCCCAAACAACCCTCTTTATTTCTTTATTCGAAAAATCACACTCTAAAGAGTCTCTTTTCTCAGGGGATAGGCGATTACAAGAAAACTCCCCTATGAAGGGACGAGGGCCATCATAATGATTATAAAATTCAGCTTTTACCTCTCCCGGTTCTTCCATCCAACCACCATTTTTAAGGACACCTTTGATAGCAACTCGGCACCGCTTTTTCTTTAACACTCCATGAAAAAAAAAAAAAAAAAAAAAAAAAAAAAGAAAAAAAAAAAAAAAAAAACTAGTGTTTTCATCTCCCTCTATAGACCACTTAATCTTGGCTTTTTGAGCTAAGTTACTAGCGTCCTTTTTGTCAATATCACTCAGAATTTTCATAGAAGAAACCCGAGCGTTTAAGTCCTCTAAAGTAGCATTACCTTGGTCCACCTTGGTATCGATTAAAGAAAACCTAGATTGATGCCCTTTCCTCAGATGGTTATCATTCAACTTCTTAGGAGCATTCCAAGTTTGAATAGCTTGTTTAAGTTTTTGCAGTTTCTTCTTAAAAGAGACCATGCCATTACTTTCCTTATTGTCATATTTTTCCAAATTTCAAATACTAATTGATGAAAACCCTCAACGTCTAACCACGAATGGAAAAAATGAAAAGCGGTAGGCCCGTAATCAACCACCAATTCTTTAAGCAAACTATGACGCTGATCGGGAACACCTTTCTCCAAAACAGTTCCTATAATGTGAGGAAACGAGTCATGAAAACTCTCATTAACCAAAAATCGATCTAGCTTACTCATCTTTGATGACCACTTATCAATCCATGTATATCAAAATCCACCCAATGGAATATCTATGAGATTCAAGTTTTCAATAAACAAGTTAAATGCATCTGATTGACTCTAGTGGAAAACAGAACCATACCTCTCACCATTCTCTCGAACCTCATTAAAATCTCCCATGACTATGACATTCCCTTCCCAATTTGCAACTAATCTAGACAATGAAGCCCATATTTCAATTTTCCCCGTCACACTTTGAGGAGCATAAGCTATAAATATAATATCTAGACCATTTAGCATCCAACAACCTTGAAAAGCCACATAATTATCAACACTTATAACTCTCTGTTTTTGAAACATCACTTTATTCCGAATACATAAAATACCTCCCGACCCCCCTAGAAGAGATAGATGCGAAATCAAATTGAGAGTTCCCCCACACCTGTCTTAAAGTCCACATATCTACACGAACCATTTTAGGCTCCTGTAAGGCTAAGAAATTTACGTTGCGAGAATGACATAAATCTCTAACCCATCTCCTTTTACTAGAATCACCAAAACCTTGCACGTTGATGGAAAGCATATTCATTTATTCACTATTTCATCACTCATACCCGTAATTATTTTAGTAAGAGTATCTTGACATTCCTCCATGTTATACCCACGAGCCATGCCAACATTAATGGTATCTTCCATCTGTTTGAGTATAGAAATTCCCACATATTTCTTTGGCACTTCATTATCTTTCGTTTGCGATGACTGGATGGAAAACACTTCATTTTGCTTCGATGCTTCACTTCCCTCTGCTTGCACTAAAGGTTTACTCATATCACTTAAATCATGTTTCTGTTCACCCTCTTCTGTATGTGTGAATCCCGGTGGATATTTTGGTGTCATCGAACCCTTCGTGTTATTATGCAAGGCAGTATTCGCAATAAGAGACGCCAAATTAAAAGGATCACTATCATTAACCTTTTCACTAGTCGCATTAACGTCATGTTGTTCCTCTTCTCTATTCTTTTGGTCTCCTTCGTATTCGTTAATAGATATGTCCCCCACTGATTCCTCCTCACAATCTTCCAAACCATCTCCTTCATCATTATTCTTATGTGTTCCCATTGATCGTTCCTCCTCATTATCCATATTATCCAAGACAAAATTAGGTGTCCAACTGCATAACTCTCTCACCCGAATAGCATAAAAACCCATTTGAACATTACAACTATGGATGCAAAAATCAATGAAGCATGTAAAAGATTTAAGACACAAGCAAATGCTAAATCTGTTGGTGCTATCTATATCATCAATAAAAAGAACCTCACCCCACCTGCTACATATTTTTTAAAGTTATCATTACTCCAAGCACATAAAGGAACACCTTCAACCTCGAGCCATATTAATCTATCGTCATTCACAAATTCATCATCCAAACTTTCAACGTAGAGAACCATGACAATATTCCTTTATGGATGATGAATTTCTCTCTAACCTCCTTATCATCGAATTTAAGCAGAACCCATAAACCACCTAGGTAGTTAGTTTCCACGCCTTGAAAACCTTCATTCCTGCAAATTATTTTAGAATTCGCAATTGATCTAGAATCCTTAAAACATCCTACTAAAGCCAATGCCAATCCAGAGTTGCCTTTCTGTAAGAGTAAAATTTCTGGGCTTTCACCTACATGCTCTCTATCAGAATCCTTTTTATCTCCATTGTGTTCTCTCACCACATTAACAAAAGATTTAGACATTGAATCACCTCGAACAATTTGTTTCAGAACATGAGAATCTTGTCTCTTTGCATCTGCTTGGTATGGTTTTACACCCTCTTTCCTATCAAACCTAGCAATGTTTGCATGTAGACGTAACCTTCCAATCCACAGTCATACAATGAGTCAATTAGGGTTTCCTTGTTATCAATTTCATTGAATCGAAAAAAGCAAACATTTGCCCTAATTTATTCTTATATTTAGCTATATAGACATCCACAATATTCCCATTCTTACCACATATATTCCAAAGTTCTCATACCGTTAGATGAGATGGAAAGTTTGAGACGTGTACAACAATCGTATTCTTCCCATGAATCTTCCACGTATCATTCTTATTTGAAGGATTTTCTAGCCTATCAAAACCCGAACGCCTTTTTCTTTGAGTGACCTCCCTCTATTATGAATCTTCCATCGCCTAAATCTCGTTGAAGCCCCCTCCCTTCCCCGCAAGGTTCCAGTTGAAGATCAGAGATCCAATTTTTTAAGAGAATATTTGCCCTAATGTGATCTTTACCATTCAGGAAAATTCCTATTGTTTTTTAATTATCGTACTGTAATTTTTATTTTTAATTAATAAATGACAAATTAGGACGTTTGTGTTTTGTTATCATAGTTTTTTTCTTTCAATTTTGTATTGTTTTTTAATTATTGCATTGTAATTTTTAAATTTGTATAATGAATGATAAATTAGTGTGTTTGAAAAAATTGGAAAAGAAATTAACGGTGCGTTTCGTTTGTAGACGAGATTAGAATTGGATTTAGATTTGGTTTAAAATTTGGATTTGGATTTGGATTGTGATTTGGTTTTGAGATAAGAGAAAAAAATATATTTAATTAAAATTATTATTTTAAAATTAAAAGGTGTTTGTATGTGAGAGAGATATAGAGATTAAAAGCGTGAATGTGTGTGAGAGAATGCAATTAATGAAAACCAATATAAAACAATAAATGATATATCCTTCTACTACATGTTCTTACTCATATTCCTACTCACAAGATTCTGACAAGTGTCAGAATAGACGGTTTAGATGCAGAGAGATAATAATGGAGAAAAATATATTATATTATTATGTGCGTAGGAGGATATGTAAGAATATAATGTAGGAGGTTATAACAAAACTCATATAAAACCCACCTCCTTTGGCTCCTATGAGTTTTGTGGGCCCCCTATTACTATTCAAAAATCTAAACCCTCAATCAAACAATTGAATTTTGTGACGCAAATCAAAACCCGCCCAAATCATCTCAACCAAACGTTACCTAAATATAGTGGTTTCAAAAAAGGTGGTGTTATTAATATTATGGATGTTATGATGGAGGGGTGTTTTTGGGTGTTAGTGTTAAAAGTGATAATGCTGGTTGTGAAAATGTGACGCTGATGTGACTGCACTTTTTGATGTTAACGATGTTTTGACATCACACGCTCTAATAATATATACCACGTGAGTTATCCGCATATCTTGACGAAAACACTATTCATGATATCACTTCTATTTTGATTTTGTTTCTCTTACATAAACCAAACTAACAAGACCGATTCCAATTCAATTTAAATGTTTTCTCGATTTGATCCAAGTTTTGCCAACAACAAAAAGAGAAGAAAAAAACACTAAATTTTATCATTAGTGTAGAGTTTGTATGAGTCACAACAATAATTAGGGCCTATTGGTTTGCAGTGGAACCCGATGATATGTTATTGGATTGTTACTTCAGTGTCACCTTGTAACTTCACCAAATAAACACTAATAACTAAAACACCATCCCAACAAAAAAAAATCAATAACATTTATTGGTGCATGTAGGTCCCGTAAAAATCCCTCACCAAAAATACTCTAAAAAAAAAAAAAAAAGGCCAACAACGGCCGTTGGTGGGCTGGCCGAAGGACGAACGGCGCCGGTGCCGGTGCAGAACGGATGTGCTATTCGTGCGTTTTTGGCGAACGGCGGACCAACAGCAGCTTGTACCGTGCACTCTTAAGATTAGGGATTTGAATTTAAATTTAGATTCGTATTTGATATTGGAATGAAAGTAAAGTGGGTGAGAAAAAATCTAGTAATTATATACATATTTTAAAAGTTAGTGAAAGAATTTTTATTATATATATTATTTAATGATATTACTGATGAGACATAGAAACAAATCATTTAGGCCCATCAATATTACCTATTTAGGCTACTAGCAGTGGCCCGGATTTTATCGGTCATGAACATCGGTCGATTGATATGGAGATCGGTCGAGCCCACTGTGGCCAAGTAACAAATATCGATCGCCGGCCTCTTTGTTTCCTAAATCGTTCGCTTATTCGACCGACTTTGAACACAAAAAACATGCAACATTTGAAATATTTAAATACATTTGGAAGTGAGTTAAAGTTCCCAGTGAACTTTCAAACAAATATTGTGGTTTCGCTTGTGAACTTTCAAGCGAGAACTTTCAAACAGGTGGGCATGGTTTGGCTTGTAAGTTTTGGAAGATAAAGTTGGAACAGAGTTGCAAGTTGCGTACCTTGTGGTTTGGCTTGTAACTCCACCTTACTTTTCCATCTAAAAAGCAATGTTTACCTTGTTATGCCATGTTTGTTCTCATTCAGAGATAGTAGTAGTGTTCGAAGGCTAATGAACAAAACATGGTTTGAAGGCTAATGGTCAAACATATATACTAGTAGTGCTCATGTAATATCTCTAAATTTACCATCTTTCTGTCATTGGAAATGCATGCATGTATGTACACGTATTGGAAGCATGCATGGTTTAAAAAAAAAAGAAAAAAGAAAAAGAAAAAAAAAAAAAGATGATGCAATATGGGTTGCCACTGTGATGAGAGACATGAATATGGGTTGAAGAGAGAGAAAGTTGAGGTGGCAGCCGGAAGATGTTGCAATATGGGTCACCCTGTGGGTAGCCTTACCCTAAATCCATCTATTCACCCAAGATTTGTTTAAATACCCGATGTTTTAAAATTCAGTATTTTAATTGACTCGGTCGAGTCGTCGGTTAACCAGTTCAACCGCCAGGTCGAACCAGTTATATATAAGTTCTCTATATATGTATACTTTTCATTACATCTTTGATAGGTATTTGTCTAATTTTGATCTTACATTTAATTAAACCGAGAAAAATGAGAAGACTTTATTGGGTTTTAGTATTTAAATTTTATATCTACAATACTAAAAAATGTAAAAATAATCAATTTATAGTTATAGTTTCCAACTAATTTATAGGTTTATTTTATAAAATTAAGATGACTTTATAATTGATTATTTTAAATCAATAAAATATAATATCAACATTAGTTTATAACTTTAATTCGTGTTTTATCCAAAAATAACTACATCTGTCACCATCATTTTAATTTTAAATGTAACTATAAACTTTCCAAATCATAATATGTTTGTCCATATAAATATAAAACTTAACCTATCACAAGTTTTGAGTCTAGCATAAATGAAATGACAAAAGGGTTTGTTAGTTTTAGAGGATAGCAAATGTTTTGGTTGTTTAAGATAAAGGAAGAAAAAAAAAGTCATGACCGACCGGGTATGTTAAATTAGGTCGACTCGGGTCAATGAAACATCGTCGTTTTAATCCGGTTCTCAAAATAGCAAAAATCAGGTTACATCTGGCCCGGTCTCCTAATGGGTTCCCGGTTCAACTGGTTGAACCGGCCGAATAGACCCGGGTTTTAAAACATCACAGATACCTTCTCCTTGACTAAACCCAAAAAGCAAATCCAAAAACTCCAAATAAACATTGTTTCCCACTTACTTTTTGTAACCCAATCTCCATACCTACAAAGCAAACGGCCCTTCGTTTAACAGCTAATTTTATCTTTTTCTTAAAGTTTTACTATATAGTTTCACACTTATATAGAGGCTTTTCCAAAATGGTCGTCTTTTGCAAAAGCGGCCCACAAACTAGTCACCATTTTTTGAGTTTTCAAATTTAGTCTTCTGCGATCGTTAGACCATGCGACTAAATCATATTTTTTACAAGTGTTTAGTGAATAGGTAGATATTTTTTGTTCGACTGAAGTGACATTTTGTGTGATAATGGTTTTTTTGTGTGACCATTTTGTCTTATGGTTGTACAAAATGTCACTTTAGTCGAACAAAAAACATCTACTTACCCACTGGACACTTGTAAAAGATATGGTGGAGTAGCACGATATAGCGGTCACAGGAATTAAATTTAGAAAGAAAAAAAAAAAAAATGCTTCTTTGATGGAATACCAACTCTTCTTTAATTTATCTTTGGAATTGATTCTAGTTATTATTAAGTCAAAACCTTTAACCACACTTCTCTCTAACAATCTGCTTGTCTAATTTTTTCTTAGATTTAATCTTTCTTACCAAACTTTATAAAATACCGACTTATTTGCAATTTGATTACTTACATTGATGCAACAAACCGTTTGCACACGTATGTATATATTATTAATGGGTCTCGGAAGGGTGTACAATATATTATTAATGGGTCTCGGAAGGGTGTACAATAGGTGTCGTCACACAAAGCATCCATTTAAAAGAGATCACATTTTTATTAGCTTTGCATGTAAATACGTATTATATTAAACATTTATGATTTATGAGTCATATAATTCAAGTTTATATGCAATATCTCTTTAGTTTACAAATGTAACAGGGCCTCTTTGTTGTATCATAGGACCACCGAAAACCACAAGACGGCCGTGATCTTAATTGCTATACCAGAATGGTAGATTTATCAAAAGGTCTAAACTTTATGTAAAGCTTTATCTTCCATTTTAACCATAGTGATCATTTGTTTCATGTACATGTGGCATGAAGAGGTTCAAGAACCTATTCATAATTTAATGCATGTGCTATTATCAATCATTTCAAGAGTTTTTAAAAGGTTTATCCATAGTGAATATAGGTTTATAACATCAAAAAGTTTATAAATTAATGATTATGGACCTATATAAAGCTTAACCATTGTGGATGCTCTAATGTTGTTGCATGTCATCAGCGTTCAAAAAGGAGAGATACAGCCGATTTGAGTATGTTTTCAAATCAGAGGAATTTCAACTGATCAAACATCGGTAAATGACAAGATATTACTCGCATAAGAGTAATTTTGATATATGATTAGACTAAAGAAGTAGTTATGAGAACTAAAGTTTTTGTCACATCAAGTCTCACCAATCATATTTGATTGCATTTGATAGAATGCAATTTAAATAGGAAAACAACTGCTGTAATAGGTATACCGTATACATGATCACACTAGTCTCCTCATGCTTGATTTTGTCATTGCATATAAGAGTTGAGATCCATGAAGAACTCATACATGCCATAGAACCTATCAACTAATTATAGCCACCCATTTATATTTTCCACTTTTTTTTTCAAAACAACATATTTTGCAAACGGTAAATCTTCAAGCTACAAAAAAATACCACCGCGACGAGAATTAAATGATCTTTCTATAGATATGCATTGTTATATACTTTCGACGATTTTTTTTTTTTTTTTTTTTTTTTTTCGCCCAGAAAGAATCATATATGATTCGTAAAAATCATATATGATTCGTAAAAAATCATATATGATTCTTACGAATCATATATGATTTGTAAGAATCATATATGATTTGTTAAAATCGAATCATATATGATTCTTACGAATCATATATGATTTTTCTGGGCGAAAAAAAGAAAGTTCATTAAAAAAATAGTTCGTCGAAAGTATATAACAATGCATGTCTATAGAAACATAATTTAATTCTCGTCGCGATGCTATTTTTTTTATAGCTTGACGATTTACGATTTGCGAAATATTTAAGTTTCAAAAAAGGGTGGAAGTTTATTTTTTGGGTAAATTGCAAAAATGGTCTTTCACGTTCCACGAAATTGCAAAAATGGGACCGAGACAAAAAGTAGCGCAAAAAAGACACTAACGTTTCACATTTTCGCAAAATCGCCACTGAGAGCCCTTTTCCGTTAATTTCATCGTTAAGTGCCATGTCACTGAGGGTAGTATCGTCATTTTAACCCTTTCCCGCCAATAACTTAAGTTGCCAGTGTTTTGTTTTACAAATTTAGTCCTTTAGAGCAATACTTTATATACGGGTATCAATTTCTTCCAAGGAGAACATTAATTTCACAGGTAAAGATCTTGAGAATGGTTAAGCTTTGGCAAAATCGTGCACGCAGTATCCCGATACCTGATTTAGGAATCCTTTATAGTAAGACTACTCTGTTCCATTTTAATGTTTTCCATTTAAACTTGTTATTGTTGTCGGAAGTAATTAATGTTTTATGTGTTCCACAAATTTGAATGAAAAGGTGTTTTCTTTGCAAATCCATCACAATGGTGAATTCACCTTAAAACCAGGAAGAAGATATCTCTTTGGAGATACAGATTGGTTTGACGGAATTCACTCTGACGTTTTCTCCATGGAATTATTGGGCGAAATGTTAGAGGATTTAGGTTACTCGGATAGTACCCTTATGTTTACTCACTTTAGGATACCTGGGGAGTCACTGAATGATGGTTTGCTACCACTAAAGTCTGACGAAGATGTGAAGACACTTCTGGAGTATGTTCCTATATTTACACAATTGGATTTGTATATTGAAACCGATGTTTCAATTGTTGAGTGTGAGATGATGGATCGAATGATGACTAAGGGCAAGAGTGTGGTGATAGAAGAAATAGTGGATGATGATATGAATGAGGCTGCTGGAAAGGGTGTTGATGGTGAGACTAAAAACAGTGGGAAATTACTATTGTAAGAGTGGCATAAGACAAGACAACCTGAAAAGGTTGGACCAGTTTTTGATACTGATTCTGACAGTGACTTCCCACCAACATTTTGTGCCGAAAAAATGATTGCAGATCATACAAAAAGGATGAGTGATGAGTTTCAATTCAGAAGGTTATTGGGAGAGATTGACCAAGACTTTACTGTGGAGGATTCAAGTGAGGAGTCTACAGGTTTGCTCGATTTTTATGATCTCGATTTTGATGATGCGTATTATGCTGACGCAAGTGATGAAGAGGTTGATCAAGAATGGCATGGTGATACATACCATTTAGTTGATGTACCTGAACCTGAAGAGATGCATGCGATTGAAGAGCCTCAAGAGCCTGAAGAGCCTCAAGAGTTTAGTGACATGTTTGCTGAAATAGATCAAGCATTGGATGAACTTGATGACGTTGTTGCAGCTGGAGAAGGAACAGAGGTGTATGCTCTTTATGCTGAACCAATTAGTTTCAGTTTGCTTCCACTTGTAGATGTTGATGGTGATGATGGTGAACAAAGAGTTCGTGATGAGGATGTGATTTTAGATGAGCAGTGTGATGAAGTAGTTGGAGATGGTGAACAAAGAGTTTGTGATGTGGCTGTGATGCCAGATGGAAAAAATGGAGTTGGGCAAGATGGAGTGGTCACAGAGGACAAGTTTGAAGACCAAGGAAGATCAATCAAGAGGCGAAGACTGATGGCTGACAAAAAACCCAATGTTGTTGCTGACAAGAAACCCAAGGAGTGATCGCAGAGTTCTTGAAGAAGCTTCAAAAGTCCGATGTTATGGAGCTTTTGTATTTGAAGAAGAAGATGGCAGAAGCGAAGCTCAAGCTCTTTGTTTTGATGGACTTTAGAGTTTCTTTCATGGTCATTTTTGTTTTGATTGTTCCTTTTATGTTTCCATCCTTTTTATGAATATTCCACATGAACTTTAATGATATATTATGAATGTTATGTTTGAACTATAATGTTAATTGCAAAAGTCAAAATTGATTGTCAAATTGGGTAATTTTGGGTATTTTTGTGCCTGCGCATAATTTTGGGATGCCAAAAACTTGGTAACCCAAATGTTTTTCATTTATTACCCAAACACGCCTAAAACACAATTTCACATGTACTTACCACGTCTATCTAAAGCCTATACCCAGAAACAAACACAGTAAAACTATTTTGTCAAGGATTTAGCAAAAGAATGTCTCAATTTGTCCTTCTTGAGGAACTCGCTACTGCTGCTAACTCAACCGAGTTACCATACCAGATGACGGTGTTTTTTGCTAGGGAGACAGAGCGTGATATCAAGTATGCCAAAGAGCTGTTTGTGGCATATCAAGAGTTGCTTGATATTGTCGTTCAAAGGAACAAGATGATCTCTGAAATGGAACTGGTGCGTCCCTCGGTGCAGATGTTTAAATGCTTGGAGTTCTTGAAGAAGCTTCAAAAGTCCGATGTTATGGAGCTTTTGGATTTGAAGAAGAAGATGGCAGAAGCGAGGCTCAAGCTCTTCAACAAGCACGCATTTGTCAAGGGACTTTAGAGTTTCTTTCATGGTCATCTTTGTTTTGATTGTTCCTTTTATGTTTCCATCCTTTTTATGAAATTTATGTTTGAACTTTAATGATATATTATGATTTTGTTATGTTTCTGTCATCTATGTTTTGTTGTGTTGATTTATTATGTTTTGCTTGTCAACCATTGGGTATTTTTGCAAAAGTCAACCATAATGTTAGCTGCAAAAGTCAAAATTGATTGTCAAATTGGGTAAGTTTGGGTATTTTTGTGCCTTCTTTTTAGATTCATTTTGCGCAATTCTGGGTATTTTGGTGCATGTACAATCATGTGCAAAAGTCAAACATGATTGTCAAAATGGGCAAGTCTGGGTCCTATGTAAATATAACTACTACGAATTACCATTCATCAAAAGATCGGGGTACATAAACCACTAAAACTAACACATGAACAAACAAACTACACTAATTGCCACAAAATGGCCAGACACCTTCCTCAAAACAAACATCCTCCAACAACGACGACACAAACCCATTCTCATCACCGGCATCATCCACATGTAGAGGCAGCGGCAGGCCCTAGGTAGGCGGCAACAGGCTCTGGGGAGGCGTCATCACACTCTGGTAGTCCTGGTACTCCGGCTGATCAAACGTGGTAACATAAGCCGAGGTGATGGTGGGGTTCATGGGGTTTTTCCTTTTTCTGTTTTTCTGGCTTCCACCTCCAACAGGGATGTCTTGGAGCACGCCGCCATGGGTCCAGTGTCTGCGGCAGCTACGGCAAAAGTGATGCGGCTGCGATGTGTTGTAGTTGTTGTAGTAGCAGAACTTTGTGTCTTCTGAATGACAACGTGGACATGGGCGTTGTTGTGGGGGATGTGTCAGAGTTGTTGTGGTCACAAACGTTGAAGTTTGTTGGTGTCTGTTGGTGGTGGTCGTTGTCGTTATGGTGGTGGTTATGATGGCTGTGTTTTCTGACATTTGCGGTGATTGCATTCTTGTTGTGATTCTGCTATGGTCAACTCGAGTCGTGGTGGAGAAGATATGGGTTGTAGGGGGGTTTATGGGGGTAGAGGTTTGATTTTACTTTGCAAATTTAGCCATTGAGGTCTAATCACATTGATACCAAGCACAGAGGTGATTATGGCGGCAAATTTAATAAGTATGAACAGTGAAATGACGATACTACCCTCAAATACGTGGTACTTAACGAGAAAATTAACGGAAAATGGCTCTCAGTGGTGATTTTGCGAAAATGTGAAACGTTGGTGTCTTTTTTGCGCTACCTTTTGTCTCGGTTCCGTTTTTGCAATTTCGGAATGTTAAGGACCATTTTTGGAATTTACCCTTATTTTTTTTATTTTGATAAAAAAAAAATAAGTAGCTAAGATTGCTTAATGAGTTCTATAATAAAAGTTGGATCTATAAAGAACTTTTGACTTTCATATAATTAGCCGAATCTTCTCGCCAAAAAGAAGCCAAAGGAATTGGTTTTCTTGGGGTTTATCAAATGAACTGGAGGTGTTTAACGGTAAAAAAATGCCATAGATGTCAAGAAATGATGCCCTTTGCAACTATCCGTTCGATTATTATCTACAAAAATCACATTTTTAAGAACTTTTTTGTTTTGTTATTATAGACTAGCAGGGTCTTCGCGTGATGCAGCTGCGGGCATCTTGTAATTTAATTTTTTTGGTTAATAATTTATTTTATTTGTACGTTTTTTGACAATAGTTTTACTGATTAGTTTTTTATGGCAAAAGTTTGATAAAATTTTGCTTAATTTGTATTATTTTATTTATTATTTATTTTATATTTTTGTTTAGTAGTTTGTTTGGTTTGTACAATATATGAACATATTTTAGTTTATTATATTTTTTTTGACAATAAATTTACAGATATCAAAAATTTCGTTTAGCTTGTGTCCGTTCGGGCTCGAGCCCGTTTGACCCGTGCCCGTTCGGGCTCGAGCCGATTTGGCACATTGCCCGTTCAGGCTTAAAATTTTGTATAATATGCTTTATTATTTGTATTAGTGACATTTAATGCAGGAATTATGTTTAAGTTAGTTGTACAATATGCTTGATAATTTGTATTTCTTATCTAAATAGCGTTTTAATAAGTGTATTAATTGTATTTTTTGACTATTTAATTAATTGTATTTAATGTACATAATTCAATTTTAAGTCATTAATTTTAAACTTTAATGGCAAAGACAAAGTGGTGTGTACATGAAGCTACTAAACTTGTACATGTCTAATTATATGTTATTTATTGTATTAAATGTCTAATTGTCTTGAATCACTTATACTTTTAGCATTGAAATGTGTAATGCTTAATTTTAAGTATTATATTAATAGTAGTCATTAATGCTTTATGATATAGTATGATATGATTTTCATAGTGTTTGACTAAAGATATAAAAATCAACGGTACCTAATCCCGTCTTCCACAAGATATGGAAGAGATGAGATGTATACGGAATTACCCATACCAGAACGTAGAGAGCTGCTTCCAGAAGACCTCCGGCCTTTTTACAGGAAGTGAGGAACGAACCCCCACCTCTGTCTCCAAAAAGAGGGTATTTTCCAACTGAACTTGTTCATGTTGATAAAAGATATGAATATCCATCTTTTTTACGGAGTACATGATTTAACTTCCTTGTTGAAGACGAAGAAAGTATATGAGAGAACATTTTTTTTTTTTTTTTTTTTTTTTTTTTTTTGTTATAAAAAAGAAATAAAAAATAAAAAAATTGAAGTACTAAATATAAAAATATTTAGAAATAGTAAAAAAGAAGAATTAGAGAATCTTTTTCCTAATAAAATAAAACCCCTAGTGGGAACTTTTCCATTTCAAAAAAATCAAATCATACCTTATTTAGTAATAATTTTATAATTATCATTAATTTTTTTAACATGTTTAATTAAAAAAAACATAATACTTCCTTATTTTGACAATAAGATTTATAAATTCGTTTTCTATAAAAAATTGCGTACAAAAATATATGTGTCAAAAGTGTAAAGAATGAAAACTTTAAAAAAGCGGAGTTGATTTACAATAACCTAAGGGTCCAAAACTAAAATTTAAAACAATAAAACCACCCAATATTCGACCCAGTTTTAACCCTATTTTTCTCTCAAACCGTTGTTGCAATGTGAACCCTAAATAAAAAATTGAGCGATTTTAAAAGAAATTGAAGCAAAGATGTTTTAATATGTTGCAGCGATTCAGACGAAATTCTTCATAATTTGTTTATGGAAGAACATAAACTCTTTGAATGGTCTAAAGGTATGAATTTTAATACCTAATTTCTTGATTTTGTTTAAAGCTGATATAGGGCTTTTATTCATAATCCAAGAAGGTTTGTAATTTTCATGTTAATTTTGTTTTAGTTTTAGGGAAAAACTATGGTTTTGATTGAAGCTCTAATTTGATCAATAATGGTAGAATATTTGTAAAATTTCAGAAATCAGAGCAAGAAGAAATCAAAATAGAAAAATCTGTTATATATATGGTTATCATTAAAAATGTTTTGATAAGTGTTTTGTAACTATCAAAGTTACAAAGTGCAGTTAGCTCACCATGCCTATATGCAGCATTAGTGGTGCAAAGTTAGTGATTTCTATTATTTGGTTTCAGGTTGGTGTAGTCTTGCTACTGTCTCAAAGTTACGGGCCAAAACATGCATTTTCTCTGTTCGGGTCAGGCGATTCGGGGCAGATTGTGTAAACCCGCAAATTTTACTAATTTTTATTAAAATAATATACCTCGCTCTTTTGTCCTAAAGTTTACTCAAATTGTCATAAACATCGATTGAATTATTTGATGATATTTAAAAGGGATTTGAAGATTGTTATGCTTAAGTGTTATACTATCCATGAGGTTATAGTATTTGTCTTTCGTTTTTTCCTTTTTTAATTTACTTTGTTGTCGAGTTATGTTGATTGATTACGGTAAAATTAAAATTGATTATGATGTTATGTTTGTTTGTTTGCAGATTATTATTAGGCACCTAAGGTTTTGTTGGGATAGTTTAAATTAATGAAGTCTTGATATTCATCTCAAGGTATATGCATGCTTTTTTCTATATCTATGGATTTATGTATATATTTATGTGACATTGGGACTGAATGTAGAGGTACATAGCTATTCGGTTGCAATGATGATTGTCTTAAGGTGCACGTCAGCTAATTAGTAAAAATTCCATGTATAAGAAAGCTTAGGTCTGATTGGTTAGTTGTGACTTGAAACACAACAAAGAGATAGTAACCTCCAAAACGTAATGCCAAACACCCCTTTAGTCACAACTACCCTGTGCTTTTTGTGTGTGTGTGTGTGTGTGTGTGTGTGTGTGTGTGTGTGTGTTTTAATACTTGACACTATTTATTTGCCACAGGGATATGACACACTAATTTGTGTGCATTTGGGGTACTTTAGTGGTTATCTTTGGAATACATTGACCATTTATATAAGATGTGTGTAACATCAGAAGAACAAAGAAAGAAACTCAATTAGTACTCGTGTGTTGGACTAATAATGTTATAAACGCAAAGTTAGGGTACTTGGTATATTGTATGTTGATGTATTTTATGTAAGTTATGTATAAACCCAATAGGTTTGTTGGGTTGGATCATAGGATAACGGTAAAAACCGTTTTTAGAGGGTCACGACTTTTAGTGTTATTGAATCGGTTTATACCTCTTCTATATGTATAGTTGTGTTGGTTCCATGGCACCGGTTCAATCACAATATAATAGGTCAAGTTGTAATTCAATACAATTCAAAATCAATACATATTCAGTTTCTGTATTTATTCTTTTGTTCAATTCATGTTCCAAACATAACTGTGAAGATCGATTTCTCAACATCGTAAACTTGCAGAAGCTATTAGAGATGCACAAGTTACAGTATAAAGAAATGAGCCTAAAGATCTGATGATGCTCGATCCATCTGGGAAATCGCTTACAAAGGAACGCACACTTATCTTGGACCTTCGGTAGCCAGGGATTTTGCAAGTACAACTAAATCAGCAATAAGTGTCATAAAAAGCAGTGACTCTTCAACTATAACAGAATCAGCTTCCGCAATCGCTAATAACTCTTTTGGACTGGAGTTTACAAAAAAGTAAGTCAGCATATGAGTATGTATAATATCCTTTATACATAAAGAGTAATATATTAAGCATACCGATAACAATATGAATGCGATATTTATGCAGAATGAGTGGCAGTGCTAGCATCCAAACGTGTAAGCAACAAGCGAATGAGACTCAGTCGATCTTTCTCCATTAATTCAATATCAATCACCTTCATCCAAACGAAATGTATTGTTAACTGCACTTTTTACTCGAGAAGTTATGTGAGCGCATTCATGATTTAATTTTAGTATATATGCAATTTTGAACGGGTGTTGTTATAAGACAATAGCACTTTTACAAGAATGCAAATTCAAATTTACTGCAATTGATTTAAGTGGTTTTAGAATTGATCGGTTTGACCCAAATGCTATCAAAAGCCTCTAACAGTGTGTGATACCACTCACTATTCTAATCATGGTTTACTTTTGGAGCGTATGTTTTCCACAGATTTCTAAAATCTAAAAACATCTTAACCGGTGCTCACAAAAAATTTAAGATTTGTGACTTTGGTTGTGAGAGGGTTTCTTACAATAACCAACCCACTACATTTTTCTGGACAATATGTCCCTGAGAAATTGTTCTATATTTTTCTAATAATACGATATGATAAAAATAATCTATATTGGGCAACTGGTTAAATTTGATGTGTTCACAGGATTATGTTGGATCAAGATGGTATAGGGCTCGTGAACTGTGTGGATTATTTTATAGTAAGGTGCGAAGCTATTACTGCAATTATATGCCTTTGTGTGACCAAAAAACTTACGATTTGTACAGATCATGTGAAAGATTAACCGAAATAGTTTTATGTAACACCCCCAATTCATGTTGCAGCGGAATTCAACTTGGGTGTTACTCGATGGCACAACAGTCATAATAATAGAAAACGATCTCTAAACGAATCGTAATAAAAAGAGTTGTCATTCATATTATTCAAATATATCAAAGTTTACATAGTGAGGTCCCAAAATGTTGCATTGTTTCAAAACACATCAATATAAAGTCTATGATGTTTTTATAGAATGACATAATTGTTTATAGCCTTCTTCCTTCGGTACGTGCCCTTCCCGCTCCATTCTTGATTATCATGGACCTGAAATACATGCTTAAGAGGTCAACACAAAGGTTGAGTGAAATTCATAGAGTTTGTTTAAGGTTGAACACAATATGTTGGTAGTAATGAGTTAATTAGACTCATACTCATGTTAGAAAACAAAACAGTTATTATTATGTACTAAGCTCATGCAACCAATACGTTAACGTGTACCAATATCAATCGGCGGTTATGTTGCCCCGGTAAGTACTTTGCCGTCATACTTAATGTTTTCAAATATAGTGCATTCATTTGAACTAACTGCTCAAACAAATGGGATTCGTCAATCCCAATAGGCCTATTCACAATACTCGCGCTCACTAATACTAGTGATTAAATGGTTCATGATGGGGCCTAGGATTGGCAAGGTAGGTACTTAGTAATAATAAAACAATCAGGCAGCATACAGTTTCAAAGCATTGTGTTCGGTTTAAAAGTAGCATGTATTTCCCCCAAGGGTTTGTAAAACATTAAAGTAATGTAAGCGGGGCTATGAACTCACCTCAAGTATGATAGCAAATAATGAAGGTGATGATCGGATCGTGTAGGTTTCTACGAGCAACCTAGAATAGAATGTTGCGACTTAGGATTTGTGTAAAGAATATAACGGAGTGCCTATATATATGTTTTGCATTTAGTCCATGATGATGTATGATGTATATTTGTAAGTCTTTGAAAGAAAGAATTATGAACATGTATGTTTTGGTATATCGTTTACTACCGTTCGGGCTAACATATTTCAGAAGTCATGTTAGTAAGCGTTCGAGGAGCCAGGACACTTTAACTCGTAAATCCACAACTCATCTCGACGGCTTACGTAATGAACTCCTCACATGAAGCTCCCTACTATTGTAGTAGTTGATAAAGTATATAGATATAAGTTTTGATCCGGAAAAGTTACATGTCCGATATTTGTATAAACTTAGGAAAGATTGTTATTAGGGGTAGTTTTATAAGTCTTGTGTGACCATTTGTCTTGGTAAAATCTCATGGTTTCCTTTTAGGTGAAGTAGATACAAATTGCTTGTTCATGTTATCGCCAATTTCATTGTTTCATGTTTACGCCTTTGTAAGTTGGTTTGGTCATTTCGTCATGGCCTAGCCATGACCTTTGGTCCTTGTTCCATGGTCATGAGACACTACCTTGGTTCTAGCCATGGTGGTGGTCTTGGTTATAGGTTATAATACCTTTTATTCCTTTGAAAGTATGACAATAACTTAGTAACTTAAAATATGTAAATAGCTGTTAAGAAAACTGAGAAATATCTCACTCAGAAGGCGTTTTCAAGGCTTGAGCCTCTTTGTTCCTGAATGAAAACATGATTCCGGACAACTTTCGTGTTTTAACTTTTTCATGAATCGGACCAGAAAGGCCTCTTTTTGCGTGTTTTAGGTTCTGTCACAGAAATCACAGAAACATTTAGGCAGTTTTGCCGGAAATCTTTGGTAACTTCAAATCGCCATAACTTTTGACTCGTTTACTCTTTTTAGGTGGTTCAAATTGCTATGGTTTTCTCGTTAAGTCCTCTACTGTAATATGTAATAATCCAATATAAAATTTTTACCATTTTGATCAGGTTATACCAAGATATTCACTAGTTTGCTTGTTTTAGTAACTTGTTTCAATAAGTCATTACAACAACATCTTTTACTCATCATGATTCATCATGGACATAATTACAACACATAATATAGCAAGAATAACATATAAATGAGATGAACATGATAAATAAACAAGAAGCATGTTAGGTTTAGGCTTACAACTTTAGGCTTTCTAATTAAAGAAAGGAGTAACTAGTAAGGAAATGGACTTTGATTGACAAGCTTCAACCCTTTTCACTTCAAGCAACCTTTCTACTCTTAGTATTCTTGAAAGATAGATGATAAAGGTTGAGGTGTATTGAGTAGATTTAAACTCAAGAGAAAACACCAAGTATGTTAGGGTTTGGAAGATTTTTGGTAAGAAATAAGCTATCTAGGGTTTCTATACTTGAACTTCACTTGAACCTTGCAACAAATTAGAAAGAAATAAGCTAAGGAGAGAGTGTTGTGGTGTGTTTGATGGCCGGCCAAGGAGGGGAGGGAGAGGGGTATTTATACTCTTATGAGGAGGTTACATTTCATGGGATATTTTAGCCAAAAATCCACATGTAACACATCTAGATGCCAAGCCACAAGATCAAGCCACCAAGGGTGTGACTCCCCCCCCCCTTGTGGCGGTTCAAATGGGATAAGGAGGGGAGGTGGCTTGGCTTGGTATTATCCTTGGTTATTTGGATGAAACTTGACTCCGGGAAATGCCAGCCGTAAATGATTAGGCCTTAAAACGTAAAACCGGGTGTCGTAAAATTATGAAACTTCAAAGTATTGTTAGACATGTCCATATGTCCCATAATAAAATATAAAATGAGTGGTAGGTGTCATTTGGGTGGTAAAACCCTGCTAAAAGCTGGAAACACGGGTATAAACGCGTAATACGTAAAATGTACGAATATTGCGTAAAATTGAGAAAAGTAAAATGTTACTTTTCTAATATGATAAAAATGATTTAAAATGATTTATAATGTCTAGACTGGGCTCAGTCTGGTGTCGGTTGGTGTTAAATGTCTTTTAGACATCAAACCGGAAGCCTAAAAATCAAGGAATGATTTATAAAATCAAGGAATGATTTTTAGTCAATGGAGGAGGGAAAAATATGTTGACTTATTTAAATAAGTTGAAAGCTCAAATCATCTTAGAAATGCGGTGCAGGTAAAGGCTAGGGTTACGGCTGAGTAAAAACGCGTAAAACTGAAAATTCCAGTTTTTCACGGCCGAAGTTTATTTGGGCCATGGTTTTTCTCAGTCATGATTTATTCTCAAATAAATCATAAGTGTGTTAAACATTTTTCTGATGTGGGGTCACCTGACGGGATCAAATTTCGTTGTGCGTAGAATTTCTGATTGACGTTTTGCCCTAAAACGGGTAATTCTGTGTAATCCCTTAATAACTTTCACGAAAATGATCTGACGAATGTCAAACATTTAATTTGCCATGGAAATGATTTATCACTCGAGAATATGAAATAAAAATCAACTTTCGGGAAAATTTCAGAAAGAAATGAATAGTAACATGAATAGTAAAATTTTCCGAAAATAGAAATTAACCTGAAATTGCGAATTGTTACAGTCTCCACCCCATATGAGAGCTCCGTCCCGGAGATCAATTAGCGTTGGAAGTAGAAGCTTCGTTGGTAAAAAGGTGTGGGTATTTCTTTCGTATCTGGTCCTCTCGTTCCCATGTGTACTCAGGACCACGTCGTGAGTTCCAACGAACTTTGATAATTGGTATACGGCTTTGTTTGAGTTGTTTGACCTCTCGGTCCATGATTTCTATGGGTTCCTCAACAAATTGAAGATCGTCATTGAGTTGAATTTCGTCGAGTGGAATCACGAGTGATTCATCCGACAAACATTTCTTTAGGTTAGATACATGGAAAGTGGGGTGTACACTACTGAGTTCTGATGGAAGCTCAAGTCTGTACGCCACAGGGCCAACCCTGGCTAGGATTTTGAATGGTCCGATGTATCTTGGGTTTAGTTTTCCTCGTTTGCCGAATCGTATCAAGCCTTTCCAAGGTGATACCTTTAGCATAACCCTATCTCCGACTTGGAATTCTAGGGGTCTGCGTCGTGTGTCGGCATAACTTTTCTGTCGATCTCTTGCGGCTTGTAGTCGATTTTTGATTTGTACAATTTTATCCGTTGTTTCACGGATGAGTTCTGGTCCAGTGAGTTGAACTTCTCCCACTTCAGCCCAACAAGCAGGTGAACGACACTTTCGACCGTAAAGTGCTTCAAATGGGGCTGCTTTAATACTTGTATGATAGCTGTTGTTGTAGGAAAATTCGACTAATGGTAAATGAGTATCCCATCCTTTTCCAAAGTCTATTATACATGCTCGAAGCATGTCTTCAAGAGTTTGGATGGTTCGTTCACTCTGACCATCGGTCTGAGGGTGATATGCTGTACTCATGTCTAGATTTGTTCCAAAGGCGTCTTGGAGTGACTGCCAGAAATTGGAAGTAAATCTACCATCTCTGTCGGATATGATGGATATCGGTGCACCATGTCTTGAGACTATTTCTTTGACGTACAGTCGGGTTAGTTGTTCCATTTTGTAAGTCTCTTTGATTGGTATAAAGTGTGCGGATTTTGTAAGGCGATCAACTATGACCCAAATGGAGTCATAACCGCTTGATGTTTTTGGGAGCTTGGTAATGAAGTCCATAGTAATTCTTTCCCATTTCCAGGTAGGAATTTCTGGTTGTTGCAATGGACCGGATGGTTTTTGGTGTTCGGCTTTTACTTTGGAGCAGGTAAGACATTTGCTAACGTATGTTGCAATGTCGGCTTTCATGTTCGGCCACCAATAGAGTAACTTAAGATCATGATACATTTTATCAGATCCTAGATGTATGGAGTATTTAGACTTATGTGATTCATGCATGATCAAGTCTCGTAGGCCACCATAAAGTGGTAACCAACTTCGACCTTGGAAGCATAGAGTTCCATCTGAACGGGTTTCGAATTTCTTTTGTATCATGCCATCCAACCTCTCCTTTTGGATGTCTTCTTGTTTCACCGCCTCAGCTTGAGCGTGAAGGATTTGGGTAGGAAAGTTGGAATTTATGGTTAAAACTAAGGCTCGGACTCGTAATGGTTTAACCCGTTCCTTTCGGCTTAGTGCGTCGGCTACTACGTTTGCTTTTCCTGGGTGATAACGAATGTCGCAGTCATAATCACTAAGTAATTCCAACCAATGACGTTGTCGCATGTTTAGTTCTTTTTGGTCCAAAATGTGTTGTAGACTTTTATGATCGGTGTACACAGTACATCTAGTACCGTATAGATAGTGTCTCCAGATTTTTAGTGCAAAGACCACAGCTCCTAACTCTAAGTCATGAGTGGTGTAATTTTCCTCATGAACCTTGAGTTGCCTTGATGCATAAGCCATGACCTTATCGCGTTGCATCAACACGGCACCTAACCCTTGGTGCGATGCATCACAATAGACTACAAAATCTTCTATCCCATCGGGCAATGCTAGGATAGGAGCACTACAAAGTTTCTGTTTGAGGGTTTGGAAAGCTTTTTCTTCGTTTTCATCCCACACATATTTCTTGTCTTTCTGAGTTAGCTTAGTCAAAGATTTTGCTATTGAGGAAAATCCTTCAATAAACCTTCGGTAATACCCGGCTAAACCCAGAAATTGCCGAATTTCTGTAGGTGTGGTAGGTGTTGGCCAGTTTTTGATAGCTTCAATTTTAGCGGGATCGACATGTAAACCGGTTTTGTCAATCACATGCCCAAGGAATTGTACGGATTGAATCCAAAATTCGCATTTGGAAAACTTCGCATACAATTTCTCTTCCTTGAGTAGTCCTAAAATTGTTCTCAGGTGTTCTTTGTGTTCTATTTCGTTTTTGGAATAAATGAGAATGTCGTCTATGAATACGATCACGAATTTGTCCAAATATGGTTTACACACCCGATTCATGAGATCCATGAATACTGCCGGTGCATTTGTTAACCCAAATGGCATCACTTGGAATTCGTGGTGACCATATCGTGTCCTAAAGGCTGTTTTTGGAATGTCTTCATCACGAACTCTAACTTGGTGGTAACCTGAACGTAGGTCGATTTTTGAGTAATAGGTTGAGCCTTGCAATTGATCGAATAAATCATCAATTCTTGGTAGTGGGTATCGGTTCTTTATGGTTAATTTGTTTAGTTCACGATAGTCAATACACATGCGTAATGACCCGTCTTTCTTTTTCACGAATAAAACTGGAGCTCCCTAAGGTGAGGAACTAGGTCGAATAAATCCCTTGTCCGCAAGTTCTTGTAATTGATTTGATAGCTCTTGCATCTCTGAAGGTGCTAGCCGGTATGGTGCGCGGGCAACTGGCGCCGCTCCTGGTATTAAATCAATTCTGAACTCTATTTGACGATTTGGTGGTAGTCCGGGTAAGTCTTCTGGAAAGACTTCAGGAAACTCAAGGGCAATAGGAACATCTTCGAGACGTTTTTCATCGGTTTTCTTTTCTGTTACATGGGCTAAGAAAGCATAACATCCTTTCTCAATGTACTTCATGGTTTTGATACATGAGATGATGTTTATTCGAGTTCCACTTTGATCACAACGAATGATCAAAGTTTCATTGTCACATGGAATGTGCACAACTCTTTCACCACAAATAATGTTAGCTTGATGTTTAGACAACCAATCCATGCCAATAACTACATCAAAACTTCCGAGTTCAATTGGCATAAGATTGATGTCAAAGGGGTGGTCTAAGAGATTAAGGGTACAGTTTGGGATTACGGTATTGGTATTTACTAAGTCACCGGTAGCTAGCTCAACATTATAACTAGTGGTTAAAGTGATTGATGGAATATCAAGTAAGGGCGCAATTCTAGTAGATATAAAGCTCATATCAGCACCAGAATCGAATAATACTTTAACAGGAATATTATTGAGTAAGAACGTACCGGTAACCACGTTCGGGTCCTGGTGTGGTTCTTCCTTTCCTATGACATAGGCCCTAGCACGAGCACCTCCGCCTTGGGGTCCTGGGTTTTGAGGACAGTTGTTCTTATAGTGTCCCCTTTCACCACACCCGAAACATGTAACTATGGGCTGTGAGTTAGCCCCAGTAGCTATACCCTTGCCCCTACAATCCTTGGCAAGATGTCCGGGCTTTTGGCACTTGTGGCATTTGGCCGGGCAAGGACCTTCGTGATGGTAATTGCACTTGGTACATTGTGGTTGATTACCCACGTACCTACCACCAGCAGGTGCAGCAACATAAGCCGTCGCGGCTTCTTGTCTCCTGTTCTGCTGATTGTGGTGGTTGTTGTTTCGGGTTTGGTTGTTGTTGTTGTTATTGTTGTTGTTCCCACGGTTACCATCATATGGTCATTTATTGTTGTTGTTCTTGTTGTTGTTGTTGTTGTTACGGTAGTTGGAGTTGTTGGGATTGTTGGCATTGCTGTTGTTGTTGTTGGTGTTGAGGTTGTTTTGCCTGCGGGTTTCCGACATACGTACCACTTGATCCATGAGACTACGGGACATCCGCATAGCCTCATCAAGTTCTTTGGGATTTGCCGAAGTCACATTCCCCTGTATGCTTGAGGGAAGTCCCCAAATATACCTTTCCAACATCTTTTCCTTTGGGGAAACCATTGTTGGACAAAGTATCCTCAGTTCCTGGAATCTACGGTTGTAGGTCATGATATCATTTCCCTTAACCGTATGATCCCAGAACTCAACTTCCAACTTTTGAATCTCACTGCGTGGACAGTATTCCTTAATCATCATTTGTTTCAAATTAGCCCAAGTAATTTTGTAGGCATTCTCAATGCCCATGGGTTGAGCAATTGAGTTCCACCAGGACAACGCCTCATTCAACAAAGTACTTGTGGCATACTGAACTTTGTCAACCTCAGTACATTTACTAACAATGAACACCGACTCCGCCTTTTCGAACCAACGGGTCAAACCTACAGCCCCTTCAATACCCTTGAATTTGAGGGGTTCACATTTCAGGTAGGAAATGAACGAGCAACCCTTTGGTACTGTAGTAACATTGGTCACTGGAGGGGTAGGTCCTCCAAGGTTAAGACTGGCAAGTCTGGCAGTCTCTGCAGCTATTGCAGCTTCCGCAGCAGTGGCGGCTTCTGCGGCTGTTGCAGCATCAGCAGCGGCTGCAGCATCAGCAGCTGCTGCAGCATCAGCAGCACCAGCAGCTGTGGTGGCATCGGCAGCTGCTGCAGCTGCTGCAGCTACGGCTGCTCGTTCAGCGATAAGTGCTGCATTGACACTATCCTTCACCAGTTTGCGGATGGCGGCTTGTGTCATCGTTGGTGGGGTCTTTTTCTTTGGCGCCATGATTCTATTGTTCAAAAGATACATTGTAATTAGAGAGTTGTGAGATGAGCACAATGTTTGATAAGAATGATAGGATGATAATGTTTGAAACTTAAAAACATAACACATGATAGTATATAAAACAAGAGTTTTATTTCATATAACGTTGATTACAAAATCGAACTTATTACAAGTTCATTCAAAACTTACTAACTGATACTTTCAGTTAGTAATTACAACGTTGTACAAAAGCTAACTAGTACTATAACACTAGTCTAACGTTGGTTGGGAGGTTGTTGTTGTCCGGTTGGATTATTATTTCCGCGTGTTGCTAACACATCTACACTTTCGTTTGGACGATATTCTTTGACATCCTTTCGGTATAGCCTTTGTTGTATGGAACTCATTTGAGTTTGCATCCCACACAAATCATTCCTAAGTTGATACCTATCAAAGTTTGCAACATCTAACCGGATTTCGGCGGTATTTAGGCGGTGAAGTAGTTTATGAATTTGAACCGCATCCTGTTCTTGGGCCCTCTCAACCAAAGTGAGTCTATCCTTGACATTATCCAAGCCAGTCAAAGGATTTAAGACTTCTTCCCCAACATGAGTCGAGTCACTCTTCACGTAGCTCATGTCAAGCTTAAACCAATATAGGTCGTCTCGAGCATTCATGGCATCCATTCTAGCAGAATTTACCTTGGACATACATTCATGCATTTGACTTGCCATACGTTTAACTTTGAGTTGGGTTAGGTTGAGAGCTTGTTTCAAAGAGTAGATTTCGTATTGAGCCGAGTTTGCGAACATATGTGTAGATGTAGATGTTCCGCCGGTTTGATAGGTAGATTTCGGAACTTGAGCTGGAGTGGTACGGTTAGATTCGGATGAAATTGGTGAAACCGGAGGTGGAGATGTCAATGGTGATAAATGTGGCACTACTAATAGTTCCTCCGCTTCCTCAATGTCATTAACCATTTCATGATCCTCTTCGTAATCATCGATGTTTATGTCCAAATCCATTTCAGGATCCTCGTCCGAATCTATATCTAGATCCTCATAAGGTTCTTCCTCGTCGTCGTAGTCAATTGGTTCAAAGTAAGGATCATCGGGTCCGGGAAGGATAGGTAAATACTCGGGCATAACAGGAAGATGATCGGGAGATGGAGGTGCGGACATGATGTCTACAATTTATGATGTCAAAAATAATCAAATGTTTATGGAAAATGTTCAAACTAAGGAAATGTGCATATGACAATATACAAATATGTTCATGTAGGATAACATGTGTAATAAGTCCATAATCTTCTGGAGGACGGAAGGCACGAAGAGCGGAAGGCTATAAAAATGTTTTTGCTTGTTATTGTAGTTATAGTTTAGGTCTCACTTAGACCCGTTTCTCTATAACCATGGCTCTGGTACCAATCTGTAACACCCCCAATTCATGTTGCAGCGGAATTCAACTTGGGTGTTACTCGATGGCACAACAGTCATAATAATAGAAAACGATCTCTAAACGAATCGTAATAAAAAGAGTTGTCATTCATATTATTCAAATATATCAAAGTTTACATAGTGAGGTCCCAAAATGTTGCATTGTTTCAAAACACATCAATATAAAGTCTATGATGTTTTTATAGAATGACATAATTGTTTATAGCCTTCTTCCTTCGGTACGTGCCCTTCCCGCTCCATTCTTGATTATCATGGACCTGAAATACATGCTTAAGAGGTCAACACAAAGGTTGAGTGAAATTCATAGAGTTTGTTTAAGGTTGAACACAATATGTTGGTAGTAATGAGTTAATTAGACTCATACTCATGTTAGAAAACAAAACAGTTATTATTATGTACTAAGCTCATGCAACCAATACGTTAACGTGTACCAATATCAATCGGCGGTTATGTTGCCCCGGTAAGTACTTTGCCGTCATACTTAATGTTTTCAAATATAGTGCATTCATTTGAACTAACTGCTCAAACAAATGGGATTCGTCAATCCCAATAGGCCTATTCACAATACTCGCGCTCACTAAT
This sequence comes from Artemisia argyi, assembly GCA_030686995.1. NCBI lineage: Eukaryota > Viridiplantae > Streptophyta > Magnoliopsida > Asterales > Asteraceae > Artemisia > Artemisia argyi. Next base: position 43,282,834 of record CM060698.1, read on the forward strand.
ACTAGTGATTAAATGGTTCATGATGGGGCCTAGGATTGGCAAGGTAGGTACTTAGTAATAATAAAACAATCAGGCAGCATACAGTTTCAAAGCATTGTGTTCGGTTTAAAAGTAGCATGTATTTCCCCCAAGGGTTTGTAAAACATTAAAGTAATGTAAGCGGGGCTATGAACTCACCTCAAGTATGATAGCAAATAATGAAGGTGATGATCGGATCGTGTAGGTTTCTACGAGCAACCTAGAATAGAATGTTGCGACTTAGGATTTGTGTAAAGAATATAACGGAGTGCCTATATATATGTTTTGCATTTAGTCCATGATGATGTATGATGTATATTTGTAAGTCTTTGAAAGAAAGAATTATGAACATGTATGTTTTGGTATATCGTTTACTACCGTTCGGGCTAACATATTTCAGAAGTCATGTTAGTAAGCGTTCGAGGAGCCAGGACACTTTAACTCGTAAATCCACAACTCATCTCGACGGCTTACGTAATGAACTCCTCACATGAAGCTCCCTACTATTGTAGTAGTTGATAAAGTATATAGATATAAGTTTTGATCCGGAAAAGTTACATGTCCGATATTTGTATAAACTTAGGAAAGATTGTTATTAGGGGTAGTTTTATAAGTCTTGTGTGACCATTTGTCTTGGTAAAATCTCATGGTTTCCTTTTAGGTGAAGTAGATACAAATTGCTTGTTCATGTTATCGCCAATTTCATTGTTTCATGTTTACGCCTTTGTAAGTTGGTTTGGTCATTTCGTCATGGCCTAGCCATGACCTTTGGTCCTTGTTCCATGGTCATGAGACACTACCTTGGTTCTAGCCATGGTGGTGGTCTTGGTTATAGGTTATAATACCTTTTATTCCTTTGAAAGTATGACAATAACTTAGTAACTTAAAATATGTAAATAGCTGTTAAGAAAACTGAGAAATATCTCACTCAGAAGGCGTTTTCAAGGCTTGAGCCTCTTTGTTCCTGAATGAAAACATGATTCCGGACAACTTTCGTGTTTTAACTTTTTCATGAATCGGACCAGAAAGGCCTCTTTTTGCGTGTTTTAGGTTCTGTCACAGAAATCACAGAAACATTTAGGCAGTTTTGCCGGAAATCTTTGGTAACTTCAAATCGCCATAACTTTTGACTCGTTTACTCTTTTTAGGTGGTTCAAATTGCTATGGTTTTATCGTTAAGTCCTCTACTGTAATATGTAATAATCCAATATAAAATTTTTACCATTTTGATCAGGTTATACCAAGATATTCACTAGTTTGCTTGTTTTAGTAACTTGTTTCAATAAGTCATTACAACAACATCTTTTACTCATCATGATTCATCATGGACATAATTACAACACATAATATAGCAAGAATAACATATAAATGAGATGAACATGATAAATAAACAAGAAGCATGTTAGGTTTAGGCTTACAACTTTAGGCTTTCTAATTAAAGAAAGGAGTAACTAGTAAGGAAATGGACTTTGATTGACAAGCTTCAACCCTTTTCACTTCAAGCAACCTTTCTACTCTTAGTATTCTTGAAAGATAGATGATAAAGGTTGAGGTGTATTGAGTAGATTTAAACTCAAGAGAAAACACCAAGTATGTTAGGGTTTGGAAGATTTTTGGTAAGAAATAAGCTATCTAGGGTTTCTATACTTGAACTTCACTTGAACCTTGCAACAAATTAGAAAGAAATAAGCTAAGGAGAGAGTGTTGTGGTGTGTTTGATGGCCGGCCAAGGAGGGGAGGGAGAGGGGTATTTATACTCTTATGAGGAGGTTACATTTCATGGGATATTTTAGCCAAAAATCCACATGTAACACATCTAGATGCCAAGCCACAAGATCAAGCCACCAAGGGTGTGACTCCCCCCCCCCTTGTGGCGGTTCAAATGGGATAAGGAGGGGAGGTGGCTTGGCTTGGTATTATCCTTGGTTATTTGGATGAAACTTGACTCCGGGAAATGCCAGCCGTAAATGATTAGGCCTTAAAACGTAAAACCGGGTGTCGTAAAATTATGAAACTTCAAAGTATTGTTAGACATGTCCATATGTCCCATAATAAAATATAAAATGAGTGGTAGGTGTCATTTGGGTGGTAAAACCCTGCTAAAAGCTGGAAACACGGGTATAAACGCGTAATACGTAAAATGTACGAATATTGCGTAAAATTGAGAAAAGTAAAATGTTACTTTTCTAATATGATAAAAATGATTTATAATGTCTAGACTGGGCTCAGTCTGGTGTCGGTTGGTGTTAAATGTCTTTTAGACATCAAACCGGAAGCCTAAAAATCAAGGAATGATTTATAAAATCAAGGAATGATTTTTAGTCAATGGAGGAGGGAAAAATATGTTGACTTATTTAAATAAGTTGAAAGCTCAAATCATCTTAGAAATGCGGTGCAGGTAAAGGCTAGGGTTACGGCTGAGTAAAAACGCGTAAAACTGAAAATTCCAGTTTTTCACGGCCGAAGTTTATTTGGGCCATGGTTTTTCTCAGTCATGATTTATTCTCAAATAAATCATAAGTGTGTTAAACATTTTTCTGATGTGGGGTCACCTGACGGGATCAAATTTCGTTGTGCGTAGAATTTCTGATTGACGTTTTGCCCTAAAACGGGTAATTCTGTGTAATCCCTTAATAACTTTCACGAAAATGATCTGACGAATGTCAAACATTTAATTTGCCATGGAAATGATTTATCACTCGAGAATATGAAATAAAAATCAACTTTCGGGAAAATTTCAGAAAGAAATGAATAGTAACATGAATAGTAAAATTTTCCGAAAATAGAAATTAACCTGAAATTGCGAATTGTTACATTTTATTTGGTATGCTAGATTATATTCTTGGTGGTCTATCAATATCCTATGTTGGATAATAATTAGCTTATGAATATTAATGTCACAATGGAGAGAAGGGTCTATGACAGTGTACTTGATAATTCTAAATTGCCAATATGTTAAATACATGAGGGCTTGTGGTTTTTCATAGCAGATTTGTAGGTGTTATTAAGCAATTGATTCATGGTTTGCTAATGCTTTAAGTAAATTGTGAATTTAGTAACATTTTGATGGACTTTTGGTGTTTGATTCATAATTTGCTTCAGCAGTTCTGCACCATTTGATTGTATACAATAATATATTTGCAGACCATAGTAACAAGTATAAATGATATCTCTTGATAGATTAGACAACTAATTTTGATTTTTCTGAACTGCGGATAGTTGTTTGCAAGATTTCGAGTTTTTTTTCCTCATAATGATATAGGTGTCATACATCTTTCGGAGCCAGAAGTTTATGATATTGTGATATTTAAGCCCCTCCTATTCTCCAGGCCGGTGAAATTTTAGTTCTAAAGTTCTGCTCTTCTTTTGAGCAACAATCTCATGGTAATCTTGTATTGGCTCTATGGTTTTTGTTTTTGATTCATGACCATGCAAGAAATTGGGTACAATTTTGGGGATGTATTTTTAAAAAGAATTGTAGCAAAGTCCAGATATTGTGTTGAGGTTATATACTTTTTTTATTCTATAATCTTTAATTAGATTTCTAGCACATGTCTTGATTAGGGGTGAGCAAACAAAACCGAAAAAACCGAAACTGAATCGAAAACCGAAAAAACCGAATCGAGAAAACCGACCAAAACTAAAAACCGATGGTTCGGTTTTTAATTTTTCAAAAACCGAAAAATACGGTTCGGTTTCGGTTTTCGTCCAAAAACCGAACTGTAAAAACCGAACCGAACCGATTTTATTATATAATAATATATAATTAATATAAAATGAATAAATAACTAAATAAATCAAATTTATACATACATATTCATTTTGTGGGTAGATTTATAATATATTTATCTTAACGTTTATGTTTATATGTGTATTTTGAAAATATATCAATAAATATATGACGATAATCATACTATGTGTATGTTCACGTACATGTGTGTGTCTCATCTATATGACTATATATGTGTAATTATAGAATTATGAATAAACATTATTATGCTTAGATTGAAAAAAAAAATAAGAATAACCAATTTTTTATGTAATACAATAAGTTTGTTGTTTTAAATTTTCCATGCCCAAATATGAACGGTTAGAAACCGAAAAAACCGAAAAACCGAACCGAAACCGAAAAAAACCGAACCGCCAAAAACCGAACGGTTTCGGTTTTGGGTTCTATAAAAACCGAACATTTCGGTTCGGTTTCGGTTTTAGCCAAAAACCGACCCAAACCGAACCGTGCACACCCCTAGTCTTGATGACTGACATACTTATTTGTTTATCCCAATTACATTGGATATTTGGCTCATGCGTCACGATAGTAACTTTTCATGGTCTAGGAACTGGGGTTATTATTCACATTTAAGAGTTTTTATTTTTATTGTTGTGAGTAAGTGGATGTATTGATCCTTTTACATAATCATGGATTAATTTGCGATGCTATTGTAAAATGTATGGTGTGACCAGAGTTCTTGGGATAGATGTAGTTTTTTTTTTTTTAAATTATTATTATTATTATTATTATTATTATTATTATTATTATTATCACTTTATTGAAAAACAAATAGGATTTTACAAGAAATTAGTGAGGAGCCGATATACTAACTGAGCCCCACACCTCTAGCTACAGCAAAACCAATCCTACTAAAAATATGTGGAGCATCACGTGCTCCAATAATAATAATAATAATATTATTATTATTATTATTATTATTGTTATTATTATTATTCAGTAGTTCAAATAATAATCTTACTTTATGCATACTTGGTATGAACCCTTAGATTTGACTTTAGAATACATGGAAGAAATTGCATCGTTACTTCCCACGTGATTTGACAATGAAATTGCAATTTATATTTATCGAAAGCAAGTCTTAAATCAGAATATGACACGAAGATCAGATAACCTTCTTTCTAAGTATATCATAAGAAGCCATTTTTGCATTCTATCGTGTAAGTGTTCGAAAAAAGCATTAAGCGAAGTTTGAACCTTCGAGGGCTTTATTGCCTAAGTAGTTTGGTGTAAATATATAAAGTAACATTATTTTAGATTATATAAGTTGTGAATGACAATCCAGAAACGTGGTGGTACAATTATCGGTAATTCTCGAGAGAGCCACGATAAACCAAAGATAGTTGACAATATTCAGGATCGTGGTGTCAATCAGGTTTGACTGGTTTGTGACTTGTCACATACATAGCATTGTGTTTTTTGTTAGGCCTCATTAATATATTTTAGGTTCCATATTACGTTTGGTTGTTTGATTCGACATAAGATATGGTTAGGGGCGGGAAATCATGTTATCCCAAAACACTATTTTAGGTTCAATGCATGTGAAAGACACTTAAGGCGAATTAGAGATTCTACCCAATATCTTTCAAGTAAAATTTTCTATAATTGCCTATTTGACCCTTTAAAGATAAAACATAATCAGAACCAGGCAGAAATTATAACCTATAATACAATAATGAACCGTTAGTCGGTTTTGTTTGTGTATCAGGTATATATCAGGTAATTAAAAGGCAACCTTACTCGTGCGTGTTTTACCTTTCTTTTCTCTTCATGTATTATATTAAACTCGAGATGTATAAACTGTATTATGATAAATAAGCCTGCTCTGCAAAAGTATGCTACATTCCTTACAATCCGTTAATATGTGCAGGAAGTAAGAACACGTGCGTGTAAAGTTGTTGTGGCTGGAATCCCATTGACAATCCATAATGACATTCCGGTACGTGCACTGAATTTTCTATATTAACACAACAACATCCCAATTACATTGGGCAGGGATCAACAGAAAGAGATACATATGATAAAAATCTTAACAACTTGAATAGTCAATCAGCTGAAAACAGCTTAGCATAACGTATTTTAAAAAGTTGATGTATGTGTTTGGTATAAAGTAAAAAGCTATAAGAAAATGAAATATCTTTGTATATTTAACTCTATAAATATATATATATCGGTTATATGTGCTTGCTAAATTCTATTACAGGTGCCATATCCAAAGAGAAGGATTACCAGAAGTTGAAATCTAAGCTCAAATCAGCTGATGACCATTTCAATGTTTTGATGGGTATACTTAGGAAAGAATAAGAAATGTTGGCATCAAAATGAACTTTACTACTACACCACACCATCGATGCTTACTCCAAAACATCTTGAGAATGTCGATTCTTGTGAGGTAAGTACAAATGCTACAACACTTATTGTACTTCTAATTCAGGTATAATAATCCACTTTTGTTTTCTCAAAACTGGATTTGATTTTAGATTGCAAGCGTCAAAGCAAAATTTGTTTGAGAAGCAGCAAATGATCCTGTCGATCCGTCAAAGTAAAATCAGTTTCATTATTGTTTGATACAGATTCCGTCCAAGAATGGAGTTATCGTATTTACAGACATCTATGCAAACGTTGGTGGTGAAAGAAGTTCCCTCAATGCCAAGTGATTTCAACTTCTACAAAACTCTGTGAACAAATTCTTGAAAAGAAGTAAATATCAGGATATTGTCTTTCAATATCGTGGACAATGAAGTAAAAGTTGAACCAGGTTACCTATGTGATGTTTAGTTAATGCTAGGCTTTTGTATTTACATGCAAGAAGAGGATCAGAGTGTCGTCAACTGAAAGTGGAAGCCACAAAAGGAAAAATAAAAATAGGTCTTGAAAGTTGAAAGCATCACAACTGAATAACCGCAACCAGCCAACCAGTTAAACATTCGGTTCTTCATGTTGATGGTAAATAGTTAGTTTACAACCTTTTGATTTTTAATGTTTTTGTGATAATAACATTTGGTTTAATTTCATATATCATTTAGATTTATCATGCTATATAATCCGTTAAATTGTAAGAAAAGGTTTAATTGTAAATAATCTTAAGTGTGGCTTCCATTGTTTCATCCGCTTCCGGGTTCTCTTCTTATTATGAACTAAAATTGCAACTATATTTAGGTTACAGGTCAAACAAATGATTTTCATGTTTGGGTCAAAATGGGTCGGTATGGAGTATGGACATATTTTTTAATTGTCTATATAGTTGGATCTATTAAACATATATGGTTACATAAACATTACGTAGTACTAAACTTCATACGCTTTCTTTTAAATTTCATACGCTTTCTTTTAAACACTATGTACACCATAAGTGTTTGAATGTACGTGAGGTAACTTTGGACCAAATATACCCATCAACCCATTTTGACCAATTTATAAACATGCAAAAAAGTACATCAAACAAAATTAATAAACATAATTAAAAAAAAAAAAAAACTATTTGTTTTTTAATAGATAAAAATACATTATTCTAAATTTTAGAAAAAATCCCGCGCGTGCGCGGGTATTATACCTAGTACTCAATATGAAAATATTAGAGGACTAAGTTGTAGGTTGGAAACTTTTTTAACTTGCAAGTTTAAAATATATAAATATGAAAATATTAGAGGACTAAGTTGTAGGTTAGAGGTTTTATAATTTTCAAAACTAAGATATCCCGATGTATGTTTTTAGTTCATGGTCTGGTTTAAGACCGCACTAGTTTATATCAGTTTTGTTTCAGGCTCCTTCGATTTTATGTTTTTGCGTTGGTTTCTTGTTTAAATCCGATGTCCCTTGGCGGCGACTGACAAAGACCAGTATACGTTAGGACCAATTTTTAAAGACAAAACTGGCTCAATGTGGCAGTGTCTGTGATTGCCCTTTTTGAGCATATGTAGCCAGCTATAAGGTTATGAACTTATGGGGATAAGAGCCGATCATTCACCAAGTAAAAATGTGATTTTGCATACATTTATGCATCCATATTCCATACTATTCAAAGTTCCTTAAAGTTTCCAGACATGAAAATCGTTTCTTGAGTTCAACGATCAGGGGAGGCAGCAAGTTGTATTACCTCCAATATTGGATTTTAACTCCAGGATTCTCAAGTACCCTTTTCCCATCAAAGGTCGATTGGAGGTGTCTCTCCAAATTGCTTCCTGACAACCATCAACATCAACAGTGAAAACTAGGAATCAACATTTATACAAGTATTGGTAAGTCAAACTGTATACAGTATAATACTACATCCATGAGGGAAGAATAAGTAAGAAATATAATAGAATTCTATCATTATACTATTATAGTTAATGATAAGAGATGAGTCCTTTTAAGTCCGGTAATGCCATGCAGTCCATTGGAAAATGATTGGGGTGCCTAATTGTGTGACTAATTATATGCCTAAAGGGACGTGGAAATGTTTGGTTGGTTTATGAAGAAGGGGGTCCATGTACTATCACCTATAGTGGGATGCCACATAAGATTAGGCATATAATTAGGCACATGAGTTAGGCATGACAATCAATGCTCCAGTCCATTATAGCACCAACTATGTCAGTGTATGTCGCCAATAACATGTTCTCCAAAGAGTAGCAAAATATAAATTAATGTTTTTATAAGTCATTTATCGTGTACCGTAAAATGAAAACCATGATATCAAATAAGCAATGCTTTTTTCCCCAAAGAAAGTAAATAATATTAAATGGGTCGATATTGGTAATGATCCATGTATTACAGGTCAGACCAAGATCAGTTGGCTAATGGGTCAGATAAATATCCATTTACTTGGGTCATGGCCTCATGGGTCAGAGTGTCAGACCATATCTCTACTAGATCCAGTATGATCCGTCCCATTAAAGGCGTGAATCAAAGAGAAGAAGGTTCCAAAGAGCACAAAATGGAGCTAGGCCATTAAGTAGTAGTGCAAACAGGAGCAATAATTTGGTCCAATAAAGTACAGAAGCTGCATCTTCTATGTTTAGGTATGCAACCACAAGAAGCATGCATATATCGGTTCAATATGTTTCAGTTAATCATTTGTCATACTGCATATATCAGTTCAATATGTTTCAGTTAATCATTTGTCATACTGCATATATCGGTTCAATATGTTATAGTTAATCATATGCAACACTTGTTCTTTATGTAGTTAAAACACTTGCCATGCAAAGTATGGCTTACCTCTTAAGGATGCACTGATCTTCCGATAATGCCTTTTCTAATCTCTGCTCAAATGGTGTCGCATGCCAACTAACCTTCTGATCCTATCAACTCGAAATAAATTTATATTTTAGTCTTCATAAATAATCAAGAAGTGGACAAATAAAGATAAGATTGCGTAAATTGGCCACATTTTACCTCTTTGTACTTGGTAGTTGTATTAGGGATGCCATTACCACCCCACAACTTGGGTGTTTCATCAGCATTCCAGTGAGCAGCAACTGTCCCCAAGATAGGCCGATCCCCAGGGGTTTTACCAAAGTTAAAAATCCCCTCAGAGATAGCAACTGGTGATTGGTCAATACATCCTTCATTTTCTGGCTTTGATTGTAGCCATGATGACAAAGTGGGACACACATTCGACTCTTTCTCGGTTGAACTGTCTTCTAAGTTGACTTTTGAGTGTGGGGTTTCTTTATCAGTCTGCTCAAGACAGTCATTAGAACCAAACTCTTCTTCTATTGGTGCCTTAAACTGAGATAACTTCTCAGGGTTTAGCCCTGAGTACACATACTGATATCTGATCCTTTTATTCTTCCCACTTTCGTTGTCATATACATATGAAGGGAAAACAGTGCCAGGTGTTTGCATATCATCAGTTAATTTGAGAGGAGTAGGGTAAGGTGAAGGCTTTGAAGTACTGTGACTGAATGGTGTTTCGGATGGATTCGAGCGTTCATTAGCAGTTTTAGGGGAAGAGCTTCTTGATGAAAATGAGAATGCAACACTCTGATCTTCAAAGTGAACGGATTTGTTTTTAAACTGTGTGGTTGGAACAGTTGGTGTGTGTGAAGCAGAGGAATTCAGTGACTTCGCGTCTTCAACATGTTTTACACTACCTCCAGAAGAGCTGGTAAAACCGCTACTTGTACTTTTCCCAGTTTTGCAGCTATAGAAACACAACATATTATTCAATGCTAGCATACTTTATAAACAAAATGTAAGAGTCCAATGTATCATAAGTACTGTTTATATGGACTATGTGAAGAAAAGTCACATGTCAGAAACCATTACGAAACTCGGATATGGACATCATATTTTGTGCTAATGAATAACAAGAACAATAAAGTAAAAAGAAAATACAATAACTTTTGAGCATTTGTATGAGTATAAATTACCTGCTTGATGAAATTGAAGCAGGTTCAGATCCATTATCCCATTTCTCAAAAAGGTTGACTGGAGACTGCAACTGATCAGGTTCCTTTTCTAATGTCTTTTCAAGAGCAGCGTTTGGAAACCATGAGTGAATTTGCGATTCTGTATCTCCATTACGAGCTTGTGAAACTTTTGATTTCTCTGCTTTCCTGATTTCAGCTGGTGTCTGGGGTAAAGTGCCACAGGCTTTGAGAAATTTTGCCTGTAAAGCCATTATTTAGTAATTACTTTGCACGTTAAATAGCCATACGACACAAAACATCATACGAGCAGCTCGGGCTCAACCATTTCCTATACCAGTTTAGAGTAGTTAAATGACATGGATCTAATACTCAACTTCCCTCTATAGGTGTTTCTGTTACTTTTGGTCTTTCACAAGAAAATAAGAAATAGCTCTTCTGTTTCACTCTAGTACTAGCAAGTTTCAAGGCTGGGGTCAAAAATGAGTGACTGAGACTTTGGACTTCATGGTTGAAGTCAAAACAGAACATTGAAAAGGTCAAATTGGTCAATTCAATACTACATCAAGTCAACAGCTATACAAACTGACACAGTATTGGCATTAGGCAGTCAAAAAACATTGAAACACAATCCTATCATAGCAGTGCATACAATTTGGCTCTTTCATGTAATTTTAATTTTGTAACTACACAAACAGGACGACAATATGCAAATAGCAGACCCAGTATTCCAATTTTAGCACGCACTGATTCACTACAATAATAACAACCATGTATTTAAACTACAAAAATCAAAAATCTCGCATAACAATCACTTGGACGGTCGATTTCCCTACAGTAACTTAAACACTACTAAAACAATCCTTACAACTACGGCTGCTGCATAACTGACACATTTACTATAATAAAATTTATTTAATACTCCCTCCGTCCCACATTAAGTGTCCACTTTTAAAATGCACAAAGTTTTAGGAGAATCCACTAACTACACTCTCCACCAATCAAATATTATTTTGCCCACTAAAGTCTCATCTTATTAGTTGGAAGGTACAATATGGACACTTAATTTGGGACATCCCAAGATTCCATTGTGGATACTTAATATGGGACGGAGGGAGTACATTACAAAAACAATTACCTCAGCCCTGAGCCCATCCGAGACCACCGGAGATCCAGCAACACCACATCTCCCATCCTCAATATCCAAGTAATCGCTATTTTCTGCCAAACAAAACGCGCACACACACAATCAAGAAAAATAAATCGAACACGTCCAGTACCACTCAATCCTCACAAACACACCACATTTCTTTCCGAACAATCATCACTCGCACAACTAACTTAAAAAACCTAAAATCATTTAATAACACAACAATCATTTCTACTTCAAATGACACATTTCACAACGACATAAATCGATTTGAAAGAAGCCGATAATGATAAATCACCTTCGGAAACGAGTACAGACCACAAGCAATTCCGGTCCTGACAATCAACACTCTCCTGTAACACATCAAAAACAAAATCAAAACGCTAACAAATTATACAAAATAAAGATCTATATAATCAAATAACTTCAAGCCCTAACCTTACGAATCACAGTAATCTGCTTCGATCGGTGCGAACGAGTAGTAGTATCGTCTTCTTTGACGCGAAAACAAGAAAATAAACAGCTCATAGCGTTACGAATAAATTGACAAGGAGAGAATGAAAATAGCATTTGGATCAATAGAGTTAAAGAATTGGTTATAACCCTAGGTGCGTGTGACATATGAGTGTACCTTGGGTTTAAATGGATTGGGGGGTTTGGTCTAATTGGGGAATTTGAATTGGGGAAAAAACGGACAAGGAGGGAATGAATGAAATATTGAAATGATGGTTTTGTTTATTGGTCCTTCAACTTTGGATGATATTCAAGTTATTTGGAAAGTCGGAGTGAGTTATTTATTTATATTTTTTACTTAGATGTACACTGTTTAATCTAAGGAAAATGCTAAACATTCCTACATTTTAAGCCTACAAAGTGTTCTACTAACAGGATCCCGCCATTTGGCAGAACTAAGGGTTTAGATACAGAGAAAGAATAAGTGAGAAAAAAATATATAATATTATTTCGAGTGTAAGAGAATTTGTGGAATGAAAATGTAAGAATATATAGCAAAGCTTTTAACTCAAGTAGGTGACTTCTTATAACCAATTTCATGCCAACCAAGATTATGTATATAGTCAAGATTGATGTGCAGATGCGGGCATACTTAAGGCATAGGGTATGCACGCACGTGTATATCTTCCGATGTTTTATGTAATTTAAATTTTATTTATTTATTTTATTTATTAATTTATTATTTTTTTTAACACTGAGTGCATATCGTATGATCAAATTCTGCATCCGCTATTGGTTATGTGTCTTTACCAAGGTTTTCAAGATCAGGATCCTACCTAGGATCGTTTTCGTTTTTACAAGATCGTGATTGTAAGATCGAATCGTGATCTTAAGATCCTACTCTAATATTATTTCTTAATAGTTTTTGTAATATTATACAAATCTACAAATTATTATAATAATTTAAAATTTAATAATGTAATATTTGATGGTGTCATTAAGAAAAAGATCTTTGATTCGGGAAAGGAAATCGTGGCTAATGATTTTGTTTACGTTATATCTAAGTCATTCATTTAGACATAAAATGTGATATAAAGTCATTTACTTAAAAGAGCCATAATCAAAATACAACCTTTGAAGTTGATTTTAAAATTTATTGGCATAAAATTGAAACCATATTGATGGAAAATTATCATAGTTAGCATGTTATCTGAGAACATACGAGAGTTTTAGCTCAAATGGCTAAAGCCTATACGGTCATTGTCGGCCCAAAATGCTAAAGGCTCAATAAATTTCGTCTGGGAAAACCAATTCCTCGGACAAATATGAAACGCTCCAAAAAAAATTAAACATGTACCCTATATGGCGTATATGGATAATAACTATACGTCTTATAGGCTGATACGCCGTACAATTTATGCATTTTCTGGTAATGAGACCAGAGACTTACACGACTCGATTTGTAACACCCAACCCGACAAGGGTCAAAATGTCAAATTATGGTGTCCATCAGAACATATAAACGCAAGCAAAAGACTTATAAACATAATGATTACAAAGGTATTCTAAGATAACAATGAAATACTAACTCTAAACATGATGAGTTCCAAAACTGAAATACAAATCCAAACTAAATATAACTGAAGCTAAATCCAAGTTGTTGAAAACTAGAAGGGGGGGGGGGTTCAATAGTTTTACGTCTTTTTAATTTGTTATAAAAAGTTTGTTTGCGTGTTTTGTTTACTTACAAAAATTGTAGATTCAATATTATGTGAATTCAAGTCTTGCACAATATAAACAACTACAATTAAATGCTAAAAACTATAATAATAAAAGAAAATGAAATAAGTAAGAGATGTAAAGATCGAACCGCGAGACAAGAAATTTATAGTGGTTCGGCTACAAGGACACCTTACTTGCCCTACTCCACTTCCCGAGCACCTAACTCGAGAGTTTTCTTCACTATGTCAACAAGCTCCCTTATGGCGGAGAAAACCTTACACATCAATATTCATACCACAACTTCGTCATACCTTAATCACACCTTCTACACAACTTCTTCACACATAGTCACGCCTTAATTACAACACTACTTCTTCACACCTTTCTATCTTCACAACTATCTACTTCACAACTATCTTCCTCACAACAATCTACTTCCCAACAATCTTCCTCACAACTATCTACTCCTAAATCTTTCTATCTACACACCTTGCTAATCTATATTCAACCAAATATTCACAACTAATAACACTAAGAGATATATGTAATGAATGATGCTCTAACAACTTAGATGTGGAGGTCACAACAAGTTGTAATACTTCTTGTCTTGGTGAATAGAAGTATTCTTCTTTTATACTTGAAAGGATGAGTCTTGGATCACTTTGAAATAAAGATTAATGCATATATGATCAAAGGATTATAGGAAATAGAAATGGGGATTTAGATCAGAAAGTTTTGGAGTGCAAAAGGTGAGAAAAATCTGTGAAATGAACCAGTATTTATAGGCAACAAAAATACTGTTCTGGAGCGTGTCGGTCCCCGTAATTAGGGGCCGGTCCCCTTAATCATTAGGGGGGCCGCCTAGGTAATTAAGGGGGCCGCCCCCTCCAGAACGTTGGACTTGTCTGTCCTTTTGTGGGGAAGATTTTTCTGGATTATATTTGCTATTTTTGGTTAAAAATTTGAATTCATATATTTATAATGATTTAAACATATTCTTTTAATTCCAAAAATGATTTTGTAAAAGATATAAAATGTTTGTGACATTTTATAAAAAGTCTAGTGATTGAGAAAAATTTCCTTTAATCATAAAATACAATAAACACTTTGTTTATTCATACCTTAAGTGATTTGGATGTAAAGTGAGATATTTATTGCTAAATACTTGTTTACGTCATAATTTTTAGTTAAATGAGTTTACGTTTTGTAATTATCAAAACATAGAGATGTTGTTAAATATTAACAATGTTTTTAGGCATTATTTATGTCAACAATCTCCCCCTTTTTGATGATTAGAAAACCTTAAACTCATTAGGTCTAAAAATTAATTTTTAGACAAGTATTTAGAGTTTAATATTCTCTTCTCCCTCTTTTTGTAAAATCAAAAAGGTTATGCCGATTAAGCTTCATAAGAGAAGTTAAATGGGTAGAAAGCTCCCCTTGATGTGTGCTCCCCCTCATTTGAGAGCACCAAGGAAACGAGCTATGGAATGCTTGGCTACAAAAAATATGTGAAGAATACAAGACATATATATGCAAAGCAAATAAAAAAAATTCATTCAAGCATTTAAGATGATCATAGAAATGAACATCATTACAATATTTAATATGCTAGAAGCATATTGATTACAATAAAATAAAATAACCAACATAGTCCTAAATTTGCCAAAGAAAGCTCTTGGACTTGCTTGCAACCTATGGTTGAGTGTTTTATTTTGTTGAGGGGTGCATAAGCATAAAGCTTATTTGTTTGATGGAGAATGATATGGAGTAGGGTATGGAGCGGAAGAGGTGGATCTCACGATGTTGTATCGTGTCAAGGGTGGTATTGGATGGGGACGAGTGAGAAGATATTTGATCTAAGAAATATCTTCACTCAAGTAGAGGATTTGTTTTTGAAGGAAGATGCAACAAGGGCAAAAGTGAGTGTGGTTTGTAACTTGATCCAAGTTAAGAGAGTGAGGAAAGCTATTTGCATAGGGTGATGATGGAGGTTGCCCTTTGTTGCGTTGTGCAAGATGCATAGCAAGGAGATCACTTAGATCACGAATTTGGTTTATTTCTTCACGGAACTTTTGCTTTTTCGTGGCAATGTGGAGAGAATCATTTTGTTGATATGGACGAATTGGGGTTGTATAGTTGGAATTGAAGTTGTTGGAAGTGTAGTTTGATGGTTGATCAAACTTGTAGGGATCATCATAAGTGGTTGGAGGTTGAGATGTATAGTTTGGCATGAAGGTTGATGTTTGGCCAATGTTGTATGGTTTGTAAAGAGGATCAAAGGAATGTCCTTGTGGGTTTGGTGTAAAGTTTGGGAAGTAAGTAGTTGGAGGTGTTGAGTGATTTCCAACTTCATTGGTTATGATGGATTTGTTTCGAGGGCTTTTTCTTCGCCAAACGGTTTTTTCCGTCATCCTTGCTAGCCTTGAGGCTTTTGGTTTTGGTTCGTTTGGAGAGGTCATGATGAGATGAATGGAGAGTTTGAAGATTGGGGTATTTATAGTGTGAGATTTGTGTGTTTATGGATGGATAAGGTTTGTTTGGGAGATTAGGACAAAATATGTTTGTGAAATTTGGGAAGTGTAGGATGAAATGGGCTAAAAAGCAGAAAAGATTATGTAAACCCGACCATCAGATGGCGGGTCCCCTTAATTAGGGGTCGGTCCCCTTAATCATTAAGGGGGCCGCCTTACATAATTAAGGGGGCCGCCTATCTGGTGATTTCCAGATTGTCAGAATTGGGTTTTTGGCAGAAAATTTGCAGAAAGGTTGTGTCTTTGGGTTTGGATTCAAGCAAGTTCTACTCTTTGAGGCAATTTAGCATCTAATCTATTCATAATATAGCATACATGCAAAATTACTTAAATAATAGAACAATCAAGTAATCAATAATTACCAAGAGTAAACAAGAAAAGGCAAGAGCAATCAATTCGTCCTAGTGAAACTATCTTAGATCAAAGGAAAAGGCAACTAGTG
The DNA here is from genome assembly GCA_030686995.1 of Artemisia argyi. Classification (NCBI taxonomy): domain Eukaryota; kingdom Viridiplantae; phylum Streptophyta; class Magnoliopsida; order Asterales; family Asteraceae; genus Artemisia; species Artemisia argyi. Next base: position 43,299,299 of record CM060698.1, read on the forward strand.
AGTGAGTAACTAGTGATGGAACAAAAAAAGACAACATTGTATGTGATTTTGTCCTAGTGTGTGCCTATATGCAACAAATGTGGAGTTGTGATTGTTTTGACTTCTAAATGCAAATAAGAAAACTTCCTAAGAAACAATCCAAAATCTCCTTGATTCGATTTTTGCTCGATTCATGAATGTCAATTATATATATTAGATTACATAGTTTGACGATTCATTTGAGATTTTATGCATGATTTAAGAAAAAGCTTTTAGCATTTGTCAACAATGCAAGAAAGATGGTTTTCATGTATTTCCTAGATGTGAGAATTGTTTTAAAGAAATTTCGATTGGGTTTTATAAAAATGTTTATGCAATAAAATGAAGTTTTCCGATCTTTAATTTTGGGCGAAATAGATTCCTAGACTCATATATGAAGAAGTAGAAGAAAAATAAAAATAAAATTTATGCAATGCAATAAAATTTAGTCAATTTGTTCCATCATTCCTAATCCTAAACATAAGTGGTTAAATAGTTTATGCTTAAGGGGTTTAGTGAATATATCTGCAATGTTATCTTCCGATGCAACCTTTTCTGTAGATATGTTTCATTTTTGTACATTATCCCTAAGGAAGTGGTGGCGTATTTCTATATGTTTAGTCCTAGAGTGTTGAACCGGATTTTTACTTAAATCTATCGCACATTTGTTATCGCACATAATCGGAACATTTTCTAACCTAATGCCATAGTCTATTAGAGCTTGTTTCATCCATAGTGCTTGTTGACATGCCTTTCCAACGCTTACGTATTCGGCTTCGGTGGTAGAAATAGCAAGAGCGGTTTGCTTCTTCGAAAACCAAGATGTTAGACAACATCCCATAAACATGCAAATACCGCTAGTGCTCTTTCTATCTACGTAGTCTCCCGCATGATCCGAATCCGCATAGACGATGGTTTCTACGCCGGATCCCTTAGGATACCATAATCCTAAGTGTATAGTGCCTTTAATGTATCGGAAGATACGCTTAACCGCTTCTAGGTGAAAGGGTTTTAGGATCCTCTTAAAAGCGGGCACAAAGGCAAACACTAAACATGATATCGGGTCTACTTGCCGTTAAGTATAGTAAACTACCTATCATTCTTCTATACTTAGTATTATCCACGGACTCACCTTCATCATCTTTTGTGAGCTTTACTTCCGTAGACATGGGAGTTTTCATGGGTTTTGAGTCTTCTAGGCCAAATTTCTTAAGCATTTCCTTAATGTACTTAGATTGGTTAAAGAATATTCCATCTTCTAATTGTTTTATTTGTAATCCTAGGAAAAAATTTAGTTCACCCATCATACTCATTTCGAACTCATCATGCATGATTTTGGCAAATTCATCACACATTTCTTGACAAGTCGATCCAAATATAATGTCGTCTACATATATTTGAACAATGATGACATTTGGGTCTTTCTTTTTAGTGAAAAGAGTGTTATCTACCATTCCCATGGAATAATCATGTTTAATAAGAAAAGCTTTTAATCAATCATACCAAGCTTTAGGAGCTTGTTTGAGTCTATATAAAGCTTTCTTTAGTAAATAAACCTAATTAGGTTTTGCGAAGTCAATGAATCCTGGAGGTTGTGCCACATAAACCTCCTCGTTGATAAAACCGTGAGGAATGCACTTTTCACGTTCATTTGGAATAACTTAAAGTCTAGGGCGCATGCATAGGCAAGTAATATTCTAATAGATTCTAGTCTAGCTACGAGGGCATAATTTTCGTCATAATCAATTCCTTCTTGTTGATTATAACATTGGGCAACTAATCTAGCTTTGTTCCTAGTTACTATTCCATTTTCATCTAACTTATTCCTATATACCCACTTAGTTCCTATGATGGTCATGTTTATTGGATTTGGGACTAATTCCCAAACATCATTAGCTTATATTGATTTAATTCTTCTTGCATAGCTATAACCCAACTTTCATCCTTTAATGCTTCATTAATATTCTTATGTTCTATTGCTGAGAGGAAACAAAAGAAGTAATTTTTATCTTGGGCTTGTGACCTAAGGGTTTTTTGATTAAGGCTTCCTGTTATGTTATATGATGGATGTGATTTAGATTCCTTAATATTTATGACTTCGTTATTTTCTAAGTTTATGATTTCATTATTATTTCCTAGGGGTTTTGTTTTACTAACCTCAATAGCTTCATCCTCGACTAAGTCATCATCTTCTAAAGGTAATGTTTTAGGAGGTGGTGGTGTTTCATCAAATGTTACATTAATGATTCTTCTACTTTCATAGTGTGTTTATTAAGTATTATATATGCTTTACTATTTTGCGAGTATTCTAAAAATATTCATTCGTATGATTTTGGATCAAACTTAGTAAGGTAATCCATAGTGTTTAAAATATAACATTTACTTTTCGAACACCCTAAAGTAGCTTAAGTTAGGTGTTCTACCACTTAGCAACTCATAAGAAGTTTTTCCTAAAATTCTCTTAATTGATACCCTATTAATTATATATGTTGATGTATCTACAGCGTGACACCAAAATTTTTGTAGGATGGATTATTCATTTAACGTTGTTGTACTCAATTCTTGTAGTGACCTATTCTTTCTTTCTACTACGCCATTTGATTGAGGAGTACGAGGAGCGGAGAAATTGTGAGATATTCCATTTAAATTACAACATTTTCCTAATTGTACTTCGTTATCAAATTCCCTACCATGGTCCGTCCTAATAGATACTATTGTGCATCCTAATTTATTTTGAATCATTTTACTAAATATTTCAAATTTTTCAAAGGCTTGGGTTTTGTCACTTAAAAACCTAGTCCACGTGTATCGTGAATAGTCGTCTACTATTACTAAGGTATAATGGTTTCCTTCATAGCTCCACACAGCGGATGGACCAAATAGATCTATATGTAATAGTTCTAGGTACCTAGTAGTGGATACTATATTCTTAGCTTTGTGGCTAGCATGAGCTTGTTTTCCAATTTTACAAGCATCACAAAAATGTTTGTCATATTTTAGGTTAGGCAAGTTTCTAACTAGTTCTTTAGAGGCTAAAGATTGTATTTGTTGCATGTTTGCATGTCATAATCTCCTATGCCACAAAGTGGAGTTTTCGTCTAGGGTTGCTAGGCATATCCTATCTTCCGGTTTGTTTCCTAGTTTCATAACATATATGCCTCATTTCCTAATTCCTCTACCTATGACCTTTCCATTCTTAACTATTTCGCTATCACTGTCGGTAAAGATAACCCTACATTTATTATCGCATATTTGGCCTATACTAAGAAAGTTATATGTTAAATTATCTACATGCTCAACATTTTCAATAGTAAGTGAGTCTTGAGAAATCGTACCTTTGCCAATGATTTTTCCACGCAAGTCACAACCGAAAATAACGTTACCTCAACTGTATGCCTTATATGTAGAAAATAGCTTGCGGTTCCCTGTCATGTGCCTCGGATATCCGCTATCCTTGATCCATTCGTTGGGCTCCAAGTCTATTCCTAAACATATTTCATCGGTTGCTTTGGCCACAAAACATTTTTCGTCTCTTGGTTTTTCCACTTCTTCTTTGTCACTATCACTCCATGTTCCACTAACAAAGGTGTCTTGATTTTCATACCCCGGTGGCTTTAGACAATCACCAATGAGATGATTTGGACTTCTACATCTAAAACACTTTCTTTTCCCATAGTTATCACTTCTATTTCTTTGGAACGACTTTCTTTCGTCTCGTGGTAATCTAGTGAATCTTCCTCGTATTTTGAAGAATTTCTTGAATTCTCTTACGGCCATTGCATATTCTTCGTCTTCACTCTCATCACTTGAATCATCATCGTCACTAGGTTCCTTTTTGGCTTTTAGAGCAATGGATTTAGTTTGTTCTTTCTTGACTTTGACCGTTTCCAAATCTCTTCTTATAATTTCTTCATGGACCTTCAAGTTACCAATAAGTTTATCAAGTGATAACGTCATCAAATTCTTTGATTCTTCAATTGCCGTGACCTTAGCTCGCCATTTTGGATGTAATGCCCCAAGAAATTTTCTAACACAATTTTTACTAGAAAATGTCTCATCAAGTACTTTTAAACTTGTGATAATAGTGTTAAATTTAGCAAAAGCATTATCAATTGATTCCTCTTCCGGAATTGTAAATTGTTCATATTGTTGTACAAGAAGATCTATTTTATTGTCTTTGACTTGACTATTACCTTGGTGAGTAATAAGTAGTGATTCCCAAATTTCTTTGGCGGTTTTACACATAAAAATTCTTTCATATTCTTTGCGCGGTAACGCATTATAAATTACCATTTTAGCTTCATTATTTTTAGCTAGTTTCTTTTTCAAATCATCATTTTGTTTTTCAAAAGGTACAATTTCATCGATTTTAGTTTCCAGATTTTGTTGAGTGGGAGGAAAATCAACGAAGGTAATAACATGCCAAAGATCAAGATCTTTAGATTTCACATAAGTTTCGAATATATTTTTCCAATATAAAAATCCATCACTTTCAAATAGTGGTGGTCTTTGCATAGATTACCCTTCTAAATATTTTTCAGATTCCATAGATCGTTGCAAGTTTTAAAATACAATATATTTTAAAAATCTCGCTTAACCTGGCTCTGATACCAATTGTTGAAAACTAGAAGGGGGGGGGGGTTTGAATAGTTTTACGTCTTTTTAATTTGTTATAGAAAATTTGTTTGCGTGTTTTGTTTACTTACAAAAATTGTAGATTCGATATTATGTGAATTCAAGTCTAGCACAATATAAACAACCACAATTAAATGCTAAAAACTATAATAATAAAAGAAAATGAAATAAGTAAGAGATGGAAAGATCGAACCGCGAGACAAGAGATTTATAGTGGTTCGGCTACAAGGACACCTTCCTTGCCATACTCTACTCCCTGAGCCCCTAACTCGGGAGTTTTCTTCACTATGTCAACAAGCTCCCTTATAGCGGCGAAAACCTTACACATCAATATTCACACCACAACTTCGTCACACCTTAATCACAACTTCTTCACACCTAGTCACACCTTAATTACAACACTACTTTTTCACACCTTTCTATCTTCACAACTATCTACTTCACAACTATCTTCCTCACAACTATCTACTTCTCAACAATCTTCCTCACAACTATCTACTCCTAAATCTTTCTATCTACACACCTTGCTAATCTATATTCTACCAAATATTCACAACTAATTACACTAAGAGATATATGTAATGAATGATGCTCTAACAACTTAGATGTGGAGGTCACAACAAGTTGTAATACTTCTTGTCTTGGTGAATAGCAGTATTATTCTTTTGCACTTGAAAGGATGAGACTTGGATCACTTTGAAACAAAGATTAATGTATATATGATCAAAGGATTATAGGAAATGGAAATGGGGATTTAGATCAGAATGTTTTGGGGTGCAAAAGGTGAGAAAAATCTGTGAAATGAACCAGTATTTATAGGCAACAAAAATACTGTTCTGGAGCATGCCGATCCCTTAATCATTAAGGGGGCCGCCTAGGTAATTAAGGGGGTTGCCCTTTCCAGAACATTGTACTTGTTTGTCCTTTTGTGAGGAAGATTTTTCTGGATTATATTTGCCATTTTTGGTTAAAAATTTGAATTCATATATTTATAATGATTTAAACATATTTTTTTTAATTCCAAAAATGATTTTGTAAAAGATATAAAATGTTTGTGACATTTTATAAAAAGTCTAGTGATTGAGAAAAATTTCCTTTGATCATAAAATACAATAAACACTTTGTTTATTTATACCTTAAGTGATTTGGATGTAAAGTGAGATATTTATTGTTAAATACTTGTTTACGTCATAATTTTTAGTTAAATGAGTTTACGTTTTGTAATTATCAAAACATAGAGATGTCATTAAATATTAACAATGTTTTTAAGCATTATTTATGTCAACAATCTCCCCCTTTTTTATGATTACAAAACCTTAAACTCATTAGGTCTAAAAATTAATTTTTAGACAAGTATTTAGAGTTTAATATTCTCTTCTCCCCCTTTTTGTAAAAACAAAAAGGTTATGCCGATTAAGATTCATAAGAGAAGTTAAATGGGTAGAAAGCTCCCCCTTGATGTGTGCTCCCCCTCATTTGAGAGCACCAAGGAAACGAGCTATCATTCCTCTATACATAGTATTATCCACGGACTCACCTTCATCATCTTTTGTGAGCTTTACTTCCGTAGACATAGGAGTTTTCATGGGTTTTGAGTCTTTTAGGCCAAATTTCTTAAGCATTTACTTAATATACTTAGATTGGTTAAAGAATATTCCATCTTCTAATTGTTTTATTTGTAATCCTAGGAAAAAATTTAGTTCACGCATAATACTCATTTCAAACTCATCATGCATGATTTTGGCAAATTAATCACACATTTCTTGACAAGTCGATCCAAATATAATGCCGTCTACATATATTTGAACAATGATGAGATTTGGGTCTTTCTTTTTAGTGAAGAGAGTGTTATCTACCATTCCCATGGAATAATCATGTTTAATAAGAAAAGCTTTTAATCAATCATACCAAGCCTTAGGAGCTTGTTTGAGTCCATATAAAGCTTTCTTTAGTTTATAAACCTAATTAGGTTTTGCGAAGTCAATGAATCCTGGAGGTTGTGCAACATAAACCTCCTCATTGTTAAAACCGTTGAGGAATGCATTTTCCACGTCCATTTGGAATAACTTAAAGTCTAGGGCGCATGCATAGGCAAGTAATATTCTAATAGATTCTAGTCTAGCTACGGGGGCATAAGTTTCATCATAATCTTCCTTCTTGTTGATTATAACCTTGGGCAACTAATCTAGCTTTGTTCCTAGTTACTATTCCATTTTCATCTAACTTATTCCTATATACCACTTAGTTCCTATGATGGTCATGTTCATTGGATTTGGGACTAATTCCCAAACATCATCAGCCTTAAATTGATTTAATTCTTCTTGTATAGCTATAACCCAACTTTCATCCTTTAATGCTTCATTAATATTCTTAGGTTCTATTGCTGAGAGGAACAAAAGAAGTTATTTTTATCTTGGGCTTGTGACCTAAGGGTTCTTTGATTAAAGCTTCCTATTATGTTATCTAATGGATGTGATTTAGATTCCTTAATATTTACGACTTCGTTATTTTCTAAGTTTATGATTTCATTATTATTTCCTAGGGGTTTTGTTTTACTAACCTCAATAGCTTCATCCTCGACTAAGTTGTAACACCCCCAATTTTGAAATATTTGCAGCGGAATAAAGATTGGGTGTTACTTCACAGCTCATAGTTTTTCAGTAGAAAATGATTTTCTAAAAATATTTATCATTCGAATTTTTATAAATATTAGAGTTTTCAAAATGAGGTCCCAGTGGTTTTTAAAATTTGTTAAATAGGTTTTCAAATGATAATAAAATTTTATAGCCTTTGTGAGAATTTCGTGCTCTTCCGTCCCATCCTTGCTCGTTATAGACCTGAGATAAACATGCTAAAAGTCAACAAAAGTTGAGTGATATTCATAGGTTTAAGTTTAAAAGATTGAACACAAGTTATAAGTGATAATTGCACCGTCATACAATTATAAGTTAAAAACAGTTGTTATTGCATTAAGCTCATGACGCTCAGCCGATTAACAGATCTCATCACGAATGATGGATTATAGTAACAGGGGGCCCTCGGGATAGGTTCTTGCCAGTAACCTATTAGATTTCAAATAAAGTGCGTTTGGTTGTTTTCTCCAACGCCCAAACGGGGATGGTCAATCCCTAATAGATCTATCCACAATTATTTACGTTCACCTCTCTGGGTGACTAAGGCTCATGATATGAGGGGCTTTTAGCAAGGAAAGGTACTTAAGCAATAACGAGATCAGGTAAAGCATACCAAGAAAATACTTGTGTTCAGCTTGTAAAAACTAGCATGTATCCCCCTCGCAGGGTTTATAAAACATTTAAACAAGTAAAGTCGAGGCTATGAACTCACCTTAGTGGTTTAGTGAATAAAAATATCGATACTCAGTTTACAAAATGGGAACGGCTCCACACACGACCTAGATAATATATGACATGTTTTAGTGTTTGATAGTCTTAGGGTTTTAATCGCGAGTAGTTTTTAAATGCATGATTTGTTAATTTGACGTTAGTAAGACTTTTGGTTTTTATAGTATATTGTTCATTTAGTTTAGTTATATATAACGTAAGGTTTAATAATAACGATAGTTTGAAATAAAATGTAACGTTTAATAATAGTAATAATAATAATAGTTTGAAAATAACGTAACGTTTAATAATAAAAATAGTAATAGTAATAATAGTTTGAAAATAACGTAACGTTTAATAATAAAAATAGTAATAGTAATAATAGTTTGAAAATAACGTAACGTTTAATAATAAGAAATAGTAATAGTAATAATAGTTTGAAAATAACGTAACGTTTAATAATAAAAATAGTAATAGTAATAATAGTTTGAAAATAACGTAACATTTAATAATAATAATAGTTTGAAAATAACGTAACGTTTAATAATAATAGTAATAATAATAATAGTTTGAAAATAAACGTAACGTCTAATAATAATAATAGTAATAATAATAATAATAGTTTGAAAATAAACGTAACGTTTAATAATAATAATAGTAATAAAAATAATAGTTTGAAAATAAACGTAACGTCGCTACGTGAAATTGTAAAAATGGAAAGTAAAAATAAAAATATTAATTTTATATATATGGCCCTTGTATTTTCTAAAAATTTACACTTTTTACCCTAACGGCGTTAGCGTTACGCCGTTAGTCCAAAATTAAATATATTTACATTTTACGTCCAAAACTTTATATTTCTTACACCTTTCACCCTAGAGTTTATAAAAATCAGTTTTCACCCTTTAATTTACGAAATGACATTTTATACCGAAACTTTGAAAAGTTGACACTTTTAACCCAATTTTTGTAAAATTTGCAAATTTAGTCCAAACATCACTAATTTCAAAACTTAATGTTTTCATTTCTTAAATAGTTTCACAACAGCTTATTGAGCTTATTCTACCAGCTTATTAGTTCGAAAAGTTAATATGATAGCTTATGGGCTTTTAACGAAATGTAAGGCCCGTTAGTGTTTTTAAATCCAATGGGCCTACGGGGTTTTTGGGCTTTGTTTTGGGCTAAGGTTAGAAGTATAAAAACGTTGCCAAACTGCTTATTACTTCAGCTTATTTGATCGGCTTATTTTGAAGTGATTGGGCCTTAAGGCCCAATCGATACAATTTAATTTTTAAAAACAGTTTCTTGGTAGATTTGCTTTTGATCGATTACTAGGTCCTATCGTGACTTTTATTATAAAGTTTTTATACGAAAATGATTGTTTGTCATGAGGACTATTAGTTTGTGAAATAAAATGGTATGCTTGTTAAGTAAAATTTAAAGATATACGTGCGTTTTGGGCTAGCATGGGACAAGTTTTTATAAAACAAAAGACTTAGAAAAATTTTAATAGTTTTCGATACTTGTTTGTATACGTTAGAAATGTATTCTAAAATAGCTTTTTAGTTTCAAAACTCTACATAGTTTATTTGTTAAGGTGTGAAATATATAGACGAACGTAAAATATATATATGTTGTATATTTAGTTTTCGAATAAAGAGGTGCAATTGTGTGTGTCGCGTATAAAAATAAAGCAAATGAAAGTTTTATATAAATATTGAAAAGAGTTTGTTAGTAACTTACGACACCAAAGTGGTGGTTAAAACAAGACGTAGAGTCGAGAAGTGAGTGAGATGAGTACGTAGTGTGTATGTGTGCTCGACCAAGGTTCACAAACAATAACGTGTTTCTCCTAAATCCACACGAATCCCTTGAATTCCTACCCAATGCTTCGACCCAATGCCTAGTTTACTACTTAAAATATTTGGTGGATTTTTGGTTTGTATGGAAATGAAAAACGAAAGTTTGCATGCATGGCTTTATATATGGTGTCTAGTGTATGATAGTATCTAAAGTTTAATGTGATTTGATGGTTGCTTGTTGTCAAAAAGTCTTGGAGAAAATGTAGACGAAACATTTACTATCTTGTTTGTTTCTCATGTGTCGACATCTCAAAACCAAAGAAAACGTGTGTATTGAAACTATGAAATGAATTTGGTACTTGTGATATGTATTTTAAAAGGTGGTAGTACTTGCCTAGTGATTATAATATGAGGTTGAGTGAGCATGAATCAAGGAAGGTACTAGCTTGTCTTGATAATGCATGTCGACATCCTTTTCTTTTGCTAAACCGATTTGTAATTCGGTTGTGATTTGAGATTTTGATAACTTTGAAATATTTAGACACTAGTTTGTGTTTAGAAATGATTTTAGAAAGTTATAGAAACAAACGTGGTTTAAAACGGTTGAGTTTTGGATTAGTTGAAAATCGTATGAAATCGTTTTTGGGACAAAAGCTTTGCCTAGTGAAATCGTATTTAAACTCGATGTGAAAAACTAAAAATCGACCCTCTAATTGTTGGCTAGGGGAGGAATGAGTATGTGTAAAAATATGTGTGAGTCGTGTGTAAGAATAGGGAGTACGAGACTTGTTTCTGGCTTGTCTTAGTCGAGTGAAAAGAAAAACAAAAGAAAGAAAAATGGGTTTAGTTGCTTTGGGCCGTGAATAGTAACATGCCAAGAAAAGAAATGGGCTTTGGGTGAGATTTAGGGTCCGGTTAGGTGGATTTTAGGATTAGTAAAATATTAATTGTGATTAGTGATAATTTTAGAAATTAATTAATGAGACGTTTGCGTGAGTCCAAGAGTGAATAGTGTTTTGTGAATAGTAAAATTTTTGAAAAACATCTCAATATCGCTAATCGACTCCAAAAATGATGAATAGTGAAATGATGAATAGTGTTGTGTGAATAGTAATCGATGAATAGTAATTTTTGAAAAATGTCGAAAAATGTAGGTTCGTAACGAATAAAAGAAAATTTTAATATTCTCGCGATTTTAGACTATAGTGGTACATGTGTGAGCATCGTTCCAAGCAAACAGGGATCACGAATATCGTAGTGATTTTTAAGTAACTTAGCATATTTGATAAAGATAAATGAAAGAAAAATTTTGTTATTGGTAAAAGCGTTATTAATTAACGAAACGATCTATTAGTCTTTGATTTGCTTTTATTATTTATAGGGAAATTTACAAGGGATTACAGTACCTACCCGGAATTCAAGTTTAACGAAATTTCTGTATTAGAAAAATTTCGATCAGAGGGTTGTCGAGAGATTAAGATTTGGGAGACGTGGTTTAGTTAGACTTATTTGTGCTAGACAGGATCTAGTAACTGGTGTATTTATGGGTTGTGAATATTGAAGGTAGTGTTTTTGAATAGTAGAATAACAACTAGGTGTACCGTACCCAACGGTCGGGAATAGTGATCCTAACGGTCCGTAATAGTGATCTAACGGCTAGTTTTCTTCCTACATATACTCCTTTCAAATTTCCATTTCTTCCACCAACCATTTTTCTATAATTTCACATTTCCTATTCTTAATACTTCCGAAAAAAAATGCCGAGCCTAATTACTATTATCGCAATTGTATATACTGTTGTTGCCATTACCTATTTGACTTTTGTTACGGATGAAGATTATGTAGTTTTGGTCGGGATTTTGGGGTTCCTAATACCACTCATGGTTCTATCGTATGTGGTTGATAAGGGATGGAGGCACTAGTCTTGAGCTAGGGTTGTTTTAACTTAATTCCTTGTCGTGTTTCTATGTAATCCTCAATAAATGTGAAATAAGACTTATTTGTCCTTATGTTTAAAAACTAGTCTTGCTATAGTTTTTAATGATTCATTTATATTTATCTTTCAGCATAATTAAGGTGATTCATCCTGTGGTGGCTTTTGCTATGGTTTTGTTGGTGGGGGTTTTTGTTGTCATAGCGGATCAACCTATTGAAGATTCTATGGTTTATATTGTAATTATTGTGACGTTAGCACTTCCGATGCTAATTATTTGTTTATTTATTAATTTCCATGGGTTCGGATAAACCTTTCGTTATTAGAGTTTCCTATTAGTCTTTGTGAATTATTAGGGTTTTCCTAGTTGTACTTTTGTTGGCTTCTCGTCCTAATGATGAAGGGATAGGATAGGTAATTATTGTGATTTGTTCAAGGTAATTTTTACGAAGAGTTAAGTTGTTGTTTTTATATTTTTCTTTTAAATGAAGATTGTTATTGATTGGCTCCAAACGGTCAACCTAAACTGACCAGGTGATGGTCAACGAGGTCAAACTGCCTAGAGTCAATGCTCCGCGGAATATAGTGGTTTCCCCAGGTCGTTATGTCCCGACGAGGTGTGGATTGTAATCAAAACGGTTTCGTGATCGGGTGAATCTGGATGGGAAAAAGTTTGTGAGTGATCTGAACTAAGGAATCTACAATGAAATAGCTTAAATGAGCTATATGAACAAGTCTGGAAGGTTTGAAATACCAGAAACGATTTAGACCTAAAAACGCGTACGTTACGTTTAAATAAAACGTAAACGTACGAAATAAAACGTAAAAACTGAAATCTGAAAACACCCAGGGGGTGAAAATGACTTTTTTACAAACTTAAAGATAAAAGAAAATTTTTAGAAAAAGAAAATAAATTTTTACACTAATTAATTATTTAATATTAATTAAATACTATTTAATACTTATTATTAATATTTAAAACACTTAAATATAATTTAATACTAATTAAATACTAGAAAAATGAAAATAAAATTTTTAAAATTATAAAATAACTAAAAATAAGTTTTAAAAATAAAAATAAGTATTTTTGTCTTTTTGTGATTTTTCTATTAATTAATTACTAATTACCTAATTAAACTATTTTAATTTAAGAAAAATAGAAAATGAACAGTAAAAATTCTAATAAAATTTCTAAAAATGTTTTATAACATATAAAAGCTATAAAAAATATAAAAACTAGGTTTTGCTTAATAAAAACTAATTATGCTATTTAAAACTTAATTATTAATTAATTATTAATAAAACTAAGATTAATTCTAATAAATACTAAATGATAAAATAAAAATCTGAAAAAATTATTATAAATACTTTAATATATGAGTAATTTAATAAAAATATAAAATAGCTAAGTTCTTAATAAAAATTAAAATTAAATTACATTAAATAGAAACTATCACTTAATATTAAATTGACTTTTCTGGATTTTTCTTTTAGAAAACTAATTTACAACTAAAAACATGAACTTTTTGTAAAAACAACTTTTTTATAGATTGAAAATAAGCACAGAATAAGCTCAAGAGTGACACAGTTGACTTTTGTTGACTGTGGGAGGAAATGAGCTGAATTGGGCTCAAGTGGGACCCACTATGGTGGAACTTGGTTCACTTAGCTTATTTGGACATGCATAAGCTAGAAAAAGCCAAAGGGGTCCACAGATTAAGCAAATAAGCTCAAAATAAGCTCTTTGAAACTTGAGACTTAACTGAAATTGGGACAGCCTTTTGTGATCAATTCAAGTGGGGCCCAGGGGTTTCTAGGTCAAACAAGAGGTCAAAACCTCAACCCTGGTAGGAGGGGGTGGTGGAAAGAACCTAAGTTGGTGGTTGTGGGACCACTGAGGTGGCCAGAAAACCACCACCAAGTGGTGGTTGTGGTGTGATATCTGCTGTGAACAGGGGAGGTTGCAGCCCTGCAGCCCACTTTGGGGGCATGTGGAATCTAGGGAAAAAATTGCAAAAATAAAAGGACCAATGGAACTTAAAGTTGAGCTGGTAGATTTCAATTAGGAACAAATTTCAAGCTCAGAAACCTTACACAAAATTCAATTAAATTCTTTGAAGTTTTGTAAAAATCTGAAGGAGTGCAATTTGACTTTTTCTATTTTTTCATGAATGTTGACTAAAATGACTTTTGATTCAATCCTAGATGCTGCAAATGATATATTAAACTAAAATAACACTAAATTAAGATACCTAAGCTACTTATGCAATGAAATGATGAGAGTACCCCCTCTCAATCCCAACAGTTATGCAGTATTAAACTTGAGAAGGTAATTTTGACTTTTAGGCTATAATTCACTATAACTATGACTGATTTTGTCTAATTAGCTTCTAAGTTAAATGCATGAACTAGTTACAAATTCCTAAACCAAGTTTAACTCACTACACACTCACATCCAAACACTACCTAATCTAACAGTGAACACCAAGAATCTATGATCTAGACTACAAATCTCCAAACCACTGATTCTCAAGGTTATATTGACACCATTAGAAGATGAATCAACAGTCAAAAACACTAAAACCAACTAATACTCAAGAATCAATGGTAAATAGTAGATGGCAGTTAAAAAAAAAACAAATATGAGCATTAAGAATTTTAATGAACTAATGTACAATATTAAACTACATTACACCTAAACATACCTAATGACTGTAAATAAACAGGGATGAGCATATGATAGGCAGATAAACAGTATATGCTTATGAATTGGAAATAAGCTTACACAATGGATCCTGTGCTCAACTCCAGGGGTATTCTTAACAACTCACCACCAAATCCTATTCATTCCCCATGGAAGTCTAAACCCTCAGCAATCCAAAACACCACACTGTTCAGCTTCTTTCCTCTTTGAACAATTATTTTTTTATTTTTCTTTTATTTATTAGGTATTTTTAAGTATTTAGTAAAACTGACTTAAATGCTTAAAGAAACTTAATATAAGTTTATTAATGACTTATGTAAGCTTGAATTACCCAACAAACAACAATATTTAAGAACAATGAGGTATAATGAGATTTTGTGAATGAAAATTGCAAATGAGACTTTAACAAACAACACTTGAATTTAAACTTAAGGAAGGTTTAATTTTACATTGAATTAGCTGAAAGTACATAAAAAACAAGGATAACAACTGGAAATATAAAGTTTACACTAATACGATTTTAAAAACTAAACTACAACTACTTATTAACTAACTGTGTGCTCCCTGCTAGTCTTCTCTCTTTTATATGATCAATTAGGGTTTCAGTGGGACCCACTAGAGCTTTCCCATCCATTGATAACAGCCATTGGATCATAAGAGTCAATCCTGACCCTTTAAATATTTTGGCTCCCAATTGGTCTTTGTCGTTTCCTTTGATTATTGAAGCCAGGGAGATATCTTTGGAGGGTAGTGTTTGTTTGGTTAGGCCAGGGGGGGGGGGGGGGTTTGAGTGTGACAGAGGAGAAATGGAAGTAGGGGTGATGATGAGGGAGCTTGGCTGGTAGCAGATGAGGTGGAAGAGGTGGGGGAGTCAACGAAGGTCAAGGCTGAGGGTGGAAGTGTTACATTAAAACGGGGGTGAGTTGGGTAGTGGTGGTGGGCTATGGGGGTTGATGGGCTTGGAGTGTATGGGTGGGCTTGGAGTTTGAATTGGGTTTGGTTTGTTTTGGTTTTAATTAAACTAAGGAACCGGTTGGTGATATAGTTGCACACAAGGACCAATTTTGTAATTTTAACATACACAAGGGACTGAAATTGTAATTCTCCCAAGGTACCACCAAGGACCCAAGATGCAAAGTTTAATATTCCCAACGATCATTTTTGCAATTTTTTAATTTTCAAAATTCCCAGGGACTGTTTTTGCAAAATTCCAAACTCCAGGGACCAATCATGTAAATTTTCCACATTTTTCACCCAAA
The DNA here is from genome assembly GCA_030686995.1 of Artemisia argyi. Taxonomy (NCBI): domain Eukaryota; kingdom Viridiplantae; phylum Streptophyta; class Magnoliopsida; order Asterales; family Asteraceae; genus Artemisia; species Artemisia argyi. Next base: position 43,314,991 of record CM060698.1, read on the forward strand.
GTCCGTTTTTGATAACTTTTGAATTTTTAAGGACTTGGGTTGACTTTTATTTCAAAATAAATGCATAGGGACTATTTTTGACAAATTTTGAAACTTGGGGGACTAAAACTGCCAATATTGCAAACTTTGATCGTTTTTCGTCTGTTTTTGCTCATTTTGCATCTAAAACATATAAAACACAATTTTGAAATATTTTCAGTATTTTGATGCATTACTGAGTGTTTTTGTATGTTTTGCAGTTCAGATTAGACCAAAAATGATGAGTGTTTGAGCACTCATCAATCCCCCACACTAAACTATTGCTAGTCCCTAGCAATACTGTTTTGAAAACTTGATGGATTTTAAACTCTTTACCAAAAGCCATCACTTCTGGAGTAGCCAGGTGTAAGAACTGTGAAATAAGACTTATTTGTCCTTATGTTTAAAAACTAGTCTTGCTATAGTTTTTGATGATTCATTTATATTTATCTTTCAGCATAATTAAGGTGATTCATCATGTGGTGGCTTTTGCTATGGTTTTGTTGGTGGGGGTTTTTGTTGTCATAGCGGATCAACCTATTGAAGATTCTATGGTTTATATTGTAATTATTGTGACGTTAGCACTTCCGATGCTAATTATTTGTTTATTTATTAATTTCCATGGGTTCGGATAAACCTTTCGTTATTAGAGTTTCCTATTAGTCTTTGTGAATTATTAGGGTTTTCCTAGTTGTACTTTTGTTGGCTTCTCGTCCTAATGACGAAGGGATAAGATAGGTAATTATTTTGATTTGTTCAAGGTAATTTTTACGAAGAGTTAAGTTGTTGTTTCTATATTTTTCTTTTAAATGAAGATTGTTATTTAGTAAATTTGGCATTATGATTGTTCCTTCATAACATGATTCTTCCTAAATTAGACATAGTTGATCAGGCTATGTATAATTGAGGACTAAACGATGTGATGTTTGGCTTAGTCACAATGGTGTTTATGCTTTTCTTTAAGTTGTTTTAGATGGAGTTCAACGTTTTGTTATTATGATATAATACGTAATTTCTTTTAAGAATAAAGTAGGAACTTTATTCATTGATTTATTTATTTATTATATATATATATATATATATATATATATATATATATATATATATATATATATATATATATATAATGAGTCAGAAATTTCTAGTCAGAAATTTCTATGGAAATAACAGTATGCTGTTATTTGGTAAATGGGATGGGAATTGAAATTGACGTAGATTATAATTATTTTGGAAATATTACAAGGTAGATTTTTCGATACGGTAGAAGGATAATTGTTATACTTTAGTTACATCCATCGTAACTTAAAGTAAAATACGGGGAAGAGATACAATCTCAGGACATTGTCGAACTAGGATTTATTTATTTACAACAGGAATTTATTCATCTGCTTCAATCTAGTCATCATTCCTTTGATACTATCGAAGTCTTTAAAGGTTCCTCATTTCTAAGAGTTTTCGCTTTTGTTTATTTCCATTAGGTATAACTCTCTGCCTAATTCCTTGGTTATGGGTGATGGTAGGGTTAGCCATTTCTTCTGGCGTTCTAAAGGGGTTTGGCCTATATTCCATGTAGTTTTCCTGCTTGTCAGGCGTATCCGACTCTCCTCTTGGATAAACTATGGTGACTCCTTTAAGTACTACTTACATGATGTTACTTATCAACTCCCTGACATCTTCAGTAGTCATGTTGATTTTTGATGATGATGGAGTACATGTATTGTTTACGTTGTCCATCTTCTGAAATCATTAATGAAACTTAACTTAGAATCCTTCTGATGTCAGAATAATTCAAATAATGAATTCTAATTATTTCATTGATGATAGAATGAATTGACTCCTTACTGTAATCTAATTTCAAGATATGTCTGTGTTGTATCATAGATAGATAATTAACTCTTGATATGGGATTACTAAGGAACAAACCGATTCGTCTACTAAAATAAATTTTCTCTCTCTTGAAATTTTTTTTTAGACAATACCTTGGTTTCTGGTCAATTATAGTATGTTTAAGAATTTCTTACAATTGTAAGAAATCTCACGGTAGATTTGAATAGTATAGTAGAAGTCATCATAATATTAATAACTTGACTGATCGTTTTTGTAAAACAATTAGTACAAGGTCTCTTATTAATATGTCATGGATCTACGTGGAGCTATTTGTTCATCAAGGGAGGTAACAATTGATGAGATCTTTGCATGAAATTATGAGGATTCATAGTATGCATGCTTGATACGAAAGAAAACGATTGATTTATAACGGAGAGATGAAACAGAAGAGGAGGTTATATTATGATTTGATTACGAATTCTGAAAGGTTCAGATTTATTGAACATTACATGAAATACTAACCAAGTCTGTCTGGTTTAGTAGATGCAGCAGGGATACTTGTAAACTTAAGATTAGTTACGCCTCTGACGTAAATATCTAATCTCTTTCTCAAGTTCAAGTTGTGCTGCTTCCATGTTTGAGAAACGTTCCTGACGCATGTTCATTTGGTTTGCCAACATACTCTCTAATGCGGCAATATTTTGACCTTGGCTCCTGGCTGTCTCTCTAGCCATCCACTCTTTTGAACAATGCGTCAAGGTTACGGTCGTACCATTCAAATTTTGTTGGTCGTAAACCTTTCAGCTGTTCAGTGTGAGCCTCTAATGTGCTGGCTTGTTGATAAACAAGAGTCCATATTGAATCAGGTGTGCTTATATCGTAGTTGGGGGAATTAGGTGAGGATAAGGTATTTGGGATATCTGGTATTGGGGAATCTAAAGTGTAGGGTAACGGAGAATTTGGCTCAACATTCTTCCACGGCCTCTCTTGACGTGAATTTTGTCCAACTTCGAATGTTGCCTGACCACCAATCACATCTTCATATGATTCAGTGGTTCTCCTAAGTTTTTGACGTAGAGGTGAAGAAATAGGTGACGATGGGAGTGATTTATGAGTGATTCATATATTAAGTTGGGGCTGTGATATTTGTACGTAGGGATCTTCAGTGTTTGGAGAATTTTGATTGACGGGGGATGTATTAGTATTACGGAGAGTAGTTTTGGCGTTCAAGGAAGTTTTTGGAGACATGTTACTGTAGTAACCGGGAATAGTATTTTATAAGTTACTTTTATGTTATGGATATAATAGTACGGATGAAATAAAAATTATGTAAGTGCAATTTCTAAACATGCAGACTAATCTTAACAGGTAATGTACTGAGCAAGGTAGTATGCAGGCACGGAAAGCACGAAGAGTGTAGGGCTATAAAATGTTTTGTTTGTAAAAACGGTTATAGTTCAGATCTAAAATAGATCTGTTTCGCTATAACCAAAGCTCTGATGCCAATTTGTAACACCCCCAATTTTGAAATATTTGCAGCGGAATAAAGATTGGGTGTTACTTCACAGCTCATAGTTTTTCAGTAGAAAATGATTTTCTAAAAATATTTATCATTCGAATTTTTATAAATATCAGAGTTTTCAAAATGAGGTCCCAGTGGTTTTTAAAATTTGTTAAATAGGTTTTCGAATGATAATAAAATTTTATAGCCTTTGTGAGAATTTCGTGCTCTTCCGTCCCATCCGTGCTCGTTATAGACCTGAGATAAACATGCTAAAAGTCAACAAAAGTTGAGTGATATTCATAGGTTTAAGTTTAAAAGATTGAACACAAGTTATAAGTGATAATTGCACCGTCATACAATTATAAGTTAAAAACAGTTGTCATTGCATTAAGCTCATGACGCTCAGCCGATTAACAGATCTCATCATGAATGATGGATTATAGTAACAGGGGGCCCTCGGGATAGGTTCTTGCCAGTAACCTATTAGATTTCAAATAAAGTGCGTTTGGTTGTTTTCTCCAACGCCCAAACGGGGATGGTCAATCCCTAATAGATCTATCCACAATTATTTACGTTCTCCTCTCTGGGTGACTAAGGCTCATGATATGAGGGGCTTTTAGCAAGGAAAGGTACTTAAGCAATAACGAGATCAGGTAAAGCATACTAAGAAAATACTTGTGTTCAGCTTGTAAAAACTAGCATGTATCCCCCTCGCAGGGTTTATAAAACATTTAAACAAGTAAAGGCGAGGCTATGAACTCACCTTAGTGGTTTAGTGAATAAAAATATCGATACTCAGTTTGCAAAATGGGAACGGCTCCACACACGACCTAGATAATATATGGCATGTTTTAGTGTTTGATAGTCTTAGGGTTTTAATCGCGAGTAGTTTTTAAATGCATGATTTGTTAATTTGACGTTAGTAAGACTTTTGGTTTTTATAGTATAGTAGAAACTCGATAAATTAATACTCAATTATTTAATAAACTCTCTAAAATAATATTTTTTGCCGGTCCCGACTCGGCGATAGGGTGCTAAATTAATAATTCGCAAAAATTATAAGATAATACATTTTTGATAATTTCTTTAGACCCCATATAAAATATAAATTAATAATTCCTTATATATAGCATATTACATGAATGATTTATGAAGGTTTCTTGAAAAATGACTCAGTTGTCTTTTGTTTTTTTGTTGAAATCAATTTCCCCTTGAATCTCGTCTCTAATTTTCCTTAGCATGGTAAGAACTTCTGGTGTTGTTTTCTCATAACTCAACAAGAAATTGTATTTATATAGAAAATATTTTTAATGTCCATAAAGTGATACATTGAACACAAGAAGCATAATAAGGTGGGAGATTGAAGGTTTCTTGCAAATTGGGCCGTTCATTTGATATACATGCATTGTATAGAATAATTAAATGGAAGCTTGAAAGGTGTTTGTAAACTAAGTATTCTACTATAAATTAACAAAATATTAATTAATATATAAATTAATAATTATTAATTTATCGATTAATTAATAACTCTTTTAGTTAATAAATTTTGGTGGTCCCAAGTGTATTATATTATAGAGTTTCTACTGTATATTGTTCGTTTAGTTTAGTTATATATAACGTAAGGTTTAATAATAACGATAATTTGAAATAAAACGTAACGTTTAATAATAGTAATAATAATAATAATTTGAAAATAACGTAACGTTTAATAATAAAAATAGTAATAGTAATAATAGTTTGAAAATAACGTAACGTTTAATAATAAAAATAGTAATAGTAATAATAGTTTGAAAATAACGTAACGTTTAATAATAAGAAATAGTAATAGTAATAATAGTTTGAAAATAACGTAACGTTTAATAATAAAAATAGTAATAGTAATAATAGTTTGAAAATAACGTAACGTTTAATAATAATAATAGTAATAATAATAATAGTTTGAAAATAACGTAACGTTTAATAATAATAATAGTTTGAAAATAAACGTAACGTCTAATAATAATAATAGTAATAATAATAATAATAGTTTGAAAATAAACGTAACGTTTAATAATAATAATAATAGTAATAAAAATAATAGTTTGAAAATAAACGTAACGTCGCTACGTGAAATTGTAAAAATGGAAAGTAAAAATAAAAATAATAATTTTATATATATGGCCCTTGTATTTTCTAAAAATTTACACTTTTTACCCTAACGGCGTTAGCGTTACGCCGTTAGTTCAAAATTAAATATATTTACATTTTACGTCCAAAACTTTATATTTCTTACACCTTTCACCCTAGAGTTTATAAAAATCAGTTTTCACCCTTTAATTTACGAAATGACATTTTATACCGAAACATTGAAAAGTTGACACTTTTAACCCAATTTTTGTAAAATTTGCAAATTTAGTCCAAACTTCACTAATTTCAAAACTTAATGTTTTCATTTCTTAAATAGTTTCACAACAGCTTATTGAGCTTATTCTACCAGCTTATTAGTTCGAAAAGTTAATATGATAGCTTATGGGCTTTTAACGAAATGTAAGGCCCGTTAGTGTTTTTAAATCCAATGGGCCTACGGGGTTTTTGGGCTTTGTTTTGGGCTAAGGTTAGAAGTATAAAAACGTTGCCAAACTGCTTATTACTTCAGCTTATTTGATCGGCTTATTTTGAAGTGATTGGGCCTTAAGGCCCAATTGATACAATTTAATTTTTAAAAACAGTTTCTTGGTCAATTTGCTTTTGATCGATTACTAGGTCCTATCGTGACTTTTATTATAAAGTTTTTATACGAAAATGATTGTTTGTCATGAGGACTATTAGTTTGTGAAATAAAATGGTATACTTGTTAAGTAAAATTTAAAGATATACGTGCGTTTTGGGCTAGCATGGGACAAGTTTTTATAAAACAAAAGACTTAGAAAAATTTTAATAGTTTTCGATACTTGTTTGTATACGTTAGAAATGTATTCTAAAATAGGTTGTACGTAGCTTTTTAGTTTCAAAACTCTACATAGTTTATTTGTTAAGGTGTGAAATATATAGACGAACGTAAAATATATATATGTTGTATATTTAGTTTTCGAATAAAGAGGTGCAATTGTGTGTGTCGCGTATAAAAATAAAGCAAATGAAAGTTTTATATAAATATTGAAAAGAGTTTGTTAGTAACTTACGACACCAAAGTGGTGGTTAAAACAAGACGTAGAGTCGAGAAGTGAGTGAGATGGGTACGTAGTGTGTATGTGTGCTCGACCAAGGTTCACAAACAATAACGTGTTTCTCCTAAATCCACACGAATCCCTTGAATTCCTACCCAATGCTTCGACCCAATGCCTAGTTTACTACTTAAAATATTTGGTGGATTTTTGGTTTGTATGGAAATGAAAAACGAAAGTTTGCATGCATGGCTTTATATATGGTGTCTAGTGTATGATAGTATCTAAAGTTTAATGTGATTTGATGGTTGCTTGTTGTCAAAAAGTCTTGGAGAAAATGTAGACGAAACATTTACTATCTTGTTTGTTTCTCATGTGTCGACATCTCAAAACCAAAGAAAACGTGTGTATTGAAACTATGAAATGAATTTGGTACTTGTGATATGTATTTTAAAAGGTGGTAGTACTTGCCTAGTGATTATAATATGAGGTTGAGTGAGCATGAATCAAGGAAGGTACTAGCTTGTCTTGATAATGCATGTCGACATCCTTTTCTTTTGCTAAACCGATTTGTAATTCGGTTGTGACTTGAGATTTTGATAACTTTGAAATATTTAGACACTAGTTTGTGTTTAGAAATGATTTTAGGAAGTTATAGAAACAAACGTGGTTTAAAACGGTTGGGTTTTGGATTAGTTGAAAATCGTATGAAATCGTTTTTGGGACAAAAGCTTTGCCTAGTGAAATCGTATTTAAACTCGATGTGAAAAACTAAAAATCGACCCTCTAATTGTTGGCTAGGGGAGGAATGAGTATGTGTAAAAATATGTGTGAGTCGTGTGTAAGAATAGAGAGTACGAGACTTATTTCTGGCTTGTCTTAGTCGAGTGAAAAGAAAAACAAAAGAAAGAAAAATGGGCTTAGTTGCTTTGGGCCGTGAATAGTAACAGGCCAAGAAAAGAAATGGGCTTTGGGTGAGATTTAGGGTCCGGTTAGGTGGATTTTAGGATTAGTAAAATATTAATTGTGATTAGTAATAATTTTAGAAATTAATTAATGAGACGTTTGCGTGAGTCCGAGAGTGAATAGTGTTTTGTGAATAGTGTTTCGTGAATAGTAAATTTTTTGAAAAACATCTCAATATCGCTAATCGACTCCAAAAATGATGAATAGTGAAATGATGAATAGTGTTGTGTGAATAGTAACCGATGAATAGTAATTTTTGAAAAATGTCGGAAAATGCAGGTTCGTAACGAATAAAAGAAAATTTTAATATTCTCGCGATTTTAGACTATAGTGGTACATGTGTGAGCATCGTTCCAAGCAAACAGGGATCACGAATATCGTAGTGATTTTTAAGTAACATAGCATATTTGATAAAGATAAATGAAAGAAAAATTTTGTTATTGGTAAAAGCGTTATTAATTAACGAAACGATCTATTAGTCTTTGATTTACTTTTATTATTTATAGGGAAATTTACGAGGGATTACATAAGTCATCATCTTCTAAAGGTAATATTTTAGGAGGTGGTGGTGTTTAATCAAATGTTACATTTAATGATTCTTCTACTTTCATAGTGTGTTTATTAAGTATTATATATGCTTTACTATTTTGCGAATATCCTAAAAATATTCCTTCGTATGATTTTGGATCAAACTTAGTAAGGTAATCCCTAGTATTTAAAATATAACATTTACTTCCGAATACCCTAAAGTAGCTTAAGTTAGGTTTTCTACCTCTTAGCAACTCATAAGAAGTTTTTCCTAAAATTCTCCTAATTGATACCCTATTAATTATATATGTTGATGTATCTACAGCGTGACACCAAAATTTTTGTGGGATGGATTGTTCATTTAACATTGTTCTACTCATTTCTTGTAGTGACCTATTCTTTCTTTCTACTACGCCATTTGATTGAGGAGTACGAGGAGCGGAGAAATTGAGAGATATTCCATTTAATTCACAATATTTTTCGAATTGTACTTCGTTATCAAATTCCCTACCATGGTCCGTTCTAATAGATACTATTGTACATCCTAATTTATTTTGAATCATTTTACTAAATATTTCAAATTTTTCAAAGGCTTGGGTTTTGTCACTTAAAAACCTAGTCCACGTGTATCGTGAATAGTCGTCTACTATTACTGAGGTATAATGGTTTCCTACATAGCTCCGCACAGACCAAATAGATCTATATGTAATAGTTCTAGGTACCTACTAGTGGATACTATATTCTTAGCTTTGTGACTAGCATGAGCTTGTTTTCCAATTTACAAGCATCAAAAAAATGTTTGTAATATTTTAGGTTAGGCAAGTTTCTAACTAGTTCTTTAGAGGCTAAAGATTGTATTTGTTGCATGTTTGCATGTCCTCTCCTATGCTACAAAGTGGAGTTTTCGTCTAGGGTTTCTAGGCATATCCTATCTTCCGGTTTGTTTCCTAGTTTCATAACATATATGCCTCCTTTCCTAATTCCTCTACCTATGACATTTCCATTCTTAACTATTTCGCTATCCCTGTCGGTAATGGTAACCCTACATTTATTATCGCATATTTGGCCTATACTAAGCAAGTTATATGTTAAATTATCTACATGCTCAACATTTTCAATAGTAAGTGAGTCTTGAGAAATCGTACCTTTGCCAATGATTTTTCCACGCACGTCACTACCGAAAATAACGTTACCTCCATTGTATGCCTTATATGTAGAAAATAGCTTGCGGTTCCCCGTCATGTACCTCGAACATCCGCTATCCTTGATCCATTCGTCGGGCTCCAAGTCTATTCCTAAACATATTTCATCGGTTGCTTTGGCCACAAAACATTTTTCGTCTCTTGGTTTTTCCACTTCTTCTTTGTCACTATCACTCCATGTTCCACTAACAAAGGCGTCTTGATTTTCATACCCGGTGGCTTTAGACACTCACCAATGAGATGATTTAGACTTCCACATCTAAAACACTTTCTTTTCCCATAGTTATCACTTCAATTTCTTTGGAACGACTTTCTTTCGTCTCTTGGTAATCTAGTGAATCTTCCTCGTCTTTTGAAGAATTTCTTGAATTCTCTTACGGCCATTGCATATTCTTCGTCTTCACTCTCATCACTTGAATCATCATCGTCACTAGGTTCTTTTTCGGCTTTTAGAGCAATGGATTTAGTTTGTTCTTTCTTGACTTTGACCATTTCTGAATCTCTTCTTATAATTTCTTCATAGACCTTCAAGTTACCAATAAGGTTATCAAGTGATAACGTCATCAAATTCTTTGATTCTTCAATTGCCGTGACCTTAGCTCGCCATTTTGGATGCAATGCCCTAAGAAATTTCCTAACTCAATTTTTACTAGAAAATGTCTCATCAAGTGCTTTTAAACTTGTGATAATAGTGTTAAATTTAGTAAAAGCATTATCAATTGATTCCTCTTCTGGAATCGTAAATTGTTCATATTGTTATACAAGAAGATCTATTTAATTGTCTTTGACTTGACTATTACCTTGGTGGTTTTACACATAAAAATTATTTCATATTCTTTGCGCGGTAACACATTATAAATTTTTAGCTAGTTTCTTTTTCAAATCATCATTTTGTTTTTCAAAAGGTACAATTTTATCCATTTTAGTTTCCGGATTTTGTTGAGTGGGAGAAAAATCACCAAAGGTAATAACATGCCAAAGATCAAGATTTTTAGATTTGACATAAGTTTCGAATCTAGTTTTCCAATATAAAAATCCATCACTTTCAAATAGTGGTGGTCTTTGCATAGATTACCCTTCTAAATATTTTTCAGATTCCATAGATCGTTGCAAGTTTTAAAATACAATATATTTTAAAAATCTCGCTTAACCTGGTTCTGATACCAATTGTTGAAAACTAGAAGGGGGGGGGGGGGGTTGAATAGTTTTACGTCTTTTTAATTTGTTATAGAAAGTTTGTTTGCATGTTTTGTTTACTTACAAAAATTGTAGATTCGATATTATGTGAATTCAAGTCTTGCACAATATAAACAACTACAATTAAATGCTAAAAACTATAATAATAAAAGAAAATGAAATAAGTAAGAGATGGAAAGATCGAACCGCGAGACAAGAGATTTATAGTGGTTCCGCTTCAAGGACACCTTCCTTGCCCTACTCCACTCCCCGAGCACCTAACTCGAGAGTTTTATTCACTATGTCAACAAGCTCCCTTATGGCGGAGAAAACCTTACACATCAACATTCACACCACAACTTCGTCACACCTTAATCACACCTTCTACACAACTTCTTCACACCAAGTCACACCTTAATTACAACACTACTTCTTCACTCCTTTCTATCTGCACAACTATCTACTTCACAACTATCTTCCTCACAACTATATATTTCTCAACAATCTTCCTCACAAATATTTACTCCTAAATCTTTCTATCTACACACCTTGCTAATCTATATTCTACCAAATATTCACAACTAATTACACTAAGAAATATATGTAATGAATGATGCTCTAACAATTTAGATGTGGAGGTCACAACAAGTTGTAATACTTCTTGTCTTGGTGAATAGAAGTATTCTTCTTTTGCACTTGAAAGGATTAGACTTGGATCACTTTGAAACAAAGATTAATGTATATATGATCAAAGGATTATAGGAAATGGAAATGGGGATTTAGATCTGAAAGGTTTGGGGTGCAAAAAGTGAGAAAAATATGTGAAATGAACCAGTATTTATAGGCAACGAAAATACTGTTCTGGAGTGTGCCGGTCCCCTTAATCATTAAGGGGGCCGCCCCCTCCAGAACGTTGGACTTGTTTGTCCTTTTGTGGGGAAGATTTTTCTGGATTATATTTGCCATTTTTGGTTAAAAATTTGAATTCATATATTTATAATGATTTAAACATATTCTTTTAATTCCAAAAATGATTTTGTAAAAGATATAAAATGTTTGTGACTTTTTATAAAAAGTCTAGTGATTGAGAAAAATTTCCTGTGATCATAAAGTACAATAAACACTTTGTTTATTCATACCTTAAATGATTTAGATGTAAAGTGAGATATTTATTGCTAAATACTTGTTTACGTCATAATTTTTAGTTAAATGAGTTTACGTTTTGTAATTATCAAAACATAGAGATGTCATTAAATATTAACAATGTTTTTAGGCATTATTTATGTCAACACAAGTCTAATCCAGAAGCAAATGGTATCTATCGTCAGGGTAGTCTACTAAGAGCTCCTATTCACTCTTCACTCAAACCCAGCTTCAAACCTAAAACCTGCCACAGGAGAAAAAATGTGGCTGAGCTTAAAAAGCCCAATGACAGATATAACCAAAATGAAATAATCGAAGTATATATAAATATAGAGAAATGGAACCACCGGATCCTGCTGAACAAAATATCAAATGTAAAACAAGTAAGCACTCAAGGATCATCTGAACAAATATCATAAGTCAAATGAGATAAATGAAAATGAGATAATCAAGAGAAAATACGAATGTCAGATAATCATAACGAATCAAGGAATCAAAATCGGAATGACCACGAGCGTGTCCAAACGAGATACTCGAATAGACCAAATAATCACATAATCTCATATATCCATCAAATCATATGTGTACAAGGAAGGGAGACTTCTCAAGTACCAAATGGAGTAGCTAGCCCCCAAATGTGAGAGGGGTGTAAGCCTGTAAGGCACACTCAACCAATCACTACAAAACGAAACAAAATACCTAGGATGCATCCATACGCTCCCCATAAAACAAATCATATATATACACCTACTCATGACAAGTATATACATATATCATAATAGCCAGATCACATATCATATCATATCAAATGGGGACGCCGTGGACTGATCACACCTCCACAGATGGTGTCATGCCATTGGTGCCATCAATGACATGGCCATGGTACCTCCATGGCTAGTTACCTCGGGCAACACAAAAGCAATTCTACGGATTTCGAAAACACAACTTACTCCCACTTCAATTTATCTTAGACGAGGATGATCGAAACCGAAGATACGAACATAGATGAACGTACACAACACCAAGATTCAACGAGATGAGATGGAACCCGAAACCCCGACGTACACTATAGGCTAACTGAGTTTAAGTCGCGAGCTCTACCCTCCAACGAATGAGATTGAAACAACTACCAACCACCAACCAAAACTAATTCAAAGCACGAACGACAGCCCGAACCCTACTCGAACTAGCAAATGAAACTGAGGTCTCGACGCTCATAGACACCCACTTATTCTCATACGAAAGTATTTATGATTTTGTGTTTTGTTCACTGGTTTTTGATAGATTTTTAAAGAGTGTATAATGAGGCTGCATATAAGAACGTATGTCAACAAACCTGTCGATTTACTCGTGATATTGGAGGAGTTGAAATTTGACCGAGTATCATGGTGACTAAATAACTAACGTGGGTTCAAGTTTGAACTATTTGGGCTTATATTGATTTATTTTTCTTTTGTGTGAAGAGTTTAGGGAAAACATGTATGCCATTTTTAATTTGTAGTCAGATAGGATTAAGATAATATTTAATTTGTATTCCTCTTCATATCATATAATGTGTAGTATTTATTTAAATTATAACATATAGTACTTGTATTATTCTAATCATATATTATTTTGAAATGTGTAGTTTAATTATACAATTAAACTTTAGGTTATGTTCAAAATACAAATTAAAATGTTAAACCATATTTTAGGGTGTTATAATTCTTCCTCTCTAAAAACAAAATTTTGTCTGCGAAATTGAGGTCGCAAAAGTTAGTCGGAGACGTACCAATTCACGAAAAGAAATGGCAATAAATAGCCTCACGCTCGGGGAGGTTCTTCCAAAAGAATCTTCACAAACGGATAAGTTTTATATCTCATGACTCGATCCCGACAAACTAGGATAGCCCCAGACACTCCAATAGAATACAAATCATAACAACTCTGATCTAACAAATACGAAACAAATACATAGCAGATGACAGTTGTAATCTCACAAAGAGATACACGAATCCAATCAGGTTCTAAACAAACTAAGGAACTTGCTTAAAAAATCAAAGAAGTACATATCGAATTATCAACGTATCAAGAGTTTCATAAAGAGGTGGGTAATCTATTCGTACAGACGATCAACTAAGCACATATCAGAGTATCGAAACGTATCAGAAGACATAATGGGATGGTTAGGATAATCGTACAGTTAAGAACGAACCTAAGGACTAACATATCGCTAACTAAATCTCCCTTATATGCTAAAATGTCTAACGCTTCTGTACGGGGACACCATACGGAACACACAAATCCCCGGTCTAAAATTTCAAAATTTCTCTTCCACAATGATAACTAATCAACTCCAGACCATCAATAAACAGCTCCCCGACCTAATTTAACCAAAAGGTGTTCTATATCTCCATTCATACAGAATTCTGAAAGGAAATCCTTGTCACTTGCAAGCCATCTATCTTAGTGAGTAAATTCAACCAGACCCAGCACTTGTCAAGTTTCTTGCTCAAAACATCTTTCAAAGTTCAAATAGTTGTTCTTGTTTGTCCATCCGTCTGAAGGTGAGAAGTCGTACTAAAATCCCTAGTTCAATCCCTATAGTCTTATGTATCTATTTTGTAAGTGTGAGGCAAAACACGATTCTATGACACGATCACTGCAGGTACGCCATGTAGCTTGAATAATCTTCTGCCGAAAGAAATCTCTGCCAATCTACCAAGTGAGCCTACCTAGTCAACGATCCACTACAACTCTGTTGAGGCAACATGATCAAGATCTCCTAATGTTTTAATGATGACAAATAAACCTTCGAAATACATAAAATAACAAACGGTAGCAAAAATTTCCCGAATCCATATCTGGTGCTGGCGCGCTGCTCGCGCGTTGACGCGTGGCCGACGCGCCAGGCTTCTGTATGGTTCAGGACGAATTTTGAAAGTCGGATTTCTCCTTACCCGACAAATGTGGATCTTTCAATACAGGTATGAATATGTTATGTGCTTATTTGAGAACACTCGAAACGAGTTTTGGGATTAGAGAGATGCAACTTTTAAAAGCACCCACTTACGGGATAATGCCAACTCATGTTTCCTAACACTTGCCTCTAGCCAAGGCTTTTCTAAAGTTAGGGAGCTTATATACTTCATGTAACATCACATGAAAGCATCCATATGCTCATATCTTGTGCTTACGTCTTCTCTAATCACCTAACGGGTTTACTCCCTTATTGGTCAAACTAAGTCAAAGGTCACTTTGCGTAAATGCATCCTTTCCCGCTTGGGCTATGCTTTACATCATGGCAAATCACTTGGCTTGTTTGTACCAAGGTATTAGTTGAGTACGCCGAGTCGTGGAAAGTCACGAGTTATGAAACTATGGATTCTCGATGTTATGTTACTTGAACTTATAAGTAACCTATGACTTTCTCAACTTATCATCTTAATTGTCTAAACCTTTTCTTCTTAATGACAATTAGATTATCTCTTAATATTATCTTAATTTCTTCTTAACCTTCTTAATCACAAAAGACAAAGCCACCAAAATCTCCCACAATCCTTCCCAAAAATCCTTTTCCAACATCTTCTTACATATTCCCTTACACCTCTTACACACTCTTACACCCTTTTGACTCACACTCTCCCACACAAGATTCCCCACTTTATACAATACCAATACACCTTTCTCATACACCAATACATACTCTTCCCTATACATACATACACTTTTTTCTACACACACATCCTTTCACATACACCCTTTTCTACACACACCTTTACATTCAAAATACACACACTTCACTCACATACCACTCTTCACACACACAAGGCTCCCCATCCAATCACTCTTACACACTCCTTACACATACAACTCATTCTTACACACATCATATCCAATCAACATATTCCTTACACATCCAACACCTTTACATTCAAATTTACACACACTACACAACCATTTCACCTTCTACACACACTAGGCTCCCCATTACATCCACACTTACACACTTTTCTACATACACATAACCCAACTCTTACACTCCTTACACCCTTTCACATCCCCTCACCAACATCCACACTTTCTCTCCAAGGAAGGATATTCCGTTAGATATTCTCATCTTAACTAAACCATGGTTTACCCTAACCCAACTATGAATAGTTCTCTACACTTAACCTTGGTTAACTCTTAACCACACCAAGGATGGAACATTCCCTAGGACACACCCTTTAACCTAACCATGGTTCACCTTCTAACCTAACCGTGCTTTATTCTCTACACACTCTTCTAACCTAACCATGGTTACTTCTTAACCTAACCCTCCTCACTGTTTCCTATAGAGGCATATTACATGGCATATTCTCTTCTCACTTATGCCATGAGAGGAATACCATTTCTACCCTACCAAATTACCCTTTCTACTCTTCTACCCTTGGTATTTGGTTTTCTCATAAACACTTCACAAAACATTTTCCAAATTGGCTATTTGAGTTGGTAAACGTTAGATTGATTAATGTTAAGGTTTTGTGTGAAGTACTGATACGTGGGAATTGCGCCCTCGCAACAGGTTTTACCCCTCAAGGGATCTTGAGAAGCTTACAACCCCCACTAGGCAGTGTACCTGATCATTGTAGTATAGTATAGTGACAAGTACCGGGGGATTGATCGTTCAACTCAGGCATAGTGTCGCTAGGATTAGAAAGCCTACTAAACTAGGTCTAGAGGTGAGGGATGATTCTTTTTGTATTTTTATATTTTATGGAAAGCAAGTAAAATCTCGGGTTTTGAAAGAGTGGGCGGAATTAGTTGCTAGCCAACTAACCCAATTAACTACCAATGCAATCAAAATAAAATAAAAGAAATGAAAATTAAACTAATATGCTAATGTGGTGGAAACAATAATGAGAAAAGTTGTGTTTACTTAGATTTCATTACTCCCTAGATATCTTTTACCAGTTGATTAGCTTGTTACAATTGCATGGATGACGGGTTATATTCCTTAATACCAGTCGTAGGGCCGTGTACAATATTCCCTAACTCTATAAGATCCTACTTCACTCCTATGTCGAGCCGTTAAAAGCTCCTGACATGGGATCATTAGAATTCTCTTATGCATTAAATACAACCAAAAATCGTAGTACACCTCCGATCATGTTTCTTAAGACGTTCAAGCGAGTTACCAATGGAAGTCTGCCAGTTTTCTTAAGCCTAACATCGAATACAATCATCCGTAACAATTATAAACAAACAATCAACCAATAATCAACATCTAGGTTTCACTACATCTAAGCAAACACAATAAAAGCCTAGCCTAACATGTTAAAAAAAAGATACACATAAGATGGAATCAAACAATACATAGACATATTGAATGATTAATGAAGTACTTATCTTTATTCAAACATGGGAGAAAGAAGGGTTTGAAACCCCTTCTAGATGCAGGGAATTCGACCTAGGGTTTTTACAAAACTTGTTACACAAAAGTTCCACCCTTTACAATGAAAAATTGGAAAAATATATATAGACTATGCATCCTGACGACGTCATGTGTTAACCTCTGACGCCGTCAACTCGCCGCCAAGTTGAAATTCATATTGCCTAGATCTACTTCTGACGCCGTCATGTAGGAATAAGCTTTGGGCCGTCACATGTATTTGGACCCTGACGGCCTTGGTGACGCCGTCAGGCCAATATCAAAGAAAACACTCTGGGCCGTCACGTTATAATTTACACATCCACTTCTTTTGTCACTCTTGACACCGTCACGTATTGTATCTTGACGTCGTCAGGTACTGTTCAAGCAAGGAATTTGAGACTTTTCTGTTTTCTTCACTTTTATGCTCTAAAAAAAATCCAAAATGCTTCCTTTTCCAGATTTCTCCTCAAAAGTATCTAAAATGACAAAAGGAACGATTTAGGTCAATAATTGATCAAATAATCTCGAATTCGGGCTTAAATGACCCCTTAAAAGCGGTAAACTTTTCGCCTCATCAAGTACAATTGGTGGTTTAGCAAGGTAAGGTATTTAAAAGGTCAAAACCTAAAGCCTTGGAAAAATGTTTACAGACGCCTGGCGCGCTGCCCACGCGTTGACGTGTGGGTGACGCGCCGGCCTCGGTAAAATTTTCCCAAGTTTGGGTTTTGCCTATAAATACCATGCCTTGCCTCTTGTATTCCTCACCCCTTGCCATTATTCTTTCTCTCTACATTCTTTCTCTCTAACCCTCTAATTCTATCTCTTGTGTTCTTAGTAAAACACACTAACATCTTTGGAAGAACACATTTCTTTGCAAGAGAAGAATCTCAAGAACTTAATCCACTCTTGTGATTGTATCAAGGGTCTTCTTATCTATACCCTTTCTACTAAAATCGAGTCACTAGGTTAGGTTAGGGCTTGGTTGATAAAACAAACATTCATTCTTTCTATTTGTTTGTAAGGGAAGTCTTATGTCTTTGTGACCAAGCCTAGATCATTGGGGATCTAGTTGGGGTTTGATACTTCCAGGTGGAAGTTTTGGTTGTGGTCTTGGTGACCAAAGGTTAAGTCGAATCATAAGATTCTTTAGGGTGGTTTCCGAGGGCGGAATACCATGGGAGTAACTCCTTTTTTGTGAGCATCGATATTGGCGAATATCGGTGGAGTGAATTGTAATGGTTTGTAGTCCACCGAAAGGATTATACTAGTGGAATAGTATCATGTCGTGGATTCGCAACTTGACGTACGGATGGTATAAACCCCCCATCCCAAACCAGTATATATCGTGGTGTCTCTTTACTTGCTTTATATACTTTGATTGTGATTGTGGTTGTGATTACTCTCACTTAGACCACTTGGTTATCTTTGTGGCTTAAAGTTTTTGAACATCTAAAAAGCCGAAGAAACCGTATTCACCCCCTCTACGATTTTACAATTGGTATCAGAGCGGTATACTCAAGTTTTATAGCGTTAAAACCTTCCCAAGAAGCCGTTTTAAGTCAAAAACTTTTTTTTCCAAAAATCTAAAAATCCTTACTAAGATTTTTGGTAAAGTCGAGTATAGATCCATGGCTCAAGAGAACTATGTTGAGGGGTGCCCTATGTAAAGACCACCTTTGCTAGAAACTGATGGGTTTTGCTTTTGGAAAACCCGGTTTGAGACCTATGTTAGGTCAAAAGATCTTGATTTGTGGGAGATCATCCAAAATGGCAACTTTGTGTTTATGGTGGAAGACCCCGAAACAAATTTGTTAGTGGAAAAGCCCAACTCGGATCTAAAAGATGATGAAAGGAGAAAACTTGGCAAGAATGATGAAGCCAAGATGATGATTTATAATGCTCTACCTCGAAGGGAGTTCGAAAGAGTCCATGTGTGCAAAACCGCCAAGGAGATATGGCGTTCGCTCATCATCACCCACCAAGGGAACTCACAAGTCAAAGATTACAAGATTGACTTGCTCATACAACAATATGAGAAATTTTCAATCTCCGACGATGAAACCATTGACAATGGTTACACAAGATTCAATGCTATAATCACAAGCCTCACGGCTTTAGATCCTTGCTTTTATAACAAGAATCATGTGAGAAAATTTCTCCGAGCTCTTCCATTAAAATGGCGACCTAAGGTGATGGCCATTGTAGAAGCCAAGAACTTGGTGGAACTCCCTCTTGACGATCTTATTGGGAATCTCAAGGTCTATGAAATGATCCTTGAGAATGACAAGACTAGCACCAAAGACAAGAAGGAGAAGGTAAAGTCTTTGGCTCTCAAAGCTAAGGTCACAAGAAGTCAAGCAAGTGAAGCAAGTGATAGCCAAGATGGTATTGATGAAGAAGATGAGGTGGACGACGAAGAGTACAATCTCATGGCCAAGAACTTTTGGAGGTTCTTTAGGAGAGGTGGTAACTTTAGAAAGGGTAATAGGTTTGGTAACCGAGGTAGTGGTGGAAGAAACAACTTTGGAGTTAGTCGTGGTAATGACAACAAGGTTGGTGAGAGCTCGAGGCACACCCAAGGATGCTACAATTATGGTGAAAAGGGCCATTTCATAAATGAATGCCCTAAACCTAAAGAGAATAAGGCATTTGTTGGAGGTGCATGGAGTGATAGTGAAGATGATGATCAACCAACGAAGGAAGCCACTTGTCTTATGGCTCAAGAAAAACTTGAGGTGTCTCTAAACTCTTCCTCTACTAATAACTTAGACATTTTAAATTTGCAAAAGGAGAATGAAGAGCTAACTAAGATTAATGACGACTTTAGAAAAATGTTTGAAAATGTTGTTAAAGAAAAGCGTCGTCTTGAACAAGAACAAGTCAAATTTAATGAAACAATTAATGGACTTAAAAGAGAAGTAAAGACGCTCAAGCATTGCAAGGAGGCGATTGAACCATGTAAAAGATGTGAAGAACTCACACTTGAGGTTGACTCTTTGAATGACAAAGTGTCTAAACTTCAAAAGGAATCTTTAAGTTTTTCTAAATATAAAAAGAGCACAAATGATTTAGAAGAAATAATAAGCCGTCAAAAGGTGTCTCAAGATAAGGGAGGTATTGGATTTTCTAAAAAAGGTAAAACCACTCCCGTAAGTCTAACAAAACCAATGGTGTTTGTTAAATCAAGTCAAAACGAAGATCCAAAAATCTCCAAGGCTGACGCGTTGCCCGATGCGTTGATGCGAGGGAAACGCGCCAGGCCCCTGAAGGAAATTGGATCTTTCTCAAATGTCATTAAACCAATTACTCTTCAAGCCTCTTTTGCAAACACTCGAGGTAATCAAGCTCCCATTAAAAGAAAGGAAAACCCTAAACAAAGTCTTAACTTGGGTCCTCGTAAGGGTCTTGGTTATACACAAACTCGAGTGAACAATAGACCACTCTTACCTACGCCAAACATGAGACCCTCTACCTCATACAACCATAGAGCTTCATATCAAAATAATCAAAGAAGAAATTCTTATAGTTATAATCAAAGGTCTTCTCAATACCAACACAATAACTTTCAAAGGAGAAACAACTCCTACTCAAACCAAACTTTCTTTAGACCTCAAGTATACAATAATTATAGACCAAGTTACCAAAATGGTTTTCAAAATAACCCTTGGTCCGCTTTTTCTAGTTTTGGTATTGAAAAATTGTGTATCTTGCTTCAAAACCCAAGAATGTTCAACTTGGGCACTATTAATGCTAACCAAAATGGACCCAAGAAACAATGGGTACCAAAAGTATGAGTTGTATCTTTGTTGTAGGTTTGTCTCAAAAGTGATCTACAACCGGATGAGTGGGTAGTGGATAGCGGTTGCACTAAACACATGACCGGGAATAGAAGATTGTTCACGTCATACAAGGAGTATAACGGCAATCATGTCATTTTTGGAAGCAAACTTAACGGCAAAATTGTCGGCATAGGTAATGTCCTTCATGACTCCTTAGAAATCACCAATGTTGAGCATGTTAGAGGTCTAAACTTTAATTTGATTAGTGTGAGTCAATTAAGTGATGATTATTGTGAAGTAAAGTTTACTAAAGTAGATTGTACTATTAGTAAAAATGGGAAAGGTCATAGGAGAAACAACTTGTATACTTGCAAGTTGGGTGATAATTCTAAGCAACACATATGTCTTGCATCATGGTGGATTACTGAACGCTTTGGCACAGGAGGTTAGGTCATGCCAATATGAGGTTAGTTCAAAATCTAGCTTCCAACGAGCTAGTACGGAATTTACCAAAGTTGAGTTTTGAAAGACATTATTGTGATATGTGTCTAGGGAGTCAAGGACAAGCAAATAATAGGAATAAAAATTAAGTGTCGACTAATAGGGTTTTAGAGTTGGTACACTTAGATTGGTATGGACCATCTCCAATCCAAAGCTATGGAGGAAACTTCTACACTTTGATGATTGTAGATGATTATTCAAATTACACTTGGGTGTTATTTTTAGAGAATAAGGATGGAGTCATAAATAAATTTGATATCTTAAGAAAGAAACTTGAAAACCTACTTGATTGTTCAATTGTTTCAATTAAAACAAATCATAGTAGTGAATTTGATAAAATGCAATTTGGAAGCTTTTGTGAACAACATGGAATATCTTATAACTTATCGGGCCCGTTCACTTCTCAATCGCATGAGATTGTTGAAAGAATACATCCTAAGTTAAGAAAGATGAGTCGTACAATGTTGGACGAGCAATCTATTCCACAAAAGTTTTGGTGTCATGCCTTAGATACCGCTTGCTATATCTTCAATAGAGTTTATATAAGAAAGGTCATTAATAAAACTCCATATGAAATACTTAGGAATAGAAAACCTTCCTTAGAGTACTTTAGGGTATTTGGTTGTAAAGTATTTATACTTAATACCAAAGAGTATCTCACCAAATTAGACCCAAAGTCGTATGAAGGTGTGTTCTTAGGATACTCTCACACAAGTAAAGCATACATAGTGCTTAACAAGGAAACAATGAGGATTGAGGAATCGCTCAACGTAACCTTTGATGAGAGCATGCCCGAGCCTACAACATCTCCTCCGGTTGAGGATGATGTGATCAATGAGCATATAGCTCATAATCAAGAAAGGTCTCTGTCATTACAAGTTAATGATTCGGATGAAGGCAATCCTAAGGAGTTGAGAGAAGCGAGGGGTCATCCTATTGAACAAGTCATTGGTGATTTAAACAAAACGATTCTTAGATCACAAAACAAACAAACATAGGCTTTGGCATGACATTTTCCAATAATCCAAATTGTTTGGGATAGGTCTAGATGTTCATGGTGGGCATGCATCTTAAGAGAACAATCTTATAAGATTAAAACATGATGTATTGAAGTCATTTGCGAGTCCTTTAGGCGCTCTTAGGGCTTATGTGTTTATATGATTAGGACTTAACGTCATATTGGTACATAATTTAGATGGCTTGACCATCTCTTCAAGCATCTAAGTACTTGAATTCATCATGAACATGAAGAACTAATTCCTTAACTCATACCTACCACCTTTCTTCCTCCCTATAAAATCACCATAATACTTGTAATTTCACAACACCTCCTCCTCTTACTTCAAGCTTAATCACTTAGAAAAACCACTACCCTAAAAATGAGTAACTCTTCTAAATGTGACTACAAGGGAAAATCCATTATGGTGGATGAAAACCCCAATGATGAATGGGAAAACCCATTATGTATTGATAATCAAGTCCTTAAGAATTATGTGATGAAGTGTTTATGGAGTGATCCCATATGGTACAAAACCGGGTACCCTCTCCCTCCCAAACTTGATGCTTCAAAACATGACCATGCACGAAGGTGTAGGTGTTGTGAAAAGACAATCAAGATTGAGAATGATGTCAAGGATCTCCAAGAGGAGTTGAGGGAGTTGCACCTAGCCTACAAGAAAAATTTCATGATGTTAATAAATGTTGTGAAAAATCTTGCAAAGGTTGCGGCTCAAAAGTGCAAGAAATAAGTGTGCTTGAGCAATTTTTGTTGTAGGTCATGGGTGGTATGGTTAATCATCTTACGATGAAATAATGTCATGGTAGGATAATGTATTGTAGGTGTGTGTTTCTTGTTTATTTGCAATTGCACCTGTTGTATGTCCTATGTTGTTTTAATGAAATAAAAGTACTTATGTGTCTATATGGATTCTTGCTTATTTTAATGCTCAACAAGTGATTATTGGAGTCATATTAGACAAACTTATACATATATTCTTGTGAACTAACCCATGTTGTAAGTATCCAAATGGTCACCTAACCCATCTTGGACCTTCATATGTGAGGATTTCTTGGTTGTTGCATGTTGTGTGTTTTATGTAGCTAGGCCACCGCAAAGGTGAGGCTCTTGACCCATGGATCCCCGCCTTGAAACAAGGGGGAACAATGATCTAGGGGGAGCTATATTCAAGGGGGAGCACATCAAAGTGCCATTCTCAAGCTACTTTACCCATTCATATGGAAGCCCCACCTTTTTGATTCGACAAAAGGGGGAGAAAGAAAGCACGAGCGTGAAGACCAAGTTAAATGTGACAACTGACAATTTAGGGAGCTATTTTAAAACCCGCATTACGTTAAAATTTAATGATAATTAAATGTTTGGAGTTTATTCTCAACGGATTGTAAAATTTAAACCCGTGTGTTGGAACCAAAGTTTTACTATTTTATCAAGTCTCGGTCATTTGTAATAATAGGTTGCTTTAGTTATTTATTACTTACACTAATGTAATGTCTCAAGTTTACTAGGCTTAAGTTTAATGATCCATGGGCCTTAAAGCCCACACGATTTGGAGAAAGGAAGGAGAGGGAGTGTTGCCCTAGCTCCTTCCCTATATATAGTATGCTTAGGTCTATGTAATACTTGGTTGGTTATTTGAAAACATTAAGGAAACTCTTGCATTTCATTTTCTCAAATTTCTCATAATCATCCCACTCTCATTCTCATCTCATTTCTTACATAATCATACTTGTGTTTACAAAATGGTGACCTAACAAGTGGTATCATTCGCTAGAGGAAGGTGTAGTTCTTGTTTTCATTGATTTTTTTCTCTCAAATTCGTTTTTTTTAATACCGAATTTTTTTTGTGAAATTTTAAACTTTTGCTTTGTTTCTTGGTTTTTCTCACATCTTTGCTTACAAACTTGTGTTTAAAATCAAAACAAACCATAAAGTTCCAAACTTTTACAACAAAATTCGATTTCTTCTTACTTGTACCTTTATCGAAATCTTTTCAAGTTTAAAATTTTTCATAAAGTTTTCTACTTTACTTAAGATTTACACATTGTATACACAAAAGTACAAGTATCTTGAAAGAAAAACGAATTTAAGGATTGCTTTCTTTGCAAAACAAAACCTACATATTATCGAGATCTTCATAAAGTGCACTCCCTCGTCTTCGTTTGTGTGGACTCGGTATTTTCTTTCTTGTATAAGAAAGTTAAGTACTTCGACTATTGTAAAAGTTTTCGAAGTTGTATAGTTTCGAAAACAAAGTTTCGAAATCTTTGTGATTTTTCGAGAAAGTTGTCACATTATCGAAATCTTTGTTACCAAAAAGTTTCGAAATCTTTGTGACTTATCGAGATACTTTAAGTTCTCGAAATCTTAGTTGTCGCAAAAGTTATCGAGAAATTTTCTTCAGTTATCGAAATCTTTTCTCGATAATACGGCTTAATTATCGAAATACATCTTTCTCGATAACTAAACAAAGTATCGAAAACCTTTCTCGATAAAATCCAAACTGCCAAGTTTTCGAAAACTTCTTATCGAAATCTTATTTGGAGTTGTGCTAAGCTTCTCGATAAATTGGTTAATTCTACACTTTCCACAAGATCCATTTCTACACAAGTGTTCGAAGATGTCTCAGCCACCGAATCACTACTTTCCTCATGTTCAACAACAAACATCTCAGCAACAACAACCTCAGCAGTATCAACAACATCATTACCTTCCGCACACAATGAATCAACAACCTCCTAAATACAATCCACAACAACAATACCTTATGATGCAACAACAGCTCATTCCTCAACAACTACCATATCAAGTGCCACAACAAACCACTCAGTTTTCCTCCAAACAACCTCACTGGTTTGACAGAATGTGTGAAGTTATTACAACTCAACAATCCCGACATGAGGCAGGATCACTTGAAACACCTCCAATGCTTACACCTGGTAATTATGTGCAATGGTCAAGTCGATTCCTACGATTTCTTGAACTCAAGAAACCTCATGGGCCATTCTTGAAACAAGTGATACTTGAAGGACCATTTGAGTGGCCAACACGATTTGAAGCTGGTGATCCAAATGCAGATCCTCCACGTCCTCCTGGTGATAGACCCCTTCCAGAAACTGCACTCACTGAAGAACAGAAACTACATCGTGAAGCTGATCAGTATGCAATGGCTTATATACTTCAAGGTATACCAAATCCGATCTATCGCAGTGTCGATGCTCAGAAAACGGCCAAAGCAATGTGGGAACACGTTCATCTCCTCATGGAAGGCACTCAATTGAACAAAGATGACATGGAATCCAAGCTTTACATGGAATACACTGACATCACAATTGAACCTGGAGAGTCACTTGAATCTTACTATCATCGTTTCACAAATGTGGTTAATGATCTGGAACGTCACAAAATCACTGTACCAAGGATCGCTGTGAACTCCAAATTTGTGGGTAGTCTTGGCCCTGATTGGCATAAATATGTGACATTTGTTCGTCAAACGAAGAATCTTCATGATGCTCCATATGGGTTGTTGTATGATTTTCTGAAACACCATGAACCTGAAGTGGAAAAAGATCGAGCTCTACGAGGAGGATACACACCAACAACAACACCAAATTCATTGGCTCTCGTAGCTCAATCTCCCTATGCTCCACCACCAATGTCTAATCATGCATATGTTCAAGAGCAGAACTACTTCAGTTATCCACAATCTTCCACCTCGAACCAAATGGTCCCTTATGATTCATCTCCACAAGATTCTTCTACTCTACTTGTTTCATCAAACAACAATGATGCTGTGTACTACTCCAACTCCAATGATGATGACGATGATGACTTTAATACGTTGAATCAGGGACTTGCTCTTATTGCTCGTGCATTCAGCAAATTCTCCAACAAAACGAACAACCGTCAACGTTCATCTTCAAACACAAGAAATCAAGCTGTTGTTAATGATGGAAGAGTGGAAATTCAGAATCGTAGCTATGGTCGATCTGGTTCAGGAAGCTCTTCTGGAAACTATGGGAATGGTCAGAGGTTTAGTAACAATACCGGGTTCAGAAACAACTCAGCATCTCCTCAACAAAGGTCTGACTCAGTTGCTACAAGGAACTCCAGCTCAGGGAATGCAGTTTGGTGTTACAATTGCAATGAACAAGGTCATATAGCTACAGCATGTCCCAAATCGAGAACTCGGGGTAGTAAGTTTCACAAGCAGGCATTACTCATGGCTCTTCAAGATGAAAAGGATGGACATTTCCCTGAACAAGACAACAACTTCATGGCAAATGTACACAATGATGATGACATGGAAGATCTGGAAGCTAATGCAGCTGTGATGCTTATGGCCAACATGCAGGAACTTAAGCTCAATGATTCAGGTCCAGTGTATGACACTGACGGCTTGTCTCAGGTACATGACCTAAATGCATGCTTTATAAATGAAATTATCTCACCCTCTGCTTCTGAATCAGATATGGCGCAAGTTGTTCCATCTACATCATCTTCATCCTCTCAAACAGATGAACAAATAAGCACAGTTGTCATATTTGATGATGACACAGTTGTTTCATTTGATGATCCTATTGAGAATGATAAATATGATCAGTTAGAACAACATGAACCATCATTTGATACAGACCCTGAACTCATAATGTTATCTAAACAACTGAATGCTCAACAATTGCTAATTGCAAAGTGCAACGAGAAAAACAAAGTTTTAAAAGAAACTAATGCAACACTTGCAAGAGACATTGAGTGTTATAAAATTCAGCTTTCTAATCAAGAACAAAAGATTAAACACACTAAAAGTTTTGAAAAAGCTTTTCAAGATTCTTACAACAAAGAACAAGATCTTCAACGCAAAATACAAGATTTAATTGAGTCACATGGAAAGTTGATTTCGAAACTTGAAAGTGAGAAGGGTGAATTGCAAAAACAAGTTGAATGTCTTCAAACTGAACTTTCAAAAACAGAAACAAAATTGTCAAGTTGTCAAAAAGATTTTCATGAACATAAAATACGGAAAAGGAAGTACATAGACAACTTACTCGGTGATATTGTTGATCTTGAAAAACAACTCAAAGAATTTCGTCACATTGTTTACAAACACGGGAACTCTGTCACAACAATTCAGAAATTTACTTTAAAACCGAAACCCAATTGCGGTTATGCACTTGGTGATTACAATTCAATGTTTCTACACACGGCATTCAAAGAAATTCCAAAGATTTACAGTATGGATTATTTTCTTGATAATACGGTTGTGCGTGCTGTTGTTTTTGATACTGAGGAGGAAGAAGAACTTGAAGACGAGAGTCGATCTAAAATGAGTCAAGTTCAATATTGGACACCATATGACTATTCAAAAGCTCCTACACTTTCAAAATCTTTTGTCACTCAAAAGGAATTACCTGAGAAATCATGGTTTATCGAAGAGTCATATGTTTCATCTCACAATGCAGCTCCTGTCCCACCTGTAGCACAAATAAATGGTCCTTTACCATCATCCGGTGAACTTACACGTTTACCAAAATGTCGTGTCTTAAATTATTTCAAAACCTTTATGGAAGACATCGATATTTTGGAGGAAACAATTGAACGCAATTCAGAAATAAAAATTGAAACTTTTCAATCCGCTTACGAGCGAGAAAAGAGAGATATTTTTCAAAAACAAATGAAACCAATTGTTCAACACCTTCGTCTATGTGCTACACGTTGGGATCAGGAACTTCAAAAGGAGGTCAAGAATATGATAAACGTTTTTGATACTGCTGAAAATGAGATTTTGGTCCAAAAGCTACAAACTAAAGTTTTCAAAAATGATGCCGATCGACTCTTGGAACAAGTTCTCTGTGCTGATATTTTGTCTGTTATCATGAATGATCTTTATAATTCTGGTACTTCTATGCTTAAGCATGATCATTGTGTTGATAATATCTTGTTGAATGAGGAAATTGAGACACTTAAACTGGAAAATGAAAAGTTGAGAATTAAAAATGATGATGTGACAAAACAATTTTCAAAAGAAATTTGTCAACTCAATCAAAGGCTTGAATGGTGTCAAGCTAAAAGTCTTGAAAGGGAATTGAAGTTTCAAAGTCAAAATGTTTCAAACTCTTGTCAGATTTGCAAAAACAACGAGTCTTTAAAAGGTCGATGTTTCAAATACGAGAAAGAAATTGCGGATTTAAAAATTGAAAACGCCGAATGGCAACAAAACCGCGACGACATCAAATATTGCAATGGTTTACTTGAGTCTGAAATTCAGGACAAAAATCACATCATCATTGATTTGAAAGAGAAAGTTAAGCTACTTCAAAAAGGAAAAATGGTTGACACCACGGTGATAGCACCAGGAATGTATCAAATAAACAAAACTGATAAAGGAAAAGTTGTTCAAAACACTAATGTTGATACCTCCACTTCTACAGGACTAGTCTCCACTTCTAGCGTTAGCAGACCCAAGCGAAAAAGTAAAAAGAAGAATAGGATCTTGCAACGTAAGAGAGGACACCTAGAAGCTCAGGAAGTAGAAGACCAACTTAGGACTTTGAATAAAACTCATGTTGCATCCGATTTAGATTCTAATCTGGCAAATTGTAATCAAAATCTAAATGTAACGAATGATGAACCTTTGAATGTTTTGAATATTAATGCATCTTGTGTATTTTGTCGTAAAAGCGTATCATCTGGTGATCATACAAAATGTTTAGCTAATTCTCTTCTCAATCGTCATAAGAAACGTAGGACACGCATTCCTTTTAGGCCCACTAATGCCTCTAAGTCTAACTTAGGAAAGCCGTCTTCTACGGTTCCTAATGATGTCCCAGTTACCCCCATAGGTGCCGAGAACAAATCTAGGACTGAGCCAACTACTAGTGCATTTAACATTAAGAAAGCAAAAACTAGTTGGAACTGGCAACGTTGGTTACAATACAAACCAGATTTTAAATGGATTCCTAAATTGTTAATTACATGTGTTACTAACCAACAGGAACCCGCATTGTCTTTGGGTTCCACCCTTACTTCTGTTCCACCCGTGTCTTCTTCTGGTGATGCAGGTGGTACAGATTGTTCTCTGGATTGTTGATAGCGGATGCACCCGACATATGACAGGCAATCTCAAACTGCTACACAACTTTGTCTCAAAGTTTATAGGAACTGTCAGATTCGGGAATGATCATTACGCTCTTATAATGGGATATGGTGACTACATCAGCGGTAACATTGAAATTAGTCGTGTTTACTATGTGGAAGGCCTTGGACACAACCTGTTCTCTGTTGGTCAATTCTGTGATGGGGATCTAGAAGTTGCATTTCGTGAGAAAACTTGCTTTGTTCGCGACCTACAAGGAAACGATCTAATGTCTGGCTCACGCGGCTCCAATCTTTATACAATATCAATGTCAGATATGATTGCAACATCTCCGATATGTCTTCTCTCCAAAGCAGAGTCAACTAAATCTTGGTTATGGCACAAACGTCTTTCTCACTTGAATTTCAGAACCATGACTGACCTTGCTCGTTATAAACTTGTCGATGGATTTCCAAGATTCCGTTTCACCAAAGATCACTTATGTCCAGCCTGTGAACAAGGAAAAAGTACTCGTGCTCATTTTCCGTCTAAACCTGAGCAAAGTACGAATCATGTTTTACAACTGCTTCATATGGATTTGTGTGGACCGATGCGTGTTCAAAGTATCAACGGTAAACGGTACATACTCGTAATTGTGGATGACTTCTCCAGATGGACTTGGGTTTATTTTCTACGAAGTAAAGATCAAGCTCCTTCGATGATCATCACCTTTCTCACCAAAATTCAAGTTCAGCTTCGAAACACAGTACGAATCGTCAGAACTGACAATGGTACTGAATTCAAGAATCAGACACTTCGGTCTTACTATGAGAAAGTGGGAATTGAACATCAAACGTCTATACCTAGAAGCCCAGAACAGAATGGTGTGGTTGAAAGACGCAACAGGACGTTAGTGGAAGCTGCTAGAACTATGTTGATTAATGCTTAATTACCAGATTACTTATGGGCAGAAGCTGTTTCAACCGCATGTTATACTCAAAACCGTTGCATGATCACAAAACGTCATCGCAAAACACCATATCAAATTGTTCACAAAAGAAAACCGAACATCGATTACTTTCATGTATTTGGAGCACTTTGCTATCCGCAAAATGATCGTGATGATTTAGGAAAACTCAAAGCTAAGGCTGACATCGGAGTGTTCGTTGGATATTGTGAAAATTCCAAAGGTTTTCGGATATGGAATCGTCGTACAAAAGAAATTCAAGAAACCATTCACGCTAATTTCGATGAACTCACCCAGATGGCTTCTGAGCAACACAGCTTAGGACCCGAATTTAACCGTCTTAACTCTCCGGCATCTTCAGCTGAACCTTTACCACTTAACCGCAAAGAATTAGAAACCTTGTTTGCTCCACTATTTGATGACACGATTGAATACCGTCCTACTGAGGTCTCATCAAATTCTGCTGCTCAACCTGAACACATTCCAGTACCAGACTCACCTCAACAAACTTCCACAAGTGTTGAGAGAGACGGTCCTTCAATTGAATCACCATCTACAGCAGAACAAACTGGTTCTACTCCCTGCCATCCAGCTGAAGATCCAACACCACAATCAGTTCCACAACCCGCAGAGCATGATCCTGATGCGTTCATTAATCCGTTTGCACCAGCTACTACAGTTCCTGATATAGCTGAGTCGTCAACACGCAACTTGGATCCTGCCAACATGCGAGATACATATCAACTACACCCGTCAACACACAAATGGACTCGTGACCATCCACTAGTCCATATTATTGGCCATCCAGATGCACCTGTCATGACAAGACAACGACTTCACACCGATGGTGAAACTTGCATCTACGCACTCACAGTTTGTCATGAAGAACCCAAGAACATTAAAGATGCAATGACTTATGACAACTGGATTGAATCTATGCAAGAGGAATTTCAGCAATTCATAAGATTAGAAGTCTGGGAATTAGTTGAAAGACCTGACGGAGTCTTTGTCATCGGGTTAAAATGGATCTGGAAGAATAAACTTGATGCAGAAGGAACAGTCATCCTCAACAAATCACGTCTGGTAGCGAAAGGATACTCTCAACTTGAAGGTCTAGACTTTGCTGAATCCTTTGCTCCAGTGGCACGACATGAAGCTGTTCGGATCTTTTTGGCTTATGCTGCTCATAGGAATATGGTGGTTTACCAGATGGATGTGAAAACAGCATTTCTGAATGGAGAACTCCGTGAAGAAGTTTATGTCAGTCAACCTGAAGGCTTCGTTGATCCTGAGCGTCCTAATCATGTCTACCGACTCAAAAAGGCTCTCTACGGACTCAAGCAAGCCCCACGGGCGTGGTATGACAAACTGTCCACTTTCTTATTGGCCAATAAATTTTTTAAAGGATCGGTGGATCCCACACTATTTACAAAAACCTACGGGGAGGACTTACTTGTTGTTCAAATATATGTCGACGACATCATTTTTGCCTCAACAAAAAGAAGTTATTCTAATGAGTTTGCAAAATTAATGAAAGATAATTTTGAAATGTCCATGATGGGTGAACTTTCGTTCTTTTTAGGACTACAAGTTCA
The DNA here is from genome assembly GCA_030686995.1 of Artemisia argyi. Taxonomy (NCBI): domain Eukaryota; kingdom Viridiplantae; phylum Streptophyta; class Magnoliopsida; order Asterales; family Asteraceae; genus Artemisia; species Artemisia argyi. Next base: position 43,346,822 of record CM060698.1, read on the forward strand.
TCAATCACCCCGTGGAATTTTTTATAAATCAGTCCAAATATGCTCTTGAAATCTTAAAGAAACATGGAATGATAACTTGTGATACTTATAATACGCCAATGGGCTATACCACAAAACTAGATGCTGATTTACATGGGACTCCCGTTGACCCTACCAAATACCGAAGTATGATTGGGTCCCTCATGTATCTCACAGCTAGTAGACCTGATATAGTTTTTGCTGTCTATATGTGCTCTCGCTATCAGTCTAGACCAACGGAAAAACACCTCAGTGAGGTCAAGAGAATCCTTCGATACATAAAGGGAACCATTAACTTGGGGATCTGGTATCCGAAGGATTCTGGCTTTGAACTAATTGCTTTTTCAGATGCTGATCATGCAGGATGCTTAGACACACGCAAAAGTACATCTGGTGGATTACAGTTTCTTGGAGACAAACTTGTGTCATGGCAATCTAAGAAGCAGGACTGCACGTCTTTGTCATCTACAGAATCTGAATACGTAGCCATGTCGGCTTGTTGTGCTCAAGTCATCTGGATGAGATCACAACTTAAAGACTATGGCTACCTATTCAACAAGATTCCTATCTACTGTGATTCAAAGAGTGCGATCGCTATCTCCTGCAACACTGTGCATCATTGCAAATCCAAACACATCGATCTCCGTTATCATTTCATCAAAGAGCATGTGGAAAGGGGTACAGTTGAACTTTATTTCGTTGGAACTGAATACCAATTGGCGGACTTACTTACCAAATCCTTGGCACCATCCAGGTTTGCTAGTCTAGTTCACCAGATTGGTATGAGATGTTTGACACCAGAGGATCTGGAAAAGTTTTTAAAATACCACTGATTGTCAAACATCACTACTATCTCTGTATAATATTTGTCTTTCTTTCTTTACTATAAACTAATCAAAACCCAAAAAAGATTTTTCACAATTTTATTTTCTTTAAAAAAAAAAAAAAAAAAAAAAATGCAAGTATATCGCTTCCATTCAACACCTTGTTCTTACTTTACAAGTGTTGAGGGGGAGTCACGCGTAAATTTCTTTCACCAATTTTTTAAAAATAGGTATACTTGCATATTTCTCATAAGCTTTCGGTTCGGTGTGTGTGCGGATGGTTTATTTCAATACACCTTGTCTCATATGGTTTAAATCTTCATTAGTTACCTTAACGAATGCACATCTCAGTATCTTTAGACTTGCTTGGAACTTTAGGGTTCCAGTTTAAGTACTTAATAGCTAAGGGACCAAAAGTGTCAATGTTTTTAAGGTTCAAATACTTTGGTACACTTGTTTTGTTTGGTTTAAAGTCCAAGGACTATAAGTGACAAAAATTCAAAGTATCATAAGTAAATACACAAACAAACCGTACAAACCATTCCACCACTATTTCAAAGTTTAAAACCTCTAAAACCCTTTCTTAAAACCCACGGCTCACATTCAATCTTGCATACCCCGACTTTGATCTTTCAAATTGTAAGTTCCTATGGATTCACTAGGGTATTTTATACATAGGATCTTGATTAATTGGTTTTTCAATGGTTAGATCTTAAGTTATCATGAATTCGAAAACTAGGGTTAGGATTTCGAAATCATGTGTAATCTGTGGTATGAGTTAATTCTTGATGGGGATTTGTCACTAAGCTTGTTTTTTATCATTCGGTGTCTTATTTCATCAAGAAAAACTTTCTTTTCGATTTCTTAAGAATGGGTCGAAATGGGTGTAAGAGATTCTGTGGTTTTTTGAGTTGTGGTTATTGGTGGGATTTGCTTATTAGGTCCCTTATGTGCCTTATCAATCTTGCTTGGTTGTCTCTCACATCTCCTACATGTTTCTCGATAAAACGTGAATGCCTCGTTTGAAAATTATCGAGAAATACGAGTTTCTTGTATTAGATTATTGGTGACAGGCCAACTTAAGTGGCAACGTGATTTATGTATAATACAAAGGCCTAAGATCATGTGAATTCGAGCATATTCTTGTATAAGAATATTTTCGAGATAACTGTATCCTATCGAAATCCTTTGAACATTATCGAGAAACTCAAGTTCTCGATAAATATCAAGTTTCTCGATATTCTGAGTAAAATGTTTCGAGATCTAACTTTCTCGATAAATTTTTATCGAAATCATTCTGGTAACACAATTTTTTTTCAAAATCTTCAATTTTTTCGATAATGTTTTCGACAAAAGTTAATTTTTTCTCGATAATATTTTTTTCATGAATGATAGAGTTTTTCTCGATAAAATTCTCAATTACATTTCCCGATAAATTTTTCAATAAATGTTTTTCGATGAAGTTTCTCGATATTTCACTTTCTCGATAAAGAGTCATTTATCGAAATCATTCATTTGATTTAACTTTCTCGACAAAACCTGTTTTTCTCGATATGGTGAATTGATATTTTCTCGATAATTGGACCATGATGCATTATTTTTCGAAATCTTATATAATTGGTGTGATTCATTAGTGTGATGTAATGTGATATTGTTGTGAATTGTGCTTGTCTTGTTGTGTTTATTTACCACATGCATTATCTGACTCATAACTAAATGACGCATTTGTGCTTAATTGTTTCAAGTAGATATCTACATCCAATATCTAAACTGTGCTAACTCCTAACACATTTAGATGTTTGATTTATGGTGATACTTTTCAGAAAAACATGGCTGAACACACTGAGAACGTCGCAGAACAACCTCTTCCATTACTCACCTTGGATGACATCACTCCCGAGAACTACAATGTCACAATTGGCAACAACAATCCCAGAGTCGATTTCAATAAGTTGAATATCACAGAGAAATCATGCAAGATTGTGAAAGATATCCTACTGGCACATCCATGCAAACCACTTCTCACCTGCTCTACTTCAGTTCCACTGTTCTATCTTCATCAGTTCTGGCTTACTGCTCAGACCAACTTGGATAATGAGTCTTTCACTGTTACCTTAGATAGCCAAGATTACTCTGTAGATCATGACGTTCTTCGAACAGCTCTTCTCATGCCACAAACTGACAACGAATTTGCTCCGATACTACCTGACCTGGAACTTCTTGACTTCTTCATTGAATTAGGATATGAGGTTGATGATGATGAACCTCTAATCAAGCTTTCCAAATTCAATGTCAAGTATATACCTCAGCCTTGGAGAACATTCTGTTTGTTGGTTGTTAGATCTATATCTGGAAGGAAAAGTGGTCATGAACATCCAAGGCTCGAACACCTGCAAACATTCTGGGGAATGGTGACTCTGACACCAATTGACTTTGCAGTTCCTATCATGAATGATATCATCTACAGTATTCAGACCGACCGTGTGAAGACTATGATACCATTCACCAGATTCACCAAGCTTATCATTGAACATCTCTGCAAAAGTTCTCCAGAATTCATCAAGAGGATGGCTGATCCTAATGAGCCGAAGCACCTCTTCGAGGACGACTTCCCCACATTATTCATCAAATCAACCACTTCCGCTACCAAGAGCAAAGGTATGAGGATTCCCGAATACCTTCTGAATGATAACATTAAGAATAGGGCAAACTTCAAGTTGTATGATCTGGCTTACAAAGGTGAACTGGAAGAAGCAACTACAAAGACTCGTAGCAAAGGAAGTGTAAAGTCTGGGAGTACCACGAGCACCACTGGATCACCGCATACAAGATCTAAGTCTGCTTCAATGGCAAAACCCAAGACTACTACCACACCTAAACCTACATCCAAACCTAAACCTGCTTCCAAACCAAAGAAGAAGGCAACTCCTGAGTACTTTATTCGGGATGAACCTACTCCTCCACCTTCTGACACCGAGTCTGAGTTCGATACAGAATCTGACGAAGAAGAACCAGACTATGAACTGAGATACAGAGCACCTGATGAAGGATTTCCAGCAACAGAGATTGCAGTACAACAAAGTCTGGAAACTTATGAAGAAGAGACAAGGAGAAGAAAAGGTGTCACTATCAATGAGCCGAATGATGATGAAGACGAACCAATCGCTGAACCATTGGTCGATAAACGTAAACTCAAAAGTATAGTTGTCGACACTAGAGATGAAGAAAAGCGGCTTAGGAAAGAACAGAGGAAAGCAAGCCTTGAAAGCCGACTTCTATCACACCCTCCAACACCACCACCTATTGATCAGTCAGAACATGTAGGGGCTACAAGCAGTATGGTTCCTCCAACAACGTCAGAATCAGCTCCACAACCTGATGACAACGTTAAGGATTCAGACAAGACTGAAGATGTCCACATGACTGAGACTGCTACTTTAGAGGAGAATGTTGGCGGTCAAGAGAACTTAGCTACGGATCAGGAACATGAATATCTTATTACTCCAGAGTTTCTTGCACGAGAAGCAGAGGAAGCAGAGGAACGTCGTCGAAAGGAAAACGAAGAGAAGAACGCGTTCGACACCAACATGTTTCTTAAGTCATCTTCTCAGCAGACTTCCTCAGCACAACCTCCACCTCCTCAAGACTCTCCGCCAAAGGATCCAACTCCTCCTGCTTCTTCTTCAGACTCTCACAACGAGTCTTCGTCCGAATCATCACCAGAGCACTCATCACCCACACCATCTGAAACCGCATCTAAACAGCATTCGATCAATGAACCAAAACAACAAGTTGATCTTCAGGAGCAAGTGAACAAACTCACCGAAATGGTTACCAAACTGACTAAACAAGTTGAGGAATTCCAGGATTCTACGCAACTGATTGACAAGTTCTTGAAATCTGATTACGAAGGTTTTATCAGAACTGCAACACATGATTTTCTCACTGATAATCTGGTTGAGATGATTACTCCTGAAGTTGCAAACCTTCTCAAACCAATCAATGACAACTTGGATCACAGAATTAGAAGTGTTACTAAGAAAATGTTGTCTACTACACCCTTCACGCTTCACACCGCAAAATCTTCTACTGTGGCTCCAACCGTCCAAGAATTGTCTCTCAATGACATGCTTGTCAAAATCTTCGACAACCTTGCCACCAAAACCACACAGACAGCTGAAGAAAAAGGCCTGTATGATGCTATGGTAGCTTATATGTCAAAAGAGTCATGCAAAGATGCTGCTGGATCCCGAAAGAGGACAAGAAAAGATGACGATCCTGACCCAAACTCCAAAGGCAAGAAACCTAAGTCTGGAACAGGTCCCTCATCCTCTCTACAACCACAGAAGGACTCCACTCCTCCTGGAACTCAACAACAACCCTCAGCTACTGGTGAAGGTCAAACCGAAGATGAAGAAATGTTCATGGAACAAACTGATGACTTCCAAGATCAACTTGACACCGATTACCGTGCTCCACCTACTCATGATTCTCATGCTGGTCCATCATCACCGTCCAAAGCCAAAGACAAAGATGCTACATCCAAGTCTAAGAAATCAAAGAAGAAAACACGTCATTCATGGCTCGACAATGATGACAATCCTCAGAATGATTGGCTTACAGAAATGGTCCAAGCTCAACCGCCTCTGGAAGAAGAAGAACCTCTTCCTGGTAACACTCTTCAGTTCACCCAGGTAATTATGAAGGATCTTCACATCAACAAACTCACAAAGGCGGAGCTTAGGAGAATCAATAGGGATGCACAAGAATTCCTCAAGAAAAGATCTGGAAACAAAGTCGAATACGAATATCACATGCAGAATATAGCTAGTGCAATGTCTGCCGACTTTGACTGGTTAAATCCTGAAGTGAATATCGATCTAAGTTCCAAGAATCATGAAAAACCTTACTTCACCGACTGGACCAAACCATTACCGTTGAAAGGATTTCCTGACAAACCGAAGATACCTTACAGCTTCTTCTTCAACAAAGATCTTCGTAACATCCAGCTCACTCAAGAGATATCCAAGAAGAAATATGCTTCCTCACTCACAATCTCAGTACCAGCCGCTAGATACGAAATTCCAGCCATTGAAGAAACCACCCGTATTTTCAGCAACTCCATCGTTGCTTACGACAGAGATGCTCTACACGGAATTCAACATTGGCCTGATCGTCGTCGTCTCGGTTATACAAGCAGATTAGGAGAGACATCATTGGAAAATGTGAAGCAGAAATCAAAGATCATCGCTATCTTGGAGATTCAGCAGTCGAAACGGTTTAACTACTTATTCATGCGTGAAATTGTTGTTAAACGACAAGATGAAAAGAAGTACAAGTTCTCCGAAGCAGACTTTCCCAACCTTTATCTCAATGACATAGAAGATATGTATCTTGAAAAGGTTCAGAGTAGAATGCGCGGATTCGATAGAGACGTTCAGTACAACTTCATGGCATCGCTACTTCTTTACATCCGACGACTGATTGTTCAAGAAAGAGTGGAAGATCTTCAGCTTGGCGTGGAAAGTTACCAACAGAAGATCAATTTGACAAAGCCACAATTCTACTTTGATGGTCTTTATGAAACACCACAGTTTACTCTCATCCAAGAACCGTTTGGTTTCACCTACATCAACAGCAAAAAGCTACAAAGCTTCATGAGGTTCGATGAGGTACATAAATTCTGTGATGTTACACTCAAGTTTGTTCGTGATGGGCTTGTCAAAAGGTTGAATGATGATCGACGTAAGATAGCTAAGGGGGAACAACCTAGATGGAAATCCAGCTCCAGAAGACAAGTTCGTAACTTTGTCTTAAAGATTGAAGAACGGTTATTTCGACGGGAACAGATCAGACGACTGGAAAGCTACATCGGTGCCAGACCATCGTTTCCTGTCAGAAACTTCGAAAGACCTGAACCTCAGTTCACTAACTTCAATGCTCCACTTTCAGACGAAGAATAACTTGGTACATTTGATCATATTTTTTTCAATATCAATTGTTTCATTGATTGAATCATTTTTTTTCTATTATGGTTTGTGCACACATAACAGTGTACAACCCGTGCTTGTAATTAAAGGACCCTGAGGTACGCTTCAGTGCCTCAATCCTAAACATAAGGAGCGAAGGCTTCTTACTTTTGAGTAGAATTAATCAAACATTTATGATTTTTTCATAATTCTGCTCAAAAGGACAAGTATTTCACCTCAATAAGACCTAATCACTTGTTGAGGGGGAGCACTTGTCAAAACAAAATACTTTGCTCAAAATCAAAAGTTCTTGATGTATCTCCCCATAAGACTCAAAAGGCATATTTTAATCAAAAAAAAAAAAAAAAAATTTTTCAAAAACACCATCTTATATGCTATTTTTGAGGGGGAGAAAATGTAAAGGTGATTAAAACATACGAAGTCAAAGCGTTAAGTTGTATCATGTGCGAGCTAGACTCAGCATTAACCCAGGAATTGACGAGATAATACAAGTTAGTAACATCGAAAGGACTTATCCTCGACGGGTAATAACATTAAGTTAGTTACTAGAGCTAGTTGTCACCTAAAAGCTGACAATGCATCTCTTTAACTAACCACGTAAGCGTGTCTCGAAAAGGATTAGTCTTAGTAGAAATGTACCGTCTCGAGAAACTTTCTGTGAACTTGATCAGGCCGGGTAATAATTTCAAGCTAGTCTAACTAGTGATGTAAGCGTGTCTCGAATCGGTCTTGTTCACGGAAAGTGGATCAATTCAAAAGTGCTTGCTCCTCCCGCATGTGCAAATTTATTAAATACTTATGAGCACATGTGCAGGGGGAGCCCTTCAAAAGTGTACGCAAAACTCTCAAAGTGTTAACCAAAAATATTTGATTATCACAAACACTTTGAGAGATTTTCAATCAAAGGTTTCTTGGCTACTGTCGGAGTTATAAGGTGATTAAGATAGGAATATCCGTCCTATGATCCGCCAGAGCCAGAGGGATCTACCCAAGGACATCTCCCATAGTTAGAATTAGAAGTCCTTAGGTATGATACGAAAAAGGAGAAAAGAATGAAAGGGAAAGAAGGAGTTGAAGAATTAAAAAGAAATGTAAAGAAAAGGGTGAAAAGAAATAGCCCTCCATATGTTCAACCTTAGGGCAGACACCGGGTTCAATACGTATGCTACTGGTTGTTGCAAAAGACAACACCGGTATTGAAGACAAAGTCGTCATGGACCCAGTGACGCAATGCACTAAACCTTCTTAACCACTCAAGTTCTCTTAAAAGGACTTGTTTCATTCTCACAGGGGAACCCGTGTAATCTATCGACCTATCTCTTAGAGACGGTTGATATTGAAGAAGGACATCCCCAGTCTCCGCATAGGAAACCTAGGTGTGCACTTATAGAGTCTAGAGCCATGAGATACATCAAAGATCTCTTAGGAACACTTAGTATTTCTACAACTGGTGTTCTACATCAACGGGCATCAGTTGTAAACTATCGAGTCCTTCGCAGATCTTAGCAATCTGCCTAGAACGTTTATGAGAGGATTACGTAAGTACTTCTCAATGATTGAACGGAAATCCTGCCAGGGTCAACATCAAACAGCCCTGACAGCAGGTCACTTCGGTAACCCCACAAGGGTTACGCTTAGTGTTTGCGGTGGTTCCATTACGGTCTACAGTCGTGGAGTGATCCCCAGCGACTCACCCAGTCATTGAGCTACCTAGTAGGTCTCGTAAGCTCCTTCGGGAGTATCTGATATGGGAACGGCCTGGATAAGGATTAGAAGGAGTCTTCACAATATGCTGTTGATGAGCTCTAATTCCTTATCCGTAAGTACCGGTGATTTATTGCTAACTGTCTACTCGCAGGTACCTCACTTCCATGATGACGGATTCCACATGCTCATACATGCATCTTGCTATCATCAAAAGCTCCCTCAAAGATCAAAGCAACACAAAGTTCAAAGTAAGATTCTACGCCATAAAGGAAGAATCTACAAAGTTTAAAGACCAAAGATCTTATGTGAAAGAAAGGGAATACGTGCATGTATAAGTCAGAACTCAAAGATGTATGAGCATGTTGGAATGGCGAACTACCACCACAGACGCAGGAGTGACGAACGGCAGATTACTTCATAACATAATCACAACAACATCATCAAAGAACAAAGTCAAAGAGCAAAGTACATCCATCATTATTCTAATCATTTCTGAAGACGTCTAAAGCTATGAAAGTCAAAGATTAAGACGAAGACGTCAAGCAACCTTGATGACCGACCCTTAGGGGGAGATTGTTGGAACCAAAGTTTTACTATTTTATCAAGTCTCGGTCATTTGTAATAATAGGTTGCTTTAGTTATTTATTACTTACACTAATGTAATGTCTCAAGTTTACTAGGCTTAAGTTTAATGATCCATGGGCCTTAAAGCCCACACGATTTGGAGAAAGGAAGGAGAGGGAGTGTTGCCCTAGCTCCTTCCCTATATATAGTATGCTTAGGTCTATGTAATACTTGGTTGGTTATTTGAAAACATTAAGGAAACTCTTGCATTTCATTTTCTCAAATTTCTCATAATCATCCCACTCTCATTCTCATCTCATTTCTTACATAATCATACTTGTGTTTACAAAATGGTGACCTAACACCGTGGTTTTGAATTATGAAGTTTATGTGGAATTAAATTTGAATTATTGATTTGATATAGAATATATGTCATGATTTATTGATTGAGACGTCTTTTGGGCACTACGTTGACTCCGGCACTAGGATAACCTATCACATTTAAAAATCTTGATTTACGGTTTGGTTTATATATTTAACGAACGTATCGTGGAGTTTTAAAAATAATGGGAACGAGCTCGGGTTGAGGGTGTCAGAATACTTTGAAAAGTTTACGGGAATGGTCCTTGTGTTTTTCTCCTAACCGCCCCTCCCCTTATTATTATTATTATTATTATTATTATTATTATTATTATTATTATTATTATTATTATTATTATTATTATTATTATTATTATTATTATTATTATTGTTTTAAAGAAAAAAAAATAAAAAGAGTAATATGGTCCTTGTGGACCGGTTCACACATTCACACACCAAACACACTCATCATCAACATCCCATCTCTCTCTCTACTCCCATTTCAAACCCTAGCCGCCGCCCCTTATTTCGGTAGCCACCACCACACCGCCACTCCCACGTACACACCACCACCACCATCTTAACCTTTACTTCACCCTCTTTCTTTTGGTATACATCACGCGCGCCCAAACACTCCGTTTGATTAATCACCGCCGCCTTATACACCATCACAACCACTTGTTTTGTAAAGATTCTTGAGTTTGGAAGCATAAAAAGGTAGGTAACATTGTTTTTGCACCTCGTGTGCCTCGAAGTGGTCACGAATCCGTGGAAACATGTATGGGTTTAATGGGTTTTGATGAAATCTTGATTAAAAGGATAGGGAAATGATGTTTTTAATATAGAAACGAGTTTGGTATCCGGGTTTGGTGATTTATTATGGAGGTCGAGTGAAAACCGTGAGCTTTGGCTCATGGCTTGATGTTATTCTTGAGCTCTTGTGGTTCTTTTGTGGTTTTGATACTCGTTGTCTTGGTAGCGAGGGTGTTGAATTATATGGAGTTGGATTTTGGCTTGAGTCTTGGTTACAATTTGGTGCTTGTTGTTGTTCTTTTGTACCGCGACCCAAAGACAGCCTTGGTGTGCTCATTTGAGCCTAGCCGAGACCATTGTGTTCTTGGGTTTAAGTCTTCTTGGCTCGTAGTCTAACCGAGACCCAAGTGGGTCTCATGGCACGGGGTTCGACTTGGTAAATCGACCCGAAACTTATTTATATAATCTTGATGTTTTCTTGTTATTGTTCCATGTTGTTGTTGTTGTGTTTATGTCCCTTGGCCGAGTACTATTGATGGGCCGAGACCCTTTGTGGTCTCGGCAATGGGAACATTGTTTATTTGTGAAGTGTTGACGATAATGTGGATGAACGGGACCGATTGTGAGATGGTCGAATTAGTACGACGGAGATAGGTTAGTCGGGTGCCGTAGTCGGACCCTATTATTGAAGCTTGTGAAATGGGATGAATGATGGAGTTGTGATATTTGACTTATTACTTTGGACTTGTGGTTGTGCGAGTTGGAGTCACTTTGACTTTCTAGTCAACGGTTGACTTCGGCAAACGCCTTAACACTTTGGATTTGGACAATGAGCCGAGAGTGATGACTCGGACATGTGACTCATCTTTTATAACTCGAAACAATTAATAATTAAACAAACAAATAAAAAGTCGTAATAACTTATATATCGATATAAACATTTATATAAATATATAAATGTGTAAACGTATATATATTTATATAAGTGCGTATATAATAAATAGGAGATCACGAGTAATAAAAATAATAACGTTGACGATATATATTGGACTATGAAAATAGTAAAATATTGTCGGAAACTTTATTATAACGAAACTATTATAAGTAGAGATATAATTTTAACGCGAATTATTTTACGAAATAAAGCGAGCTTTTGGGAAATAAAATGAGAGCTTACGAGTTATAAGAGATTTGAGGGCATTTAAATCCAAGTTGGCCATTTTATAAATTGTTGACTTTTTGTGCTTGTCACGGATGTATGACGTTAATATACTCGTTTAATATAACTATTTAACTTATTTAATCGACGGATTAAATAGGGCCTATTTGGTTATATAAAAAGAGTTTATTATCGAGTATTGTATCCTACGACGCCTTTAGGTTGTGGTAGGAGTGCGGGATAATAAGCTACTAAATATTTTGTGAAGTTTATCGAATTGACGAATTCGGTAAGTTTGACGATATATTTAGGAAACTTATTAGACTTTAAAACTTACCATATAGTAATCTACGTACGTGCTATGTGATTTAGGACTTGGTATGGTTTTGGAATAATATATTAGCAGGTAAATAGGTTGTGGAGGATTAGCGAGTTGACGAACTTGATAAACTTCGACGATTTATTTAAAGAATACATTAGGCCAACACTAGACCTATAGATCGTTATTATTTCTATTGATGTGTTTCCTGGATTGTGTTGAGTCGACCTTCCATCCATACGGATACCAAACACCAAACCAAATATAAGAAACAGGTTTTGGAAAGTAAAAAGGAATAAGTTTGGGGTTTGCGAATATTTGATTTTTGAGAAAATGATTCTGAGAAGAGTTTATATTGTTAGGAAGTGCCGAGTCCGTAGTTGCCGTCATTTGAGTTGCGATACTTCTTGATTCTACCGGTTTTTGAGCTAATATCTGGACTTGAGGTGAGTCATAGCCCCACTTTTACTTTTGAATATTGTTTTCAATTCTTGGGGTGAGAAACGTGCAAATTGTTTTATGTGGACTGTTATTGCTGTTTGATTCAAAACTTGCTATGCTTATAGAACTAGGTAAGTTGTAGAGCATGTCGTATCCTTACGAATGCTACACATGTCGTATCCTTACAAATGCAAAAACATGTCGTATCCTTACGAATGTTGGGCATGTTGCATCCTTGCAAATGCATATTGATTTGATTGGTTTTGGACTATAGTGTGCACCTATAGGTTTGGTTTAGTGGAACGAGGCCTAGTCTAGCTAGCAAGATTTTTGCGTATATGTCCACTTGATTGAATTAAGAATTTAAACTTATGATCTCACCAGCGAAAGCTAACTTTTAGTGCATTTTCTCAGGTAACTAAGTGATGGCTTGGGATGCTTGTGTTTGGAAGGCTTGGCATGGAAATCTGGTTAAAGGATCTATTTTCGAACTCTGATATACTATTGTGGACCTATGTTTAAACTTATTTTGGGCCTTACTTTGGATTATTTGGGATGAATGTAAACTTTAAAACCCTGGTTGGTTTTGTTTTTACTTATGTTTACTTTATCTCATTTCTTTATGACTTGTGGCGGATACCAATCCCCGTAGCACCCTGAAAGCTTGATTAGTCTTCCGTTGTACCAAATTTTGGGGGTGTTACATTCAAGAACAAACAAAGGCTTCACCAAATTAAAAGGCAAGGTCAAGACGCAAGCTACACCAAAGGCGCGCTTTGTCTTCGCTACGATTTGTAATTTTATTTGCTTTCGGTTTTTATTTGTCATCATCAAAAAGGGGGAGATTTTTGAGGCAATATGATCAAGATCTCCTAATGTTTTAATGATAACAAATAAACCTTCAAACCACATAAAATAACAAACGGTAGCCAAAATTCCCCGAATCCATATCTGGTGCTGGCGCGTTGCCCGCGCGTTGACGCGTGGGCGACGCGCCAGGCTTCTGTATGGTTCGGGACGAATTTTGAAAGTCGGCTTTCCCCTTACCCGACAAATGTGGATCTTTCAATACAGGTATGAATATGTTATGTGCTTATTTGAGAACACTCGAAACAAGTTTTGGGATTAGAGAGATGCAACTTTTAAAAGCACCCACTTACGGGATAATGCCAACTCATGTTTTCTAACACTTTCCTCTAGCCAAGGCTTTTCTAAAGTTAGGGAGCTTATATACTTCATGTAACATCACGTGAAAGCATCCATATGCTCATATCCCGTGCTTACGTCTTCTCTAATCACGTAACGGGTTTACTCCCTTATTGGTCAAACTAAGTCAAAGGTCACTTTGCATAAACGCATCCTTTCCCGCTTGTGTTATGCTTTACATCATGGCAAAGTACTTGGCTTGTTTGTACCAAGGTATTAGTTGAGTACGTCGAGTCGTGGAAAGTTACGAGTTATGAAACTACGGATTCTCGACGTTATGTTACTTGAACTTATAAGTAACCTATGACTTTCTCAACTTATAATCTTAAGTGTTTAAACCTTTTCTTCTTAATGACAATTAGATTATCTCTTAATATTATCTTAATTTCTTCTTAACCATCTTAATCATAAAAGACAAAGCCACCAAAATCTCCCACAATCCTTCCCAAAAATCCTTTTCCAACATCTTCTTACATATTCCTTTACACCTCTTACACACTCTTACACCCTTTTGACTCACACTCTCCCGCACAAGATTCCCCACTTTATACAATACCAATAAACCTTTCTTATGCACCAATACATACTCTTCCCTATACATACAAACACTCTTTTCTACACACACATCCTTTCACATACCCTCTTTTCTACACACACCGTTACATTCAAAATAAACACACTTCACTCACATGCCCCTCTTCACACACACAAGGCTCCCCATCCAATCACTCTTACACACTCCTTACACATACAACTCATTCTTACACATATCATATCCAATCAACATATTCCTTATACATCCAACACCTTTACATTCAAATTTACACACACTACTCACATCCATTTCACCTTCTACACACACTAGGCTCCCCATCACATCCACACTTACACACTTTTCTACATACACACAACCCAAATCTTACACTCCTTACACCCTTTCACATCCCCTCACCAACATCCATACTTTCTCTCCAAGGAAGGAATATTCCCTTGGATATTCTCATCTTAACCAAACCATGGTTTATCCTAACCCAACTATGGTTAGTTCTCTACACTTAACCTTTGTTAACTCTTAACCACACCAAGGATGGAACATTCCCTAGGACACACCCTTTAACCTAACCATGGTTCACCTTCTAACCTAACCATGGTTTATTCTGTACACACTCTTCTAACCTAACCATGGTTACTTCTTAACCTAACCCTCCTCACTCTTCCCTATAGAGGAATATTCCATGGCATATTCTCTTCTCACTTATGCCATGAGAGGAATACCATTTCTACCCTACCAAATTACCCTTTCTACTATTCTACCCTTGGTATTTGGTTTTCTCATAAACACTTCACAAAACATTTTCCAAATTGGCTATTTGAGTTGGTAAATCTGAGATTGATTAATGTTAAGGTTTTGTGTGAAGTACAATTGGGGGTTTAGCAAGGTAAGGTGTTTAAAAGGCCAAACCCCAAAGCCTTAGGAAAATGTTTACAGACGCCTGGCGCGCTGCCCACGCATTGACGTGTGGGTGACGCACTGGCCTCAGTAAAATTTTCCCAAGTTTGGGGTTTGCCTATAAATACCATGCCTTGCCTGTTTTATTCCTCACCCCTTGCCATTATTCTTTCTCTCTACATTCTTTCTCTCTAATCTTCTAATTCTATCTCTTGTGTTCTTAGTAAAACACACTAATATCTTTGGAAGAGCACATTTCTTTGCAAGGGAAGAATCTCAAGAACTTAATCCACTCTTGTGATTGTGTCAAGGGACTTCTTATCTATACCCTTTCTACTAGAATCGAGTCATTAGGTTAGGTTTGGGCTGTGTTGATAAAACACACATTCATTCTTTCTATTTGTTTGTAAGGGAAGTCTTGTGTCTTTGTGATCAAGCCTAGATCATTGGAGATCTAGTTGGGGTTTGATACTTCCGGGTGGAAGTTTTGGTTGTGGTCTTGGTGACCAAAGGTTAAACCGAATCACAAGATTCTTTAGGGTGGTTTCCGAGGGCGGAATACCATAGGAGTAACTCCTTCTTTGTGAGCATCGATATTGGCGAATATCGGTGGAGTGAATTGTAACGGTTTGTAGTCCACCGAAAGGATTATACTAGTGGAATAGTATACTGTCGTGGATTCGCAACTGGATGTACGGATGGTATAAACCCCCCATCCCGAACCAGTATATATCGTGGTGTCTCTTTACTTGCTTTATATACTTTGGTTGTGATTGTGGTTGTGATTACTCTCACTTAGACCACTTGGTTATCTTTGTGGCTTAAAGTTTTTAAACATCTAAAAAGTCGAAGAAACCGTATTCACCCCCTTCTACGGTTCTACAAACTCAAATCGTGTTATCCTACCTAAATGTGCGCAGAAATCCCGTTACAAAGTTCCTGAAAGTTTAATCCCACTTCCACATACGAACATCCAAAATTAAGGAAAACAACTTGCACACTGATGCTGAATCTTAACTTGTTGACACGCTAAACACTTCGCCACCAAGGTTGTCACAATCATCTTCATACCATTCCATCAAAATTTTGTTTCAAATCTCTATGCCTAATAGTACAACTAAGATGAATAGAACAATTAGAATTGTATGTTTCAATCAAAACCGCTTCCTTCAAGTCTTCTAACATAAATCATATTCCACCGTCTTGCTACTGAGCTTCTTCATGTCTGTTACAAGTTACTCCCAAGTCAAGCATCAGATAGTTCACCTCCTATGGTTCTAGCTGTATTGATGCATAACCAATAATCTTCCTGTGTTGCATAAGGACACAACTAAGTCTCCTTCTTGAGTAGAAATGAATCTCTTTTCAGATTTTCCAAATTCTCCTCTCAATCTTCATCCCAACCAAAATTTATTCTTCTCGAATATTACATAAATTTTCTTATGACGTAGACTTTTTAACACAGAATACGAAGATGATCTCCGTGTTTCTCTTTCTCCTCTGAATATACCAATATGTCATACTATGACAAATTATCTAAATATTCATGAAAGACACAATTTATCAAGTCCATAGGAACAGTTGGAGCAGTAGCCAATACAATTGGCATCACAACACCTATAGAGATCATAATGAATACGAAAGCAATTCTAGGAACATCTCGCTCCTTTAAACATAACTAAAAATAATCGAATTCAAAATCAATCACTGAGAAAAACTTCACACCCTGAAGTTGATTAATCAAATCGTCGATTTGAGGTAACGGATAACTGTTCTAACCACAATACTATTCAGTTTCCAAAATTCAACACACAACTTGATGTTATCATCATCCTTCTTCATGAATAAAACTAGAGAACCCTACGGAGATACACTCGGACGGATAAAACAAATTCCTGGAAGTTGGTCCTTCGATACTCTCCATTCAACTGATGTCGTTAAATACGGAGTTTCAGAATTAGGCAAAACGTCGCTCTTATACGGATAGAGTTCTAAATCAACCAACCCACTGTTCTCAGGTACTTCTCAAGAAATCCTATGATTCCAATTAGTTCAAGTTATATGATGTAACTATTATCACGTTGGCCAAGTGTCATAATACTTGCATCATATACACATGCCTTGATTGCAATCACATCTACCTCGAGTTGTGACTAAACAAATTCTTATAACCAGATCAAAACAACATTACATTCAGATGGTAATCTTGGTAGCTCATTAAGGAATACATCGCTGATGTAGGTTTTACTGACCAGGTCTTAAATTTATAAATGCTCGATTACCTAAGGTCTACCTATTTAAACTAACGGATATAGAATCCGGTCGCGTGTAGACTAGTAATTGGTAAAACCGAGGTCGTCCCAAGAGCTATGTGGTTTGGATCCTATTTAAGTCTAGTGTCACTATTAAATTGGTTTTAAGATGGAATTGATTGATAAATAGAAATGAAATGAAACAGAAAATAAAATAACATAAATTAAATGAAGGTTGTGAGCAGTGGATAAAAGTGTACTAGCCTAGCTATTCATCCTATATTGCTTACAATTATGTTCTCTATAAAACTAATCTAATGCTTCAGGTGGGGTAGACATATATCACTAGGTCCATATGGTCAAGTTCCCTAGCCTATCTCCCCCGAATCCTGCCGAGAACCAAAGGTACCACCCTCTGTCATAAGCCGACGTACGGTAGACGGGTTTGAGTCATTAAGTGCCACTACATGCTAGACTTATCTTTTGTATGGTCTAGCCTCTCGGATCTTAAACCATATTCTAATTACTTAAGTTAATCCAACCCGAAAAGTGGTCCTATGGTCAATTCGCACACAAGGTAAGTGGCCAGTTGTCATCCCAACCATATCCTCATAACTCAACTACGCCATGGTCCTATGGTCAATTCTCCTAGCATACCAAGTATGACCGGGTCTTCTAAACTACCGCAATTAAAGGATCTATGATAAACTAAGCATGTACACACATAGAAGCATAAGAAAAGTACGAAAATATAATCAAAACAATATAGGAATCATAACTAGGTTAGCACCAGAGGTGCTTAGCCATCATATTAATAACACTCGAAGAAATTTTTATACAAGACATGAATTTGAAATGTATATTAAGTAATGAATTGTTAAAACTTATGGTGTTGTAGGCGTGATTTCTCCCTTGGAATGGCTCCGTATGCTGTTGTAGAATGGCCTCCTAAATGCTCCTAATGATCTCTGATTTTGGTGGTGAGAAAGTTGATGTGAAATGCAGAAATTAGGGTTGTATTTATAGGCCCGCCACTAGCTATGGCGTAACTCAATAATGTGTTACGGCGTAGCTAGTGTAACCGTAGAACAATCTTATCCATTAGCAATAGATACGGCGTAGTTGGTATAATTGGCTACGCCGTAACTCCAATTAGGGTTTTTTCTACATCGTAGTCTTCAAGTGGGCTACGCCATAGCTCTTATCTTGGATCTTGGATCAAAAAAAAAAAGAACTTCTTAATTCCACAAAAGAAAAAGTCTTTTTTTTACGAGGTATTACTATAAATTCTTATGAAATCGACCATAGATCAATTCCCTTTTTTGGTCTCGGTGTCATTGCTATGCCGTAACTCCATAAGTGGTTACGGTGTAGTTCCCATCTTTAGAAAATTCTAAGTCATCATATAGCTACGGCGTAACTAAGGGTTGTGGTTATGCCATAGTTCTTGATTCGAGTTGACTTCATGGATGAGTTACTAGCTACGGCGTAATAGAGAGTTTGAGTTACGCTGTAGCTTCCTTCAACATACTATAAATGTGTATCTTTTGCGCATTCATTCCAATTTCCGTGTCTCTTTTGCTCCTATGCTTATTTGTGACCTGGATACAAAATATAACGAAATCAAAGTATATATCCAAGCAATAAGTATAAATAATGAGCATATTAGGGGGAAATTGACACTTAAATCTCAGGACTATTTGATGTCATCAATCGTGAACATTTCAAACAACCGAATAACTCTCGAGGCGAGTTTCATCAAACGAAGTATCTTCACAACCACGAGGATTTAACGTAAAAGTTTTCAAAACAAAGGTGATCATAATTGCTTACCAGGTTGGAAACCATGGTACAAAATTTTGAGTTTCTCAATTCACCGAAGATAACAAATCTAATAGGATCGTTGTTAGCATCTTGATGCTTAGTCAAAAAATCCATAGCCAAAATAATATCGAATCAAACATTCCCAAAGGAAACAGATTAGCAGAACGAAACTTATCTTTAAATATCTTTGAAACGTACTGGACAATTCTGATACTTATAGCGAATAACCAACAGATTTCACACAGCGATAGAAATAGGTATAGCCAAACCTAATAGCGCAGAGGGGACCTTAATATGTGTGGAAAACTAGAAGGGGGTTTGAATAGTTTACCGGTTTTTAATTTTATTATCTTTGAAACCTTTACGTGTAATCGACAATTGAAACTAATAGACAATAAATAATAAGCAAGATAAAGTAAGAAACGATCAAACCACAACACGGATGTTTATACTGGTTCGAATACAAGGACTCTTTTTCCTTGCCCTAATCCACTCCCTGAGTATCCAACTCGAGAGCTTTTCTTCACTAGTCAACAAGCTCCTTTCACCGGCGGAGAAAACCTTGCACACGTCGCTTACACTTTTTCTGGTACAAAGCTAAATATCGGGTTCTAGTTCGAGGTAGAACCAACCTAACGTCGCCTATACAATATTTTAGACACTAAGCTAAATGTCGAGTTCTTTCACAAGGGTACAACTACTCCCGTCACTCTATGAATTTTAAGGACTAAAAAACTAACCAATTACTACTGAATGAATATAATCAAATGATGTATAAACTACACGAGTTTACACAATGATAAGTTAACAAGTCTTGCAATGTTGTATTGAAACTTGTAAACTTTTTGGATGAACTTGTTATCTTCTTGCTACAAAAGAATCTCACAAAAATGAAATGTTACTCAGTTAGATGAATGAATGAGAGTGTATATGCAAGTATATGATTGTAAGTTGTGAATGATTTCTTGGATGCGACTTGCTATTTATAGGAAAAGTGTTTCAGCAAGCCACGAATATGGCGGAACCCTTTTGAGGGTTCCGTCCATGTATCCCCAGGGTCCCGTCAGTATCTGACAGAAAATCCTCCAAGAAATCTTTCCAAATCTAAGTCAAATCTAACCAAAATATTCTCAAGATCTTCCAAAGTCAACTATAAGATTGTAGTGTGTAAACCTACACAAAATATATGACATGTCATATCATACAAAGATCTTTTGAAGGATTTGAATAACGTAATGCATGATGCAAATGAATTTATCCATTTTTAGATTATTATGAAAATAAAAATAAAAGTAAACTTGTAAAGTGTTTATGTAGCTACTTAGAATGTATGTATGAAATGTTTAGTAAGTAATTGAGTTATTAAAATATTTTGATGGCTTATAACTTAATACAACACATTATTTAGTAAAACTTACTAAAAATGTTTTGACACCTAAAGTGTTCCTAACATTATGAATTTAACTTATGAAATATGTAGCAAATGTAATGTTAACTTTTAAAATAAAGTTTATGTGTGAAAGACTTATGCTATATTTATGTTTTGCTAAAAATAAAGTTTACACTTTGTCGTTAACAAAATTTAGCAAAGATCGTAAAATATAAATAACGTTTTTAGGCGATATTTGTATTAACAATCTCCCCCTTTTTGTTGAGGACAAAACATAAATTTTATTTTTAAGCAACTAGATAATTATTGTATCAAGTCTTTCTAAAAATCTATATTAAACTTTGTTTATGTAACTTTTATCTATATATGAGACTAGTATGCTAAAATGGTATGTAAAAGTTGAGATTAATATATATTCTCCCCCTTTTTGTCAAAACAAAAAGAAGAGTTGCTTAGCGTAAATGTGGTGCAAACCAAATGCTCCCCTTGGACAATACTCCCCCTAAATGGGTTGCTAAGAAGAGGATACATAGATTTTGATCCTACAAAAAAAATGTTAGTTGTTGAAAAGACAAGTGTGATATAGTAAAGATCATCAAACCACTAAATAGATAATCAACCATAACACAATCACAATAAGTAAATAATCAACCAACAATGCACAATATATAGTAGAACTATCTCCATTTCAAGTAAAATTTGACTTTGACAAAAGTCAAAGTAAAAGACAAGAAATGCAAAAGAAAAAGTCCTACTTCTAAAAAGAAAAAAAATGCAAAAAGAGAAAATAACATAGAAACAAAAATCCTACATCTATAAAAAGAAAGACAAACAAGGTCCTAAGTGAGATTTCTAAATTATTGATTTTTTCTAAGAAAGCTCTAAGGATGGGAAGGATGACTAAAAGCATTGAGACACTCTAGAATGTGTTGGAGCATGAAGCGGGTTTCATCTTGGACTTGGTGAAGCATGATTTTTATGCTCGCACTAATCTTGGCCGTTCTCTCACATTGAGAGCAATTATGGCGAGGATTAGGTAGGATAGGATTATTGGTTGATGATGGTGGTGGGGGAACATTTGTTGTTGGTTGTTTGGTGTTTGGTGCTACAACGGATGAGAGCAAGGCCGTTTGAAATTCCATCACTTGATGGAGGTGTGTATCTACCATGTTCTTAAAGGCATACAAGTTGTCGAGGCAATCATTGATCTCCTCATGGGTGTTTGGAGGGTTGTTCCACAAAGAAGCCTCAATTTCCTCATATGAAGGAAAGAGGGACTCCAAGTGTTGTGATTGGGATTGATATTGTAGTTGAGATTCTTGAGGTGGTGGTTGATCATGGTGTTGCAAGTTGGGTTCTCCATTGAAAGGGCCATGGATGTCTTTGTAGATTGGATGAAATAACAATGGTTTGGATTGTGATGATTCTTGTTGTGGAGGTGGTTCTTGCTCAAAAGGTTAATTTGGCTTAAAGAAAGCCCTTGGTTGTTGATTTGCCATTCATTCAATAGAGCCAAACGAAGGCAATGAAGGTGGATTTGTTGATCTAGGAGGAAGGTCATCTAAATATTCAAGAAATGGATGAGGTGATGATGGTGGAGTTCTAAAAAGCTCCATGGGTTCTTACTTGGGTGATTTTGGAGGTGATGGATATTTTAATGGTTGAGTTGGTGTCGATGGTGGTATTGGATGAATGGGTGTTTTTGTTGGTGGTGGAGTGGAAATGACATTTTGTGGTCTAGGTGATGGTGTAGGGGTTGCAAGGTTGAGGAAATTCTCATCTTTGATGGAGATGATATGATGAGTGGTGATTCATCCGAGGATGAAGAGCTTAGGCTGATGGTGGTGTTGAAGCAACAAGGCTTAACACTTATGCGAGCGGTTCGCCTAATGGGTCGTGATGATGGAGAAGAGTTGTTTGACTTTGTCATTGTCAAAGATGGTTAAAAGATGCTAAGGATCATAGATGGTGATTGTGATGGTGTGAATTGGAAGTATCTATGATGGTCAAATTCATAGGAAGAATGGATTTTGGAAAGGAGTGTTTGGATTTGATGTTGATCCATACAAAATTCGAGGTTTCTAATCATTTGGAAGGTTTAAGTAAGTTTTCAAATCATTGGAAGTCAATCCAATGAAGTTTGGTTGAGTAAGAAGACCAAGATATGCACTAAATGCTATGTGATCATGGCACATCTTTGTGGTCAGAGGTGCCATTCCTTGCTTTATGCAGAAGGGTTCCTTGAGTTGGTTGTAATCAAATTTGATTTTTGGCGGGAAGTGACTTCCTATTGGTTCTAGTAACCTAAAATGGTCCGAATATAGGGGTGAGCAAACGGACCGGATGGACCGGACCGACCGACAAAACCGACCCGACCGGACCGGACCAAACCGGACTAAACACATTCGGTCCGGTTCTGGGTCTAGGCTTTTTGGTTAATTTGGTCTATGGTCCGGTCCGGACCGACCAAAAAACCGAAAAAACTTGCCAAATCTTGCCTATTTGGACCGGACCGACCAGACTGGACCGGACCGACCAAATTCGGTCCGGTCTCGGTCTATGGTTTTTCCTTAACTCGGTCTTCGGTCCAGTCCGGTCTTGGCCGGTCTGGTCCGGTTTTTGGACCGTGATCACCCCTATCCTAATATGCTTAGAGAATGATAAGGAATATGTTTCTAACTAAAAATGATGGTTTGGTATTGGGAAGGAGTCAAAAATTTGAAAAATGAAAAAATTACCTGGGAGGCTGGCGGAACCAAACGAAAACACGCACGGAACCCTGATTTTGGTTCCGTGGGTTCCGTTAGGCCAAGTTTGGCGGAACCAAAAAATTGCACTGGAGGAACCCTTAATTTGGTTCCGCGAGATCCGTCAGTCCCAAATCAACAGAATGTATATTTGAAAGCCCGAATGGTTTTCAAATTTCATAATTTTTCCTAAAACATATGTAAACAATTAAGACTAATTGGGAAATGGAAAAAATGAAAGTAAAAATACACGTACCGATAGAGTTTGAACGGGGGCTTGCGAATTTCACTATACTTAGTGAAAATAATAAAAATTTGACAACATCACAATGTTGTCCACCTGCATATTCGATTAGTACAAACATAGTCTAAATGTTACCAAATAATCTTACAAGTACATAAAAACCATGAAACACATTCTTTAACTACCAAATTGTTCAACTATCAAGATATGCCAAACACTCGTATACCCGCTCTCATTGACAATCAATCTTCTTATTCAACTTGTTGAGGAATCGCCAAAAGCATTTCCACATTCCCTTCGTTTGCTTGAACTCCTTGGACTCATTCTCAATGGTTGGAAGTTGTTGGAGGTATTCAAGAGGTGGTAGCCTAGAATTAGGAAGACCGTCTTCTTCACTCATGGATGATGATGATCATGAGAAAGTAGGAAGATGAGGGCGTTTCCCTTGGGTTCTAGCAACTCTCTTATCACTTAGTGGGACAAAAGTATGAGGTATGAGAGAGTAGTCTAGGTGAAGACCTTGAGCGGTTGGATGAATGGGTGAAAATTGCCTATAGAGACGTGTTAGAAGCATCCCATAAGGAAGAGCGGTGGTACCAAGCACGGTAATATCGGCCATCCTCTTGGCCATGTAGTAAGCCAAGTTTAAAGGTTGGCGAGTGGACAAAGAGTAGAGCATATAGCAAAGCAAATCATTGATATGATCTCGATTACCTATGGTGCTTATGACATTGGCTCTAAGGACTTCTTCCCATTTCTTAAATTGAGGTTTAAGCTCATTGAGTTACATACATAAGGGTCCTTGTTGACCTCATTTCCTGAACGAGTTCTCCTAGTATCCGAAGACTTAACGAAGAGATAGTCATGAATGACATCCTTGGAGACAAGAGGAGTATCATAAGGATGGATACGGTCAATGACCGAGTCAAGAGTTGTGAGTGGGAATTTGTCCGAATAAAGGCACGTACCCCTATTTTGAACACCTAGGACTTGAGCAAAGTCATTGAGAGAAATGTTGTAGGTGTGACCACTAGCCATGAAATACAAAGACATGAGACCATCGTCATTGGTGTGGAGAGTGATGGAAGCATAGAATTATAGAATGAATCTAGGATAAATCGGTTCGTCAATATCAAGGAGACAATCGAAGTTGATAGCCCCTAGTTCCCTACGAATATTGGTTCCTTCTAAGAAAGAGGGGTCAATGGTTCTACCCTCGTGGACATATCGTTTTTCTAGAGCCTTAAATATTTTGACTTGATCGAGAGTTAGGCCTTTGGTTTTGTGGTGTTTGGGAAGGTAATCAAGGGTTCCTTTGTGATCATAATGAGTTGTGGGAGGTATGTTGGTTCCTAGAAACACAAATATCACATTTTAGTTTAAGTTAACGATGATATCTATGTTGAAGTTCTAGTGTGTGCCTATATGTAAACAATGTGAAGGTGCGGTTATCTCGACTCATTTCAATGCTCAAAATGTTTTATCATGCAATTTTTTGTTATAAAACTAGAGATAACCTAAACACTCCTAATTCAATCTAGCTTCGATTGAATGTACTCGAAAATACATATTAGTCATGTATTTCCTTTAGCATTCAAGAGAGATTATGCAAATGATGTCTTAAACTTAATGTTTTTAGTTTTTATGCATAAATAGAAATCCTGGACAGAGAACAGGAGAGTAATTGTAACACCCCCAAAATACCGCAGCGGAAGACTGTGTCACTGGGGTGCTACTTCATAATACAAAGTAAAAGTTATAGAAAACGACCTCTAAATGAGACGTTTTGAAAAGTTACCATTCGATTAATGAATTCAAAGTTACAAACATGAGATTCCAAAGTATGATACATAAATGTATACAAATGTTTTGAATGGTAAATGATAAAAAGCGTAAGTCTTCAGAATATGCAGCTTGACTCTAAGTTCCGTGCACTAGCAATCGCCTTACTAACCTGAGATAAACATGCTAAAGTGTCAACACAATGGTTGGTGAGTTCATAGAGTTTGTCTTAAAACAATTGAAAAGCCTTAAAAGAATGTTCACACAGCAAAGGCATTGTGAATCCACTCAGTTGCAAGTCCCGCCCATAACAACACTTGCAACCTGTGTGTTCACAACCCACTACTAAATATATAGTATGATAAAGACATGTATAAGTTCATCACAACAGTTAAGCAATTAGTCGTGAGTCTATACTTCATCTCCGAAGACCTCACTTGGGAGCCAATTCCCAAAGACAACTGGGAGCCAATTCCCAAAGACAACTACTAGCCACTAAATAGAATAACGCAATTAAGTATAACACAGTCATGTATGTATGCAATCAAGTATAATATAATCAAGTATAAATGTTTTGAGTATTTGTACAAGTAAGCAAGTAGTTGAGCATGTATCTCCCCCAAAGAGTTAAAACAAAGTATGAAAAGAGTAGGGGTTATGACTCACCTTAAGCTTATGTAATGAGAAATGAAAGTGGTAGTTAAATCGCGAAAGTCTCTAAGAGCAGCCTATAATAGAACGTTGCGACTTAGGTTTGGAGTAACGTCTAAGAATACGAAGAATTGCCTATATATGTCTTGCATAATGTTCATGATGTAGTACTTAGTATATAGTGTAAGTCTTTAAATATAAATGGTTTATGAAACATGTATAGGTTGTATATCTCTTACTACCGTTCGGGCCGACATAATTCAGAAGTTATGGAGTAAACGTTCGAGGAGCCAGGACACTTTAATTCGTAAATCCACAACTCATCTCGACGGCTTACTTAATGAACTCCTCACATGAGGCTCCCTACTATTGTAGTATTTGATAAAATATATATATAAGTTTTTGATCTTTAAAAGTTATATGGTCTTTAGCCGTGGCTTTTCCGTGACCTTGGTCATTGTTACCATGGTCTTGAGACTCAACCTTGGCTTTAGCCATGGTTGTGTTCTTGGCTTTAGGTCATTAGACCTCTTGGTCTTAGTAAACCATAACTATTATATAGTAACTTTGGTATATATAAAATAGCTGTTAAGAAACTGAAGAAAATCTCATTCGTTATTGGTTTTCTGGATACGTGCACCTGAGTTTTTGTAGAAAACGTGATTCCAGACAACTTTCGTGTTTTAACTTTTTCATGAAACGGACCAGAAGGGCCTCTTTTTGCGTGTTTAAGGTTCTGTCACAGAAGGTTTTTAGGCAGTTTTGCCGTAAAGTTTTGGTAACTTCAAATGGTCATAACTTTTGACTCGGGTACTCGTTTTGGGTGATTCAAATTGCTATGTTTTCCTTGTTAAGTCCTCTTTAACAGTAAGTAAGTGTCCAATATCATAGTTGTACTATTTTGGTCGTGGTTCTCCATAAAAGTTACTAGTTTACTTGTTTAAATATCATAAGTTAACATATGTATACCATAACTTGTTTTACCAATTTTTATATATCATGAACATAATAACAAGACAATATATAGTAAGAATGAAATATAAATAGCATGAAAATGATATTTAGCAAGAAAGTATGTTAGGGTTTTGCTTACAACTTTTGGCTTTCTAAAGAAAGGAAGTCAAGTATGAAACTAGGACACTAAACCTATGCTTGCAAACCCTTCACCACAACTCTTGAAACCCTTGCTAACCTTTACATAACCCTTGTGAAAACCAATTAACTTCAGCCCTAGTAACCTTGTGTAGCTCCTAATTCATCCATGGAATCACCGAATAAACTTAAGGACTAGGTAGAGAATACTAAGACCTTGAACTTTGTAGTGTAACTTGTATATTGAAATCAAATGGATGATGAAGATGGAATTAGGGGTGGTTCATTTATATGGATGAAGCAAGAAAGGAAAATGAGTTTTCTAGTAAATGAAATGAAAGTATATATAAGGTAAATGAGGAGGTGCAAGATTTTAGATATTTTGGAAGCTTGATGGCCAAGTTTAACACATGTAATGATCTAAGAGCTCTATGCATGAAATCAAGCCACAAGGGTGTGAATCCCCCTCTCCTAGAGGCGGTTTCACAAGGATAAGGAAGGGTGACTTGGTCTTGGATGATATTATCCTACTTACGTAGCTAGTTTTGATTCCGTAAATTGCTAACCGTAAGTTGTTAAGTCACGAAACGTAAAACCAGGTATCCTAAAAATATGAAACTTGTAAGAATGACTAAACTTGTCAATATACTTCATAATAAAATATAAAATGAGTGGTAGGTTCCATTGGGGTGCTAAAACCCTGCTAAAACTGGAAACACGGGTCTAAAACGCGTAATACGTAAAACGTACAAAAGTTGCGTAAAATTGAGAAAAGTAAAATGTAACTTTTCTAATAGGATAATAATGACTTAAAATGACCTATAATGTCTAGGCTGGGCTCAGTCTAGTGTCGGTTGGTATTTAATGTCTTTAAACTTAAAACCGTAAGCCTAAAAATCAAGGAATGATTTATAAAATCAATGAATGATTTTTGGTCAAAGGAGGAGGGAAAAATATGTTGACTTATTCCAAAAATGTGAAAACTCAAATTGTCTTAGAAAAGCGGTGCATGTATAGGCTAAGGTTACGGCTAAGTAAAAGTGCTTAAAAACGAAAATTCCTGTTTCTCACGGCCGAGGTTTATTTGGTCATATTTTTCTTAGTCATGATTAATTCTCTAATTAATCATGAGAGTACTAAACATTTTTCTGATGCGAGGAAAATTAACGCGGTTGAGTTTCGTTGTGCGTAGGATTTTTAAATGACGTTTTAACCTAAACGTGTATTTCCTTAATAACTTTCGCGAAAATGATCTGATGAGTGCCAAACTTTTATTTTGCCATGGAAATGATTTATCATACGAGAATATGAAATAAAAATCAAATTTCGGGAAAGTGAATAGTAAAAATGAATAGTAAAAGTGAATAGTAAAATGAATAGTGAAATTTTCAGGAATAGAAGTTAACCTGAAAATGTGAATTGTTACAGTAATTATGTTTATAGTACTTACAATAATGATTAGAAAGCAAGGAGGATGAAGGAGAGACCTAATTTTCATGTGTGGTGGTGTTGTGGAGTGAATAGTAACTGTTGTTGTGTTATCGTAAAAGGATAAGGGGTGTTTGGTTTAATATAAAGAGAAAAATACATCTGGTGATCCGCGGACTGGGCAGAACCAAAAATGAGGTTCCGTCCCCTTTATCTGAAGGTTCCACCAGTTCAGCAGAGGAAAAAACTAAAAGGAAATTGTTTTGATTTTTACAATTTTATTCTAACGTTCAAAACTACAATGTAGGTTCTATAAGACCTAGTCCAAGCCTAAGAAGATTAAATGGTTCACGTTTAAGAGGTTTCGTGAGAATATCGGCAATGTTGTCTTCCGAGGATACTTTCTCGATAGAGATGTTTCCTTTTTGAACATTGACACGAAGGAAGTGCTGACGGATCTCAATATGTTTAGTACGAGCATGTTAAACGGGATTCTTGCTGAGGTCGATGGCACCTTTGTTGTCGCAAAGAATGGAGATGCCATTTAGTTGAATTCCGTAGTCGACAAGAGCTTGCTTCATCCAAAGAGCTTGTTGACATGCTTTACCTACCGATACGTATTCGGTTTCAGTTGTTGAGATTGTAACACCCCAACCCGAAAAGGGCTAAAGTGTAATATTTTGGAGTCAAATCAGAACACAAGTAAACGGAAATTCATTACTAATACAAAGGTTACAAAACAGTACTAAGAAAAGAATAAATGACTAACTCTAAACATTTCAACTTCCAAACTAATTACAAACTAAGAACCAAAGAAAATCTCTAAGTCTATCTCTAATCCATGGGGAGCTACCAACAGTATAGTCCACTAAGAGCTCCTAAGCACTCTTCACCCAAACCCAGCTTCCTTCTAAAATCTGCCGCAGGAAAAGAAATGCGGCTGAGCTTAAAAAGCCCAGTGAACAGATATAAACAAAAGAAAGCTAATAATAAAAGGGAACAAATGTGAATGCGAAATGAATCCAAGCAAAGCTGTTAAGAACTTAAGATAAATACTAAAGAATATGGAACGTATAGTCGGATTAACAAAGTATGATCAAAGGGAATACATATAAGGAATATCAAACGAATCAAAGGAAATGGGACGAATCATAAGTTTAAACAAATGAAATAGAGCAAGCATAAGTTAATCACAATAGAATGACAGAATAATAAGATTCATAGAAAAGTAAAACTAAATAGGAATGCCAAACAAATACTAATGCGCACATTGGAGTGATCATCTCCAAATGTACTATGTGAAAGGGGTGTATTGCACACACGCCAAAACATTCACCAAATAATACTAAACAAAGTACCTAGGATGCATCCATACGCTCCCTGCAAAACAGATATATATGCACAAAGCTCTAGGCTAAGTAAACATATACAATAATAAATATAGGCCTGAATAGCTATAGCATAATAGGGAACGCTGTGGACAAAAACCCACCTCCACAGATAGTGTCAATACCACAGGTGCATCAGTGGCAAGGCCATGGACTCCCCATGACTGGCTACAAATTAATCAAATAATGGGCAACAAATAGGGCATAGGAATGCTATAAGAACTGGAATATAACATACAACAAAATATCAAGCAGATCATAACATAAATGAATCGATCAAATATGGATCATACAAAGGGATCATAGCAATGGTTCAAGTCAAAGGTCCAAATCAAAGATTCATATCATGAGGTTCAAATCAAAGGTTCATAATAGCAAAAGGGTTCGTAGCAAAGGTTCAAAATTTGAAGTTAAATAATCAAAAGATGTTAAAGAAAGTCATAAGAAATCTTAGGGAATAAAACAGATTAAGGACTTTTGAAAATTATTTAAAACCTTTTTTTATCATAAAAGTATTCCTTTTTAAAACACATTTCATAAAAGTCATTAAAACCTTCATATAAAACTGGCATCGTATCGTAATCACAGAAATCATTTCAAAAATAGGTTTTCTCAAAAGTCATCAGGTTATATTTTTAAAAGGGTCTTCATACGAAATCATGCTATCAAATGAACCAAGGATATCAGGCGTATAAAGATCATAAATCATAATAGTGGCAATGAAACGGATCAGGAGATAAGAAACCTTACGGAAAGGTTAGAATATCTGTACCTTAAACCGCAAGTGCAAACACATTATAAAGATTGGAGTTACTCCTTCATCCGTGAATCTACACGTAATAATGATCGGCTTATTGTTAATACTTATTTTAAATCAGATTGCTTATTTAGTCGGCTTTCCATTTTTAGCAACCTTCCATAATTAGTAACTTATAATAGTTTAAGGTTTAAAATGTCAATATTACAAGTTTAGGGTCTAAAATATAAATTATCAATATTAAATATTAAGAGGTCAAATAAAATTATCTTAAAGTTTACATTATAAATTTATATAAAGATAACAATTTTTTTGACCCGTCGTTATAATTTTATCTAACTTATTAATGTACCCATGATATTAATATTTATGCCGTGACGACCCAAGATTATTAAATTATGTAAGACTTGCTTATAACCCAACATCGTTTTACTTCACTCATATACACACGACCTCATTGACATAAGCATACACGCACATTTAAGGTTGATTCAAAACGACTCCATTCGACTCGGCATCAAATGAATATGCATGACTATTACCTTTTTACAACTTCAATTTTCATATGTACGACATGTTTCCATGCTTCTCATTTTATCATTAATTATATGATCATATTTAGTAAATATCAGTTCTATATGTACTTCACACAAATGCATATGCCAACACAAAACCCAAATATTAATAGATGACTTGTTCGGCCCATGCATGCAGTTTTGACATCACCAGTGCCTATTCACATCAGGTTTAAATTTAACATGTAACACACCTGTGTGAAATCTTGTACTTTCCATGTTTCATGTTCGCTAATATGTTAACCCGCACCTACTGGTCTCTCGCCAAAATGATTTACGATTTGGGTTTATAATATAAACATATCTTTTTAACCGGACTCGACAATCATTTGTTAACAAAACTCAACTGAATCTCATGTATGTTGTTTATTTAACGTGACATGTATATCAATCCATCGTATACCCCTTATATTAACGACACAAAACGAAACTAAGTGATCCATATAATCGTGTCATGCTAACCTGGCATATATTTTAGTTTACCTTCGTGTATCTTTTCGAATACGAAACAAAGAAAATCAATTGATCATATATATTACGAGTAGTTATAGCCTTCATGCAATATTCTATATAGCTTCTTCATTCTAGTTTATTATATCATATGTACGCTACGTACACATGTACGTACTGTTATCGCGAGATAAAAAAAAAAAAGAAGAAAAAGAAAAGATCAATAATTACCTCCGAATATGACATTAGATCAAAACAGGAATACGAAGCCAAAACGATATCGAGTCACCAAGAATCAAAGAGACACCACCAAACCGAACTCGGACGTATAAGATTAGTTAGCACCTACGAATCACATACCACCATCTCATCCTGTTAACGAGGCCCAACTCCACCTTGCACGGAACAGAATATACTACAACACGACATACAACCGAAACCGAACTCACCCTCGACCACGTAAAACTCGAACACAAGGATAAACATGAATGCAGCCCCAAACTAAACGAGTTTTTATTTGCTTTCCATCCTTAGATGTTTGCTGAGAAAGGTGATCTTGGAACAGTTTAGGGTTTAGTTTTCATTCGGTATAGGAAGAGGTATAATGAGCTTATACGGTTCTTGAACAAAGAAATATCATGTGTTATTTTATTGGTATGATGGAGATGAGGTAAGATTGTCAAACCGTGTGATGCATATAAAAGGGATACCGTGTATTTTAGACTAATAAAACGTGTAACTAATTTAGGAAATAGGGGAAATCAATATTAAGATTGATATGGTGTGATCTTGTATTGTTTTGTGTTTATCTCACTTTTAATATTAGGCGTACAAGATACATAGATTGCATGCTAGCCGAATTTCCTTGAAGTATTGTGACATATTGTGTATTTTAAATACTTTAGGTAAAGTTATACTTGTATTTTTTTTGTCATATGATATAAGGTTTTAGATTATTCTTCATAATTAGTCCAACAATTTAAGAAATTTTCAAATTAGACCCAATTTACGATTTTAGATTTTAGGGTTTTACAGAGATAGCGAGAGCCGTTTGTTTTTTGGAGAACCATGAGGTGAGACAATGTCCAACAAAAGTACAAATACCACTTGTGCTTTTTCTATCAACATAGTCATCGGCATGGTGTAAGTCGGCATACACTATGGTTTTTACTCTCGTTCCTTTGGGATACCATAATCCTAAGTGTGTAGTACCTTTGATGTATCTAAAAATTCGTTTTATGGCTTCAAGATGGATTGTTTTAGGATCTTCTTGAAAACGAACACATAGACAAACACTAAACATAATGTCGTGTCTACAAGTCATGAGATAGAGTAGACTTCCAATCATTCCTCTATGTTATCTACGGATTCACTTTCCTCATCTTTGGTGAGTTTAGTTTCTGAGGACATGGACGTTCTGATTGGTTTTGAATCTTCAAGACTAAATTTCTTAAGCATGTCTTTTATGTATTTAGTTTGGTTAAAGAATATCCCATAGTCTAATTGTTTAATTTGGAGTCCTAGGAAATAGTTGAGTTCTCCCATCATACTCATCTCAAACTCTTCATGCATGATTTTTGAGAAATCGTCACATAATTCTTGAAAATTTAATCCGAATATGATGTCATCCACATAAATTTGGACTATGATAATATGTGAATCTTTCTTTTTAGTAAAGAGAGTATTATCAACTAAGCCCATGGTATACCTATGGTCAACTAGGAAAGTCTTAAGTCGATCATACCATGCTTTTGGAGCTTGCTTAAGTCCGTATAAAGCCTTTTTAAGTTTGTAAACATGATTAGGATTTTTAAAATCGGTGAAACTCGAGGGTTGAGCGAAATAAACTTCTTCCTTAATAAAGCCATTTAAAAATGCACTTTTGACATCCATTTGAAAGAGTTTAAAATCATGTGCACATGCATATGCAAGTAAAATCCTAATAGACTCGAGCCTAGCAACTGGAGCAAAAGTTTTATCGTAGTCAACGCCTTCTTGTTGATTATAACCTTGTGCTACTAGCCTAACTTTGTTTCTAGACACTATTCCATTTTCATCAATTTTGTTACGAAAGACCCATTTTGTTCCAATTATTGTTTGACTATTTGGTTGAGGAACTAATGTCCTGATCACACCCAGATCAACCACTTGACCAAAGGATGGTCAAAGTAGTCAAACCACGCGTATTCTCTGAGAGTATAGCGTTTTCCCGGGTCGTTATGTCCCGACGAGGTGTGAAATGGTAAACCGGTTCAAGTTTGTGATCGAGTGAAGTGAATAGTGATTTGAATAATAAAGAGATATGATGATATTTATAACTACGACAAGTAAATTTACAGTAGAAAGCAATAATAAAGCATACAAAACAATAACGGATAGCACAAATAACATAAAACGCAATCTAAACTTAAAACGGGCCTAAAACTAAATGATTAAAGCAAAGATAATAATAACACTAGTACCAAGTAAATAATATAAAGTTAACGACAAAAGATCACAACTAAAAATACCGACTATTTTTTATTTTTAGTTAAAACTAACTAACGCAACCTAATAGTGAGCTAAGGGAAAGGCAAGAATAATATTAAACTTGGGAAATCTAAAAATTAACAACAAACTTTCAAATTTACCACAACAATCTAACAACGGATTTCTATACTACATAAAATAAATCTACTCTAACATGGCAAAAACACAAACGATAGCAACAACAATAAGTAAGCAAGGCATAAATAATGGTATAAACATACTAAAAATAAAGAGATAAAAGGGTTAGAGGTAATCAATTGAGATGGAAAATGTAAAAGTGGCGAGATGCGACCAACTCCATATGCTTCAAAACCCATTCCAAAACTTGTCCGCTAAACCCACTAGTTACCTCAAAATCACCACTAATACTATATTGAAAACCATAATTTTTAAATCAAACTTTAAATTAAATAACTAGGATAAAATAAAAATAAGACTTGATTAGAGAAAAGTTAAAAAAATAATTACGTGAGGAACATACTAAAATCAAAAGTTGTCATATTGATAAAATGATAAAAGGTGATTACATTATATTCGAATAATAGAAACAAAGCAAAGACCATTTAAGACTTAAATCATTAACTAGTTTTTGAGAAGAAAACAAATAAAGTAAAAAGTAAAGTAAAGTAACTCCCAATACCGTCTTTCACGGTGTATGGAGGAGGTTGAGACGTAGACAGCCTTACCCCTACCTAAGGTAGAGAGGCTGCTTCCGGTTCTACCAAAGATAGAAAAGGACCTCCGGCCTTGCAAGGGGTGAGGATCGAACCCTTGACCTCTGTCTCCAGAGGCAAGGGTGTTAACCACTTGATCCAACCTTACTCTTTTAAGAAAACAAATAAAGTTAAATCAAATAAAGGATTTATGGTACCGTACAATCAAACGAAGAAGAGTTGTAATATAAAAATACTCCAAATAAAATTGTAATAACAACTAAATTATTGATGCTTAAATTAAAGATGCCATATATAAATTACAGATATGAGGTGTTGATTGGTGGGTGAAGAACCGATCCCCTGAAGGGGAAGTGGTATTAATGTCGGCTCCTGCTTTTCCACACACAAAAAAAATACGTCTCTTGCTCTTTAGGTTATAACACCATTTTAATTGGATTGGGCTGGGTTTGGTAGTGATGTTGGGCCACTGCTCCTATTGCAGGTTGAATGGAGTACATAATAAATATTGTGCTTAGTTTGGCTTGAGTCAAAAGTTGGCTTGAGCCGGATCCATTTCTTCGGGCTTCAATAATTTTCGATAAATGCTCGAAATCCCGTAGTTTTGCTCCAAATTTCTCGTTTCGTACCTACAATAATAAATAACACATTTAAACAATATATGCACTTAAAATACACATTTTTATTATTTATTTAGCCATAAATGAGTGTATATTAGCACTAAAAATATGAATAATTACACATTTATCATCCCCCTACACTTAGGCTGTTGTGTGCCCCCACGCAACGATTATTATACACGTCAAGTCAAAAATGATTTTCATCCCCTAAACAAATAACATATCACATCAAACAAGAATATATAAATAATCATTTAAGGGATACAAATAAAAGCCATTAAAGTCGATAACGCCCCATTTTGACCCTTATTTATACATATATCTAAAAATATACGTTTTATGGTGACCCGCCATGCTTGACTTTATTTTCACGATATATATATAAAGCTTAAGAACGGGAAGCACGCAAACTGGGTGACTCCAGGAGATAACAATCATCATCCTCTTTTTGATACTTCCAACTAAGCTTAAACTCAATGTGCAAATGTTTTTGTAAAATGCCAACAATGCTCATAAATGTTAATTCTAAATTCTTGCTCCCAAATCTTATTTTCTCTAGACTTTTTTTAAAGAAATGATTTCTCATTTTCATTTCGATAGTTTTAAATCTGATAGATTTAGGCAGTTTTAAAAATCATTTAACTTTTAACTCAAAAAGCTCAAAAGGTCACACCACATTTATTATATTTTTTCGTTTTTCATTTTTCTCTTTTTTTTTTCTTTTTTTACTTGATTTAATATACAACTTGTACCTCAAACGTACGGAGCTTCATGGTGAATCTCACAGACCTAAACTCCTTTCAGAATAAAGGATGCAAGGATCCGCTTGTCGAACCGCAATTATACTTTTATTTTTATTTTGCCTTAAGCATACAGAGCTTCACGGTGAATCTCCCAGACCTAAACGCCTTTCAGAATAAATGATGCAATTCGTAAAAACTTAGCCTAAAAGTTAAGGAAGCAGCCAGATCAACACTCTGGCAGAGTCAGGATCTCCTTTGTTTTAGCTTAAGGGACTAGTCAATCATGCACGGTCAAAACTTAAGACAATAATAATGTAATGAATAAAAAAAATTGGTCAAAATAGGGTTGCATGAGGGCAAACACATAGGCATAAGTATGATCATTTATATATAAACTCCCCCTACACTTAGAACCGAACATTGGCCTCAATGTTCAAAAGTGTTCGGGTGCTACCCCTACACTTAGAACATAAAAGACGAATGCTAAAATTCCAAGCGTAAAAAGGGTATCTAATGCAATTCCTAAGCCATATATTAATCTGTTAGGTCACCATTTTATAACATAACCACTTAGATTTCTAGAGAGAGAAAGAAAGTTTAGAGAGAGAGAGAGAGAGTAGAAGGAACTCTTGGAATGAAATGAAAGAAAATGATATTACTAGAGAACCAACACCCTCAAATGAGGGGTTACAAGTCTATTTATAGGTGAGGACTAGGGCTTCACCAAACTTTGCTAATATTACAAAATAAGCCATTAGACCTTTACCAAACCTATAAACTTAGCATAAAACTTAATAAAAAACATATTAAATCACTAACGTACTAACTTAGTAATGCAACCTATTACAAAATTCAATGACCGACACTTGAATTAATAAAGTCTGTACCCAACAATCTCCCTCTAAGTGTTGGTCATCAAAGGTTGCCCGACGTCGTCATCTTCTAAACTTTGACTTTGTTGTTGACGTCTTCAAAAATTGTTAGCAAAATCTTTCATCGTTCTTTGTACTTCGTTCTTTGTCGATGTGATGGTGATCAGGTTATGAAGTTGTCTGCCGTTCGTCACTCCTGTGTCTGTGGTGGTTGTCCGCCATTCCAACATGCTCATACATCTTTGGACTTTGACTTTCAAAAGCACGAAGTTCCTTAACATACACTTTGATCTTTGGTCTTTATACTTTGTAGATTCTTCTTTTTTGGCGTAGAATCTTTCTTTGAACTTTGTGGTGCTTAGATCTTTGGGGGAGCTTTCTTTGACTTCAAGATGTATGCATGAGCATGCTGGAATCTACCATCATGGAGGTGATTTGTACCTGCAGGTAAACAGTTAGCAATAATCAACCGGTACTTACAGATAAGGAATTAGAGCTCGTCAACAGCATAGTGTGAAGACTCCTTCTAATCCTTATCAAGGCCGTTCCCATGTCAGATACCCCCGAAGGAGCTTACGAGACCTACTAAGTAGCTCAATGGATCACTCCACGACTATAGACCGCTATGGAACCACCGCGAACACTAAGCGTAACTCGTGTGGGGTTACCAAAGTGACCTGCTGTCAGGGCTGTTTGATGTTGACCCTGGCAGGAATTTCCGTTCAATCATTGAGAAATACATTTGTAATTCTCTCATAAACGTTCTCGGCAGATTGCTAAGATCTGCGAAGGATTCGATAATTTACAGCTAGTGTCCATTGATGTAGAACACCAGTTGTAGAAATCCTAAGTGTTCCTAAGAGATCTTTGATGTATCTCATGGCTCTAGACTCGATAAGTGCACTCTTAGGTTTCCTATGCGGAGACTAGGGAGGGGTCTCCTGCTTCAATATCAACCATCTCTAAGAGATAAGTCGATAGATTACACTGGTTCCCCTTGAGAATGAAACAAGCTCTTTTAAGAGAACTTGAGTGGTTAAGAAGGTTTAGTGCATTGCGTCACTGGGTCCATGACGACTTAATCTTCAATACCGGTGTTGTCTTCGCAACAACCAGTAGCATACGAATTGAACCCGGTGTCTGCCCTAAGGTTGAACATATGGAGGGCTATTTCTTTTCACCCTTTTCTTTACTTTTCTTTTTAATTCTTCAACTCCTTCTTTCCCCTTTCATTATTTTCTCCTTTTTTTTTGTATCATACCTAAGGAATTCTAATTCTAACTATTGGTGATGTCCTTGGGTAGATCTCTCCGGCTCTGGCGGATCATAGGACAGTTTTTCCTATCTTAATCACCTTATAACTCCATGATTAACCTACAATTGCCATGAAACCTTTGATTGAAAATCTCTCAAAGTGTTTGTGATTATCAAACATTTTGTTTAACACTTTAAGAGTTTTGTATTTTCTTTTGAAGGGCTCCCCCTTCACATGTGCTCATAAGTTTTTAATAAATTTGCACATGCGGGAGGAGCAACCACTTTTTGAATTGATCCACTTTCAGTGAACAAGACCGATTTGAGACACGCTTACATAACTAGTTATACTAGCTTGAAGTTATTACCCGGCCTGATCAAGTCCACAGAAAGTTTCTCGAGACGGTACCTTTCTACTAAGACAAATCCTTTTCGAGACACGCTTACGTGGCTAGTTAAAGAGTTCCATTGTCAGCTCTTAGGTGACAACTAGCTCTAGTAACTAACTTGATGTTATTACCCGTCGAGGATGAGTATTTTCGATTATTGACTTTTATGTTTCGTCAATTCTTGGGTCAATCCTGAGTCTAGCTCGCATGAGATTTGACTTTAAGCAACATTTAACTTTCATATTTTAATCACCTTCACTTTTCTCCCCCTCAAAAATAGCATACGAGATGTTGTTTTTGATAAACTTTTGATTAAACTATGCTTTTTGAGTCTTATGGGGAGATATCAACAAGAACTTTTGTTTTATCAAAATGATGAGTTTTCAAGTGCTCCCCCTCAACAAGTGAATACTCATTGAAGTGAAATACTTGTCTTTTGAGCAGAATTATGAAAATCAGAAAATGTTTGATTAATTGTAATCAAAAGTAAGAAGCCTTCGCTCCTTATATTAGGATTGAGGCACTGAAGCGAACCTCAGGGTCCTTTCATTACAAGTACGGGTTGTACACTGTTATATGTGCACAAACCAAAAAGCATGATTTTGACAAAGCATTTTAAATTGGAAATACTCCCCCTCAAAACGAGCATATGTTTTGACATTTTTAAACTTTGGAGCGAATTGGGGAGTAAAGATTTGAAAAATCTTGAGGAAAATTTTGAAAAGTTTTGAAAAACCTTTTGAAAAATTATGAATAAATTTTGCTCAAGATTAAGAAGTTTTAGATAAACTTTGCGTGAGAACTTGCTTCCTGTTTTTAGGATAAGTGCACGTTTGTTTTTAAGAAATGGTTTAGCAAGGCACTTTCCTTTCTTTGAAAACCGAGTTGTACACTGAAATGTGTGCACAAGTCATTGTTTTTATACAAACTTAGTTTTCTTTATACAAAATACTCCCCAAGCAGCAAAAGTCAACTCTGATGATGCAATCTTATGCGTAAACTTGAATTGTATGGTTAACTTTGAATCTTAAGCGTAAATGAAGTTATGCGTAAACTTTTAGGTTATGCGTAAAAGTTAAGGTTATGCATAAACAGAATGTTTAGGTGTAAGTGATGAGGCGAAAAATGATCCATTTTTAGGGGGTCATTTAAGCACGAATTCGAATTTATTTGATCAAATATTGCCCTAAATCGTTCCTTTTGTGATTTTAGGTACTTTGGGAGTGAAATCTGGAAAAGGAAGCAATTCGGACGTTTTTGGAGCATAAAAGTGAAGAAAACGCCAAAGTCTTAATTTTCCATGCTGGGAACAGTAGGTGACGGCGTCAAGAGTAACTCCTTGACGGCGTCAAGAGCAAAATTCCATGACGATCCAGTACAGATTTGAAGGCGTCACGAAATAGGGCGTCAAGAGTAAAAGTCATGACGGCCTGGAAATGATTAATACTTGACTGCGTCAAATGTAGATCAAGGCAGTCCGAGAAGAGTTTTGGCGGCGAGGTGACGGCGTCACAAGATTGGTCTTGACGCCGTCAGACCCCTTTTCCTATATATAGTTTTCTAATTTTTACACATTAAAAAGAGAAGTTTTGAGAGAAGTTTTGGGAGAAACCCTAAGTACGATTTTGGACGAATTTTACAGGTTTTTCAAGGGTTCCAACCCCTTGATACCTTGCATGTGTAATCAAGATAAGTGTTCTTTTAATTCAATCAATATGTCTATGTGTTGGTTGTCTATATCTTGTTCTTGTCTTAATTCCATCATGCTAGGCTAGATCTATCTTGTGTTTGCTTAGATCTAATGAAACCTAGATGTTGATTATGTGTTGATTACTTGTTTATTCTTATCTTGGATGAATGATTTATATGTTAGGCTTAAGAAAACTGGCAGATCTCCAATTGGTAACATGCTTGAACGTCTTAAGAAACATGAACCGACGCGCACTAGGTCTTTATTGGTTGTATTTAATGCATGAGCCACTGTTTATAATCCCTATAGTTGTGCTGGGCATGGTGTAGGAGGAGATAAGAGCTCATAGAATTGGGGAGTTAAGTGTGCCACCCCATGAATGGTATTAAGGAATACGATCCGTCATCCATGCAATTATAACAAGTAATTAACGTGTAAAAGATGTCTAGGGAGTAGTGAAATCTAAGTAAACACATTTTCTCCAATTACTGCTCACAACTTTAGTATAATTTAGTTTAATTTCATTTCTAGTATTTTATTTTGATTGCATCTTAGTATTGGGTTAGTTGAATAGCAACTAATTCTGCCCAAATCCTTCAAACCCGAGATTTTAACTTGCTTTCAAAAAAATATAAAAATACAAAAAAGAATCTTCCCTCACCTTTAGAACTAGTATTTAGGTTTTCTAATCCTAGCGACACTATTCCTAGCTGAACGATCAATCCCCTGGTACTTGTCACTATACTATATTACAACGATCAGGTACACTGCCTGGTGGGGGTTGTAAGCTTCTCGAGATCCCTTGAGAGGTAAAGCCTGGTGCGATTCCCACGTATCAAGTTTTTGGCGCCGCAGCCCGGGGAATAGTTATTGTCTAGGTTAGAATTTCTTTTTATTAGGTCTACTTGCTAGATTCCGTTCTAGTAAGATTTTATTTTTATTTTTATTCTTAGGTTTTCTTTAGTCTATCTTTTCTTTGTGTCTTTGTTTGTAAAACCTTTCCATTGACTATTCCGTTAGCCATTATGGAGAACGCGAATCCACCAAGTCCGACACTAGAGTTTTACCAGAAAAAATATAATTACACTAGTTTGGATATAACAAGATGGAGGAATGAAATGAGGAGGACAGGATCTTATATTGATTTTATTGAGTACCTTGAGAAAAGAGGCCAAGTGCATAATGCTTTTAAAGAATTCACCTTAGGAGCTCCATCAACCCCTCAAAATGCCTCACTTAGTGAAACCTATGCACCATATGAGCCCTCACCTAGGATAGTTTCGTATGAGCCACCTAGCTGCATGTCATGGTTGGGCCCTACCATAATACAGGATGAACACATAGGTGACCTTGATGTGATGGAGGATTTAGCCGAACATCATCACATTGATCAAAAAGACATAGGTCCTATGATCGATGATGATGAATCTCAAGAAACATATGATGAATCTCTTGGGCAATTTGTATATATCAGTCAGAATATTGAGGATGATCCATATGATTCGGACATAGAAGTTGAGATGCCTAAAGAAGTACGTGAGATACTTGGGAAAATGTTAGGGTTGGATTATAATGAAACACATGTTGAGGATATAGGTGATCTTGATAAGATGGATGATAAAGTAGAAAATCTAAGCTCACCAAATACCTAACAAGTCCTACCATCAATTGAGGCATACACACCACCCGTGACTTATTCGGATGAAGTAGAAAAGACTATAGGAACCCCAATAGAGGTAGAACCTTTGAACCAAACACAAATAGAGGATATAGGTTTGAATACTTATAATGATAACCTTACTCTTAGTTCTAGGGAAGTTCCTAGTTTTGATGAACCGGAGCCTCAACCAAAACCGTTACCTAATCTTCCATCCTTGGATGAAAATTTAGGAATTGAAATAGGTTCCGAACCACCCATCAAACCATATAGTCCGGGTAGTCTTAGGACAAAGGTAGTAGCCTCTAAGTCTTGTAGAGAGGAAGCCAATATAGGAATGGAACATAACCTTACATGCTTACATCACCCATTCATGATTGATCACAAGACACATTATGGGTTTAAACCGGGTTTATTAGGTCAAGATAGATTCACAACTAGGAGTCTCTTGAAGTTGATTGAAGATGATCCCTTTTTAGGAGAAAACTTCAACTTACCTATTGACCAAAGTGAACTAGGTAAGGTTATGATGATAGGAGCACACCCCTTTGAGCATATAATTCATCCACCACTCTTTCCTCATGAGGCATATTTCCACCCTAAGGGTGTGTATCGCTACTTCCACCCGCACTTAATTCAAAGTGTAGGGAAAACCTCCCCTATTTCTGTTAAATAAGGGTAGAGTCAGGCTCGTGACTCGAACAAAAACAAGCGCTTCTTGGGAGGCAACCCATGTTTTGTGTGATTTTATTTTGTTTGTTTGTTATTTGCTTCCGTATGCATGCTTTATTTTTATTGTTGGTAGATCATGTTTCTAAACTAAAAAGTGGAAATACTTTACTTTGTTGTTTTGGCCTAGTCTTAACTCCACCTAAAAGTATTTTTGCAAAAGATAAGTGTAAGGGGAAACCCCAAATATGTTTTTAAGAAACAAACCAATCATGATTCTCCACAATATTAAATGAACATGTATATTCGTATTTGTTAGAGTCAAATGCTTGTATTGAGTCATAATGAAGTTTTCCAGGATTTTCCAGGAAGTAGGACCAAGTTTTTCCAGAAATTTTCCGGAAACTTAACATAAGAATTTCTGCAGGTCAATCCTAACGGCGTCACGAGTTAACTCTTGACGGCGTCAGGTGTAAAAAATCTGGAAATTTTACCGGTTTTGTTTTTCTAACGGAGTCTTATGGTTTTTGTGAATTATTAAGTTTTATAATCTCCAGGAGATCTGCAAACTTCATTCCACAAGCATTATATCTTATCTTGTTTTCTAGGATTTAGTAACTTATATAGGATGCCGCCGATTTTACGCGAGGTTGTCTTGTCTATTTTCTCAGGTTTTACAGGTTATGTATGACAAGAAGATGATTTATATTCTGGAAGGGAAGCTTTGATTGTTCATTTTCTTGGAGGAAGATTTAACCTGACCACCTAATTATCCATACCGAGCGAATCAGGGGAGTATTTGACTTCATTCTTTTTACTTTTTAACTTTTACATTCTTTACTTGAACATTGGGGACAATGTTCATCTTAAGTGTAAGGGGAGGGTAAAAAGATGATACCTTACATATGCACTTTCGCTTGAGTTTGTTTTGTTTAATGGTAGATGTGTAATAAAACTATGAGAAATACTTGTTAGTGCAATTTTAGCGCCAAATTTAAAATTTTTTACAACATTTAGGAGTGAAACTTTAGCCATAGCAAGCGTCTCATGGATAGGAGATTGTATGACTAGCACATAACCGTATATTCAGAAAAATTTTCCACCCAAATATGTGAGGTTCGCCTTTAGATTTGATAGGAAAAGCATTTACTATTAGTGCTTATGAGTGTACCGGTAGCATTTAGATTCTAGAACTTGCGTTAGTGATGCATCCCGAGACCGCTAGTGAGACTACATTCGTGTGGTAGGATTTACTACATGATAAGAGGCATTAGGATCACCCTTGTGTTAAACCCGTATTATAATTACTTGACCATTTAAGTCATATTACTTGGCTAGTTAAGTCAACTAATTTTTCCCACACCTTTAGCGTTGTACTCATTTTTAGTACACGAAACCCCTAGTACACCCCTCCGAGCCTATCTTTTCGTTTCTAACTTTAAGCATTTTACTTAAAGGAAGAATTTGTTACACCCCACTTAAATGTACAACCAAATCGCCTTAGCCTTCCGTGTATGCGCTCATTTTTAGTGCATTATTGTTATTTGTTAAACCCTAAGTTAACTTTCTAATTGATTACATGGTTGCTAAGTCGAGTCATATCCTTGTACATATTGTTTTGGGACGATTGGGACTCATGGGTAAGTACTTATTTTATGGAGTAATGGGGAAGAATATCATTTATTACCCCCATACGTACGTTAATCTTAAAAGTACTCCAAGTGTTTTGATTTTCTTAATTCGAGTCATTAGTTTAGTTTATTGTAAAGTATGTAAAGATTCAAGTGTAAGGGGAATGTTCATTCCCTATGATGTATTATTTTGGATGGTAGGGTAAGAGTGTATGCAAAAAAAAAAAAAAAAAAAAAAAAAAAAAAAAAAGAAAAAACATACGGACTACCATCCCTTTTTATTCTATGTTCATTTTATGTTTTTGTTATTTTTCATTTATTAGCTTAAGTCGAGTCTAGTCATGGCTTAGCAACGCCATATTGTACATGTAATTAACTAAGATTGTTAACT
The DNA here is from genome assembly GCA_030686995.1 of Artemisia argyi. Taxonomy (NCBI): domain Eukaryota; kingdom Viridiplantae; phylum Streptophyta; class Magnoliopsida; order Asterales; family Asteraceae; genus Artemisia; species Artemisia argyi. The sequence continues at coordinate 43,391,312 of CM060698.1, forward strand.
CACCACCAGTAAAACTTCCTTTATCCAACAAAACCGTATATTTCATATCCCTACACCTAACGTTACAACCCTTTAAAAGACCTCTTTGATAGTTTATCCTAGGTGCTTACGCCATGTGGTGGAGGTTTGATCCTTTCCCAAGCCTATGGTAATCTATTTTGTTATGACAGGTAGTGAGAGATATCTTCCGTTTCCATATTGTAATTTACACTTTATTACACCCGAGAGATGTGAGTATCTAAACACTATTTGTGAGGTGCTTGTGTATGACCTCCGTGCTTGTCTATTGGTCTTTAGTGGAACGATTATTTGTTGTAATTACTTTTATATTAGTGTTAAATGATCCCTAACTTGTATTTTGAGTAGAATAAAAGCGCATTTGCTTGAGGACAAGCAAATCTCAAGTGTAAGGGTATATGATGAGGCCAAAAATGATCCGTTTTTAGGGGGTCATTTAAGCCCGAATTCAAATTTATTTGATCAAATATTGCCCTAAATCGTTCCTTTTGTGATTTTAGGTACTTTGGGAGTGAAATCTGGAAAAGGAAGCAATTCGGACGTTTTTGGAGCATAAAAGTGAAGAAAACGCCAAAGTCTTAATTTTCCATGCTGGGAACAGTAGGTGACGGCGTCAAGAGTAACTCCCTGACGGCGTCAAGTGCAAAATTCCATGACGATCCAGTACAGATTTGAAGGCGTCATGAAATAGGGCGTCAAGAGTAAAAGTCATGACGGCCTGGAAATGATTAATACTTGACGGCGTCAAATGTAGATCAAGGCAGTCCGAGAAGAGTTTTGGCGGCGAGGTGACGGCGTCACAAGATTGGTCTTGACGCCGTCAGACCCTTTTTCCTATATATAGTTTTCTAATTTTTACACATTAAAAAGAGAAGTTTTGAGAGAAGTTTTGGGAGAAACCCTAAGTACGATTTTGGACGAATTTTACAGGTTTTTTAAGGGTTCCAACCCCTTGATACCTTGCATGTGTAATCAAGATAAGTGTTCTTTTAATTCAATCAATATGTCTATGTGTTGGTTGTCTATATCTTGTTCTTGTCTTAATTCCATCATGCTAGGCTAGATCTATCTTGTGTTTGCTTAGATCTAATGAAACCTAAATGTTGATTATGTGTTGATTACTTGTTTATTCTTGTCTTGGATGAATGATTTATATGTTAGGCTTAAGAAAACTGGCAGATCTCCAATTGGTAACATGCTTGAACGTATTAAGAAACATGAACCGACGCGCACTAGGTCTTTATTGGTTGTATTTAATGCATGAGCCACTGTTTACAATCCCTATAGTTGTGCTGGGCATGGTGTAGGAGGAGATAAGAGCTCATAGAATTGGGGAGTTAAGTGTGCCACCCCATGAATGGTATTAAGGAATACGATCCGTCATCCATGCAATTATAACAAGTAATTAACGTGTAAAAGATGTCTAGGGAGTAGTGAAATCTAAGTAAACACATTTTCTCCAATTACTGCTCACAACTTTAGTATAATTTAGTTTAATTTCATTTCTAGTATTTTATTTTGATTGCATCTTAGTATTGGGTTAGTTGAATAGCAACTAATTCTGCCCAAATCCTTCAAACCCGAGATTTTAACTTGCTTTCAAAAAAATATAAAAATACAAAAAAGAATCTTCCCTCACCTTTAGAACTAGTATTTAGGTTTTCTAATCCTAGCGACACTATTCCTAGCTGAACGATCAATCCCCCGGTACTTGTCACTATACTATACTACAACGATCAGGTACACTGCCTGGTGGGGGTTGTAAGCTTCTCGAGATCCCTTGAGAGGTAAAGCCTGGTGCGATTCCCACGTATCAGTAAGCTTTAGTTTTACGCGTAAACTTAGAGTTTATGCGTAAGATTTTTTACGCATAAGGTTTATCAACCAAACAAATCTCTCAAACTTGTTCAAGTTTGAAAGATATTCCAAGTCGAAGTATTCCACTCACTTGTCTAAGCTAGGGAAGTACTGAGTCAAACTTCTGCGTAAATCTTATGCGTACCCTTGCAAGTTATGCGTAAACTCCAACCTTTTGCGCAGAATCCAACCTTTTGCGTAAGATCCAATCTTAGGCGTAGAACTTATGCTAAACTTCAATTTAGGCGTAGAAATTGAATCTTATGCGTAGAAAAAGGGTTTTATGCTTAAACTTACGCGTAGGATTGTAACTTAGGCGTAGGAAGAGGGTTTTTTGCTAAACTTTAAGCAAAGGATTGTAACTTACTCTAAGCAAAGGATTGTAACTTAGGCGTAGGAAGAGGGTTTTTTGCTAAACTTTAAGCAAAGGATGTACTATTTCAGCGAAAAACTTGGTAGTGCTTGTACTATTACGCGTAAGATGACCAAAAACTTCAAAAAATACGATTTTTTCAACCAAAACACGATTTCCACTTGTTTCTTTTGATCAAATCTCTTCCAAAACACGTATAATCACTAAAACATCAATAAAGTCAACAACTTTAACATTAAAACTCGTAAAAATCAAACCTTTTAAAGAAAAAGTACACGTTTTTTTATAAAGAACGCAACTTTTTTTGAAAAAATTTGATAAAAATGATTTTCACACACTCCTAAATCATTGTTAGGCGATTGATACCACTTGTAGGACCTTATATCTATCAACTTTAACACAAATATAGCACGAAAATGAAGTAAATATGGTGACTTGTATATATGAATGTGGCGTATAAGATATAAAAAAAGAATAAAGATGAAGAGAACTTTTATTAAAGAGGCACACACATTACACACACAAGCACACACCTCAAATGAGCTTTGAGGTGTTTATATAGTAACTTACATAAGATGCCCTAAAGGCTTTCCATGGCCTTTGTCTAATGGGCTTGGTTTATATTTTCTAATAAAGGCTTACATGATATACTTAATAAGTACCAAGTCCATAGCCCAATATTCTTAACTATTACAATACTTGTCGACTCAATAATGATCGTCACTTTTAATGCTAACAATCTCCTCCTAAGGGACGATCATTGAGATCTTCCTTTGATTACATAAATGATCAACACTTCTAATGCTAACAATGTTTGACTCAAAGACATATGAATACTAAAAGCCATTACTTTACAAACACACGAGGATTTAACTGCATGTTTATCTAGTATTACTTGCCTATACACAAAATGGCAAGTACTTCCAATCATTGCTTCAATCCTTTAAACCCATTGACCTTATCTTGTCCATATACACCTACAAAACATTCGATAACTAAGATGTAAGCTTTCACATAGTAAGTAATTGGCAATAACAAGTTAACAATACATGATCCAATCATTTTGAATCTTACACTTTCCATAGTGATAATATCAAATAATTTCACTTTTTGGTTATCAACATCCTATGTTTATTGCTTTGTTTTATCATATTTAATAGATAGTTGGTACTGAATTGCTTTGTATTTGCATGATAGTATAAAATGAAGCATTGGAACGGAAAGAGGCAAAAAAAAACCAAGTTTGAAGAAAACATGGAAAAGCTAGATTCGAGACTTCTACGGCATAAAGGTATCTTTGCCTCGACGTCGTAGACAAAGCGAATTATGAATTAAATGCTATTTGAGACCTTGCGGTGTAGAGGAATGAAGACATTGGAATTTTCTATTTGAGACCTCTACGCCGTAGAGACATCCTTGTCTCTACGCTGTAGAGAAGTGAAGACAATTAGGCATTATTTTGACGAAAGCTCTACAACGTAGAGTTAAGTAAGTCTCTACGCAGTAGCACTACAAAAATGGGATCGATTTGGGTTGACAATCTCGACCCAAACAATGAAGTGGGGTCGTACCAAACGATTTGGGTCGACAATCTCGACCCTTTTTGGTTGTACCGTTTTCCTTGTCCCAAAAACGTTTGGGTCGACATTTTTAAAACGAATGACACGACATAGAAAGGGGACCCACTAACCAGTCAAACATGAATATTACGTTTGGAACGACATTGTCGTTCCAAATCTTTATTTATTTTTTGCAAATCATTTATTTAAATACACGAAATATTTTGGAAAATGCCCAATGGAACGACAATGTCGTTCCAAACCTTGATTTATTTTCCATGTTTTAGTTATTTAAATACTTAAAATATTTTGAAAAATGCCCATTGGAACGACAATGTCGTTCCAAACCTTGATTTATTTTCCATTTTTTAGTTATTTAAATACTAAAAATATTTTGGAAATACCCAATGGAACGACATTGTCGTTCCAAAGGTTTTAAATATTTAAACATTTTACCAACTGGAACGATTATTTGCTTGTAATTTTGGGACGACATTGTCGTCCCATTTTGTGAAGTATGCAAAAAAAAAATGCAGCAGCAGCCTGCATTTCCAGGTTTTTTCCGGAATATTTTCCGGAAAAAACCTACCATTACACAAGCTGTAAATCAACCAATATCCGCAATACCAATTCGGCAATATGATACAATACCAAATTACTCATCTATGACTTAAATTCGACAAATACGATACAAATTAAATTAACAAATACGAACTTAATACAAAAACAAACCAAGATTCGGCAATATATAGATTCTAGTATTACATAACTAATAACAAATACGATACAAATTAAACTACGCCTACTCCTCCTCCTCCGATTCCTCCTCCTCCTCCCCCCCCCTCCGGATTCCCCCCCTCCTCCTCCCCCTCCTCCTCACTACCACTAGCATTAAAATTCTCGGGAATGTGGCTCATATGAGGATTAGTTTGTCGTATATATTGGTTAAGGTCAGGTGTCGGGTCGAAATAATTAAGATTATGATCCGGGTTAGAACTAGTACCCGGGCATGTAGTAGAGTTGGGAAAGACGGGATGATAACAATTGTCGAAGGAATTAGGGTTGGGAAATGGGGGAAATGGGGGATTTGGTGGAAATCTTGAAAAGTCAACAGGAAACGGAGTACCTGGGTTGTTGTTGTAGTGGCTGACAAACTGGCCAAACATAGATTCGAAGCTGGCTTGTCGAGACTGTATCTGTTGCTGCTGAAGTAGGAGTATTTCATTTTGCCTCCTCAACAATTCATTCTCTAGTTGCTTTTGCCTTAAGACCGCCGAAATAGCCTCCTCAGTAGCATTGTTTTGTTGAAGCGGATAATGTGGGTACCTCGATGAAGCTTTGCCGCCGCCCGGCATTAGCCTGCCAACGCCCTTAAAATTTTGACGGTTGTCACTATGGGCCGTCTTATCGAGTACTTGCTTCTCAGTCATCAACGGGGCCGTACCGGCTTTAACTTGTTGCCACAGCTCCTTCATCGCCAACTGTGTAAATCAATATATATATATATATATATATATATATATATATATATATATATATATATATATATATATATATATATATATATATATATATATGTTAAAAAGAGGTAAGTTAAAAATATATATATATATATATATATATATATATATATATGTATGTTAACCAAAAAAAAAGAGGCAAGTTAAAAAAAACAAGTAACTTGATATTAATTACGCATGTTAGGAGATAAATTACTTACATAAGCCGTCTCGTTTTCTTCACTTGTAAAGACGCCATCTTTTCTTGTATGGCCTATCCTCCACGTCTCCACGAGTTCTTCATTCTGCCCGTTCTTCGCAACCCGCTATACATACAACATAAAATAAATTAATAACGAGTTATATATAAACATTATATAGACATTTGAAAATCAAAAAATTATAATGAGTCTTACGCGCTCCGTTCGTCCTTGTACGAACGACTTCCTCCCTTGGTGGGTTTTAGCCTTGTTCTTTGCCCGGTTTTCTGCATTTTTTGCAGATCTCGCCATTCGATTCGGATCAGAAAACCAGTCGACCAACGACTCCCACTCCGCTTGGCTTCTGCTACCCCACACTGTCGACGGCGGCGGATTTTGCTTTGCCGTCTCGGGTGTCGGTTGTGTGTCAAAGTATGTTGTTTTTATCCTGTTTCTATGCATGCGCCATAGTAACCGCAGCTGAAGCCCAATCCCAGTACTTATCCGTTCCCCAACCGTGTATAAACAGTGCCCAACCTTTATATTGTCCTGCCTGTTTAACCAAGGCGTGAGCTCGAAATAAGTCTGCAAATAAATATACACATTTAAATAAACAAACAATTTAAATATAGCACGCATATCTAAACGGTCGATAACGATAAGAATACAAATATAATAAACAATTAATACCTGGAGTGCGGGAAATATGTGAGCCATAAAAGGCTCCAAAATCTGCTCCCAGTGCTCGCAGTCAAAGGGAAGTGGACTAACTAGTTCCCCCAAAAGACTACTGAACTGGGGTGCCCACGTGCCCACAGCTGTAAAGGTACCTAGATCATCAATGTCAAAGCCGATGGGCAAAGGCCGATTACTGTTCGATTTGAACGCACTCCTTATGACCCGATTTGAGGTCACACTTGGAACCGAAGCTACAAATATAAGTTATTGAGTCGTGAAAATACAAGAAAAAAAATTTAGTTTTATCAATAAAAAACTTCAAATAAAAATCACAATTTCTTACCAAAACAGTAGCCCGGCGTAGTAAAATAGGGTCGGTGTGGTGGTGGTGGATCACCACCGGCATCCCCGCCATGTGCTTGGGGACCTACACACGCCATCTGTAAAATTATAAGTACAAGAACACACAATTTCGTGGACCAATTAATACTAATAAACACATTCATATAAATATACACATTTAAACATAACATAACATGCAATTTCATTCAAATAAAAGTTACACGTTTAAACATATAGTAACAGTTTCATTCAAATTACAAATTAAGAACAATTTTCATCATCCGAATCATCGCTAGATAAAACTTCTTCAACAACAAAATATGGAAATAAAGAAAACATACTAGCTGATGTCACGGTTGGTACACGGCTGAAAGAGAAGAAGAAAGGAAGAAAGATAGAGAGGTGGTCCTACACAAACATACATTTCATAAAACAAATTACAATTCACATAAGTTTAACAATTATACAAACAAAATTACAATATCATAAGAGTAATTAAATTATATACCTAGTTCGCGGCTAAAATAGAGGAAGAGAAGAAAAGAGAAAAAGAGGTGATGTCCCGGCTCTCCCGGCTGTCCTGGCTAACCAAAAACATACACATAAAAAAAAACTCCCGACTATCCATAACTTTTGAGGACGACATTGTCGTCCCAAACCACTTTAACACAAACAAAAAAAACATACCTTTAAATTAACAAATATATATATATATATATATATATATATATATATATATATATATATATATATATATATATATATATATATATATATATATATATATATATATATATAACGTGGTGGTGGTGGTGCTGCTGCCGCCGTTGCTTCACGGTGGTGGTGGTGCTGCTGCCATCTAACGCCAACAGAAACACAACACAAAATAGAAACAAAGATTATCAAACCAACATTAAACAAAACAAATTAAGAAAATGAAATTAACAAAAAAATCATACCTTTACACAAAACAAATTAACAAAAATTAAACAAATTGTGCACAGTGGTGTGTGTAATTGGTGTTTTGAGGTGATAGTGGTGTCGAATGTGGTATTAATTTGGTTATGGTGGTGTGGATTGAAGAAGAAGATGATAATGGGGCGTGTTTTTTTTTTTTGATAGAAGATGCAAGAATGAACAATCGTTGGACTAGCCAGGGTTATTCAATAATTGAGCCCAATGGGACGACATTGTCGTCCCAAGGCGTGGGGTATTTTTTTTTTATTACCTTTGGAACGACATTGTCGTACCAAAGGGTGTGATTTTTTTCTTTTTTTTTTATTGTTTTTAACATTAGGAACGACAATGTCGTTCCAAATATTGTGGCGGGATCAGTTAATATTCATGGCGGGTTCATTCAATTTTCGCGAAAAATTTTGGTGAAAACCAAAGGGACGACATTGTCGTTCCTTATGGTTTTTTTCCTTAATCTTTTATATACTAAAAATGATTTTAATTATTTAATTAATACTAAATAAATTAAAAATGATTTAAATTATTTAATTAATACTAAATAAATAAATAATGATTTAAATTAATTAAAAAAATATTTAAATAAATTAAAATTATTTAAATAGATGTTGTAATCTTGTTTTGAATTATTTAATTAATACTAAATAAATAAAAAATAAATCGCGTCCAAAAACGAGACAATCTTGCCTAATTTGAATCAAAAAAAAAAAAAAAAAAAAAAAAACCCCGACCCGTGGATGAGAGAACTGTGTTCTGCTATACCTACTAAATTTTTATGAACAAAATGGGACGTCATTGTCGTCCCAATGCCATAATTTCCCACCAAATTTTTTCTACCTAACAACTTATCCTCACAATATAAACACACACACACACACACACACACTCATCTAACTAATAAAAACTCTCACGCACACTCATCTTCACTATATATCTCTCTCTCTATCTCTCTCTAGCAGTTTCCGTTTTTTGGCGACACCAGCAGTTTCCGGTCGCCGGAATCTTTTTCTGGCCACCACATTTTATCATCTCAACTTGTAGATCGGGCCACCCCGGTCACGATTCAACCACTTAACCTCACAACCACAAACACACACTGTTATCATGGTGAAGAAGATGGCAGAATTTGAAGCTTTTCCTTGTCCTTGTGGACGAGGAGATGTGATTCTACGAGAATCGCGTAGATCTTACTCCCGTGGTAAACTATACTATGCGTGTCCTTTCTCGAAGGTGAACAATTACATACTTTTTCGCGTATTATATGAATAATTTGGTTAGTTGTTAAAAATAATAGTTTTTATTCTTTAACAGCCTGGGACAAATGACCATGGATGTGATTTTTTTTATGGAAAGAGGAACGACTCGCCAAAATGATGACCGGTTCTCTGGGAGCTTCAACATCAAGCGGTTCTGGATCTGCTCCAACAAGGTGCTCAAACTGTCATGAAAAAGATATTAGAATAAACCTGCTGGAGGCACAAAAACAGGTGCTAGAGACAAAATTAAGGATGCTGGAGGCAAAACTTGACATGGCAACGTATCCCAACCACGACCACGCATGTCAGTCGGATGCAATACTCCGTGACCTTTTAGGTGATATGGATAAATTTCATATGTAGTACTGTTATTGTTGTTGTTGCTGTTATCTTCGTATGTAGTGTTGTTATTGTTGTTATTGCTGTTTGTTTGTCATTGTTGTTGTTGTTGTTGTTGTTGTTGTTGTTGTTGTTGTTGTTGTTGTTGTTGTTGTTTTTTGTGTTATTGTTGTTGTTTAATAAAATGTTGTTGTTGTTGTTGTGAAAACTGATGTCGGGATTCGTTGCAATTTCATCCGTTTAACGTGTTATGCATATCCGTAACAACTCGACTCATCCGTTAAACATGTTATGCATATCCGTAACAACTCGACTCATCCGTTTAGCATGTTATGCATATCCATAACAACTAGACTTAAACATGTTATGCATATCCATAACAACTCGACTTAAACATTTTATGCATATCCATAACAACTCGACTCATCCGTTAAACTTGTTATATATGCATATCCATAACCACTCGACTCATCCGCTAAACATGTTATGCATGTCATAACAACTCGACTCATCCGTTTAACATGTTATGTATAGCCATAATAACTCGACTCATCCGTTTAACATGTTATGCATAGATTATTGGATTTAATTTTAAATTAAATTAAATAATTTTAAATATTTTTTATTAAATAAAAGATTGTCTCGTTTTTGGTATTTATTTAGTATTAATCAAATAATTCAAAACAAGATTACAACATCTATTTAAATAATTTTAATTTATTTAAATATATTTTTTAATTAATTTAAATCATTATTTATTTATTTAGTATTAATTAAATAATTTAAATCATTTTTAATTTATTTAGTATTAATTAAATAATTAAAATCATTTTTAGTATACAAAAGATAAATTAAAAAAAAAAAAAAAAACCAGAAGGAACGACAATGTCGTCCCTTTGGTTTTCACCAAAATTTTTTGCAACAGATAAATGAAAAAAAAATAATAAACCCAGAAGGAACGACAATGTCGTTCCTTTGGTCTTTATGTAAAATAAAATTTATTTTTAAACCATTGGCACGACATTGTCGTTCCTTTGGTTTTTATGTAAAATAAAATTGATTTTTTCACAACAGATAAGTGAAAAAAAAAAAAAAAAAAAAAAAAAAAACCAGAAGGAACGACAATGTCGTTCCTTTGGTCTTTATGTAAAATAAAATTTATTTTTAAACCATTGGCACGACATTGTCGTTCCAAAATGAGTGGGCCCAAAACATTCACGTTGACTGCTATATTTGTTCAAGAAAGTGGGACCCGTTGTCCATTTGGGACAACATATGTCGTCCCATTTGTTTGCCCCGTCCCAAAGGCTTTCAATTGGTGTAGTGGAGAGGGGTCGACCCAGCTAAAACCTAAAAATATACCTCTAAACTCGTCCATTAAATCATCATTTATTCCAAGGACGGTTTAGGGTTTTCCCAGAGCAATATTCCACACCTTCAAGCTGCATATCAAGGGGAGATAACATTCAACAACATACTTAGTTTCATTCGGTTTGAATATTGAAACACTATGAACTTGTTTATCATTCTAGTTTTATTGTTTTAAACGTGATTTTAGGCTAAGTCATTTATGTGTTAACCTCGTGATGAACTTATAATGCATATGACCTAATTTTCTAGTTTAATGATTGACTTTGTTGGACAATTTATATTGTATATTCCTAATCCTTGCGTTGTGATAGTCGTTATGATTAATTAGTTGATAATAATTTAGTTATGAGGTCAAAAGTTGAACACTGGATTGTTAGATTGACTAATGGACAAAAAATCCCACTTAGTTTGCTAGAGTTTGAAACACCCATAAATTATTATTTTTTAAATACTGAATACGCCTTATAGGATCTGCCTTATATGTAGTATCGACCTGCAATACTTAAAACTGCAAAAACTAAATTCGGAACTAAACCATTTTAGGTAACATGTAAACTCTGAATTATATTTCATAATCAAAACATATAAATATTGTAGCTTAAATATTATGAGTATGGGTGTTACCCCAAACGCTCATGTTTTGATCCATAATCAAATGACATATTCAAAATTCTACACATTCATTCTAAAACTGAACTAGTACAATCTGGACTTGAAAAGACATATTGGGGCGTTAACAAGCTGAATAACAAAGAATGGTTGAGATGCTCGTCACCTATAAATATGAGAACTGTCGTTTCCCTTGGTTCATCTCTTAATTTACAAGCCCCAACCTCTCAAACGATCTAACCTGCAAAAATGGTACTCCGTATTTGAGCATGGTAAGTCCTGGTGACTTAGTGAGTAAACGGGTCTAAGTATAAATTTGAAACGTGAGCTATAAACCTGATATTGTAACTAAATTATACCGATTCTGATTGATAACTGAACTGTACTGAATCAGACGAATAACTGAGTCTGAGCCTAAAAATAAATTTGATTGTGTATCTTAAACGGAATCTGAAACTGATTCTGAAACTAAATCTGATTATGTATCTGAAACTAAGTTAGTGCTCGCTTTACATCAAGATTCATTTTGAGCAATTTTCAATGGAGTTTTTCCGTTCTATTTCTATTTGTTTCTTTATTCTTTATCTATTTTGTACAATGAGAGAATTTTACAACTCAAGCGGAGGGAAGTGAATAGAAATAGATGCTACTTGACTTTTCTTGTCCTTATTTTACTAGTTTTAACAAAAATTATTCCATATTTAAAATTCTTATTTTGCCATGTTTTTCATTTCTAAACTAGCTTAGTCTTAACCGAGTGTTAAATTACATATGTGAGGATTAACCTTTTCTTTTCTTTTAAGATATTATTGAGTGTGCCGGTGGTTTGAAACACACCTTAGAACTTAATCATATTTGCATTTAGAGGCCACAAAAATGAGCAATGCACTAGGGAAACCTAGCGTAATCGATAGGATTTAATTAGGAGGCAAAATTTTAGGATTTTGGCCAAATTAGCCTAATTGTTATATGTATGTATATATTAGATAACTACACTATTTAGTTAATTACCCGTCCATATGCTATTTTTATTGTAAGATCACCCTAGTTAAACCTTCTGAGTCATTTTTTTAATTTCTTAAACCTATTATATGTATGATTTCGTTATACCTTAGCCTACCTTGCAGTTTATATCCATGGTTGGTTGCTAGTTATTTCAGAGTGTTTTATAGTTGTAATTTTCCTTGTATTTGTGTGAGTATCGAGTAAGTCTTTACTAGTGAGAGTTGGTCAGGATTTACATGATTACCTGGGAAATATGTGAAAGAAGTAATTGCCTCCACTATGAAAAAATATTTTAAGTGCCGTTTGTGCTAAAAGATGAAGTATGATCACCTTTGTATTTTAATGCGAGTGGTATTCTGTTTAAGTCAAGTTTTTACTAATTATGAATGTTTATAAGGTTATCAATGTAGAAAAAAAATAGAGATAGTTTATTCAAAAAAAAAAAAAATTATAATAATAAATAAAAATATACTTACGTAGATAATCCTTTCTGTTAAAGTTTAAATGTGAAAGTTGGTAGTTTATAAACCAACTAATATTTGTTATGATGATGAGCTAACAGAAAACTGAGGAAGATACATGAATTTGTGTCTTCCGTGTTAAAGCGTGTGTTTTCCCGCAAAATCGAGTCTTTCAGGTTAATGGTATGTAATAGCTAGCAACAAAGGATTGTTTGGATGTAAACTATATGTGTTATTTTTATATTTACACCCACTAAATGTTTTCTCATGTCTTTCATCCTACCCTTTAAACCCGATAGCTTATATTGTTTTTACCTTTTATACCAAATTATTTCACAAGGAACCCAATTATTCTCGTCTACACATCTTTGGATGCCTATGCTACCCCACCTTGATTCCATCTCATAAATTAGCCCGTCGCGCCAGACCGTGCATTTGTTTTGGGCTATCTCGCCTACCATCGCGGATACCGTCGCCTTGACCTTTCCACCAACAAAATTATACTTTCTTGACACGTCATGTTCAACGAAAATCAATTTCCTTACGGCTCCATTTCACCAATCACCCCCTCTTATGAGTTTCTTAACCCATCTCCTCTAACCTAAAATTTAATCCATAGTACCTTACTCCCTAACCACCCGACCCAAACTAGCCCAAACTACCCTACTTACACCCACGACCCAACCAAGTTCACCCCACCACCCGCCCAACCCAATTTCTTCTAACTCCCCTCATACAACTCAATCTCCCATAACTCCCAGCCCACTTGCTGTGGCCTAATCCCCCACTCCTACCAGTCCCACTACTTCCACCCAACCTCACCCACTCAGACTCATCTGATGGTCACATGTGCTCAAGTTGGTACTATCAAGCGTAACCCGCTTTTTAGTTTTTATATGTCTCATGTTTTTCCTCTTCCTAAGTCTCCTTCCATTGCGTTATCCGACCCTAATTGGTGTTATGCTATGTACGATGAATATAATGCATTAGTTAAAAATGATACTTGGGTTCTTGTTTCAAAACTAACAAATGTTAATGTGGTTTGGTCTATGTGTATAGTTTACGGGCTTCATTTGTTTGTTAAGCCTAGTCCATTATTTACGTATCTAAAATGGTCTTATGTACACTATATATTGTTTTAGAATGAATTATACAAGCAAGGGATTTATTTATCAAACGGTTTGTAGGCATAGAAGACGGTGCAAAACAAAGAGAATTGGCTGTTCTCGTATCTGAGCTTAATATGAAATCACATTGATATATAGCAAATCCCAATTACCTAAAATAACTAATGTCACTAAAATCACCAATACAACATGGATTTCACATTGGTATAAGGCTTGAATTCATATTTGGTTAGATTGGTTAATAATTCCTATAATCACTTGTATAAACTGTTGGTAAGTTTGTTTTTCTAGCTTATTACTAGATGCATATTAATAAATTAGGGAAAAAAAAGAAGAAAAGAAAAGAAAAGAAAAAAAAAAAACTCGGATTTTTAGTTGAAAATGTCGTTTGATCGCATTTACCACAATTGATCGGATCATCCACTTAGGCCGGTTTAATTGATTTGACCCACCTAAGTGGATGATTGACCGACTTTTAACATGTCTGATATTTATAGTTGATTGCTTCAAATCGCCAAAGCATGTGGCCACCAAGCCTAGGCGGCCGCCTTGGATGTTTTTTGCAACACTGAATAATACACATGCATGTAGATAATATATAAAAAAAATAAAGAAAAAATTAAAATTTAATATTAATCGGTTAGCAATTTGGAATGTACGCATATGGTAGCTTGTCACTTTCGTTTGATTTAATAATCGATTTTTAACATTATTTAATAATTAATTAATTCCCACTTTTTAGACTTATTAGTCCCTAACATGGCTGCTTGTGATTATGGAGTGGGTGTTCGACTCTTCGACAAATCCAAATGTAATGACACCATCTATCACCATTAGTCATACGTCGAAGAAATACTGAGATTAATCGAAATAAGGAAAGCCATTAACTAAGGCATGATGGAAACTGGAAACAATGTTAGTTACGGAGAATGTTGATTCGAGTATGCATGGATAGTCACCAAAGAAAGATTGATCAAACGATGACGACTTCTCATAAAATGCATGGCACAAGATTTTTGGAGATGGAAAAGTCACTTGATCAATGCTGACACATGTAATTGATATTGAAATGATGGTTAGATTAATGTCGACCTTAATCAAATGATCGCTTAGCTAGAACACATATAACATAATGTAAATTCTGTCCGTTTCTAGATTGCAGTTGAAAGTACTCTTCGACTAATTAAGTTATGTTTAACAGTTGTAAGAAAGCGAGAAATCACCAAAAGGGGAACCCTCTAAGAAATGGATTTACTCATTAAGTTCTCTAGTTAGCGCAACCAGTGTTATCATCCGTGAAGTACGGAGTTGTATACATGGGTCCATTTCCGTTCGTGTGGGGTTGGATGTTAGAGATGCAAACTTTTTGGCTGTGCCTTTTTAAGTAATTTTGGTTGATTTTGGTTCTTGGTCTTTAGGAGTAGGTATATGGTGTGGCTAATTTGCTAGTGTTCTTGTGTCCTACTGTCCTTGTATTTGCTAGGATCTTTTTAATCTGCTAAGAAAATGACGTCATTATATTGAATCCGACATAATGGATATAATACATAATCAATGTCAATCATCTTTGTTTTTTGAACATTCTACAGTAATAAACTAATTACGTCAAATTAACTAGTTGACCAATTTTTTGTATAAATATATCTGGTTTTGCATACATCAAACCACCCTTTTCTTTTTTTTTTTTTTTTTTTTTTTTTGAACAAAACCACCCTTTTCCGAAACACAAGTCTCAAACAGTTACTATGACATCTATTACTCCTACACTCGAGTCACCAGTACCAACACCCGAGTACAAGGGTAGTCAGGGGCGAAGCTTGGAAATTTTAAGTGGGGGGTCGGGATCTAAATTTTTTTTCCTAACACTATGGGGGGTCGAAACCAAATTAAATTGGGGGGGCGAAACCGAAAATACCGAAATTTTTCTACACGAAAACTATATACCTCTACATCGCAAAAAAAATTTCGGGGGGTCGGCCGCCCCCTCCCGCCCCTTAGAAGCTGCGCCCCTGAGGGTAGTGCCAGCATAGGTGGTCTCAGGAACCATGTTCTGGTTGATGTGGTATTAAGGGTCATACTATTTGCAACAGCCTTGGTAGCTATCATTATTATGGTAACCTCTAAACAAACCAAGATGATACCAGTTGCTCCGAGCCTAGCAATACCCGTGACAGCAAAATTCAGTCAGATTCCAGCATTCACGTTAGTAACATCAGTTTTTAAATTCATCGATTGACCTTTGGCTTAGATGGCATGTACGTATCATACAATATTGTATAAATGACTAATCGGTATGATGCAGATACTACGTGGCAGCTATGTCAGTTGCTTGCTTATACAGCATAATCACTTGCGTGTTATCAGTTTATGCTATGTTGAAGCCTAAAGGAAGTTCCATCAAGCAGCTGGTTCACTTTGTAATACTTGATAGCGTAAGTTCTTAAATTGCAACTTTAAAGAGAAAATAC
This sequence comes from Artemisia argyi, assembly GCA_030686995.1. Classification (NCBI taxonomy): domain Eukaryota; kingdom Viridiplantae; phylum Streptophyta; class Magnoliopsida; order Asterales; family Asteraceae; genus Artemisia; species Artemisia argyi. Next base: position 43,407,446 of record CM060698.1, read on the forward strand.
TCATACCGAAATTATTCAGCCTTGAAGTTACTAATTTCATATATATATATATATATATATAGGGAAGGGATCCAGTAAGAAGAAAAACTAAAATAGGAAGAATAAGAAAGGTTTCTAGCAACACATTTCAAATAGAAGAGAGAATTTTAAGGGGAGGTGCATCTATTTTTGTAGATGCATCTAAAATGAGTGGTTGTGGTTCCTTCTTATCATTCTTATTTTAATTATTCTTCTTATTTGATCCTAACTATATATATATATATATATATATATATATATATATATATATATATATATATATATATATATATATATATATATATCCAATAAAAGGAAAAATTAAAATGAGAAGGGTAAGAAATAATTCTAGCCACACATTTTAATTTAGGAAGGAAAATTTGAATGAAGATGCATCCATTTTTGTAGGTGCATCTAGAATGTGTGGTTGTGGTTTCTTCTTATTCTTCTCATTTAAATTTTTCTTCTAATTTGATCCTAACTCTCTCTCTCTCTCTCTCTCTCTCTATATATATATATATATATATATATATATATATATATATATATATATATATATATATATCGATCAGATTGTTGAGCTATAGTACTAATTGTACATCTTTTGCCGCCTAACGAATGTGTATGGTACAGCTGCTGTTAGGTATCCTGGCTGCTGCAACTGGAGCAGCAGGGGCAGTTGGTTACATAGGATACATAGGAAACACTCATACACGATGGAACAAGGTGTGCAACGTATATGCTTCATTTTGTAGCCGTATCACAGGCTCTGTTAGTCTTTCACTCTTACCCTCTGTAGCACTTCTGCTGCTCATTTGGCTCTCCGTTATTGTGCTTTCGAAGAGGATCTCAAGGAGTTAGTTCAGTTGATGCTAAAATAATTTCCTTGATTTAGTTTTTCGTTACTTTCCTTTCCCAATAATGAATATGTGATTTTGTCAGCTCTCAACCTTCATGTAAATGCATGAAAATTATAAATATACTTCACCCTTGTTAAAGTGTAAATTTAGTTGTACCATATAAGTTTATAATAATAACATAACGAATTGGATCTTTCTGATCCTATCAATGCAATTCAGTATTCGACAAAAAGAAATGGCTAAGTAGAAGTAGTAATAAATCCGTATTTACAAATCTATACTGCTATGCGCCTATACAGTTAATGATTTTAATGGGTACCAAGAAAACATTACAGTGGTTACACACTTAAAAGCATATATATCAGAACCTTTTTTTGATCAATGAACTTCAATGTTTCGTTTGAATAAATTTACTGAAATAAAAATTCTCAATTAAGACTAGAATCAATATGATGCTCACACAAAACTATTATGCAGCTGGTGTCAACCAATTGGTTGTTTACAAAATGATTGGATTGGATCTCTCAAACCAACCCATTTTAGGGATGGACGAACAACTACAAATATTGATTATATGCACATCGAATGTGTCAAGTTACATACTTGGCATGTATTATGGGATGGAGTTACACCTAAAATATGTAATTAGCTTGATATCAATGAGAAGAAATTAATGATTGCATCGTCATAATGTTAAAGGTAAAACCAGAATTACATCAGATTGCTACAAGAGATTTGGGTTGGAAACCCACTCCGATCAATTTAAAGACACCCTTTATTACAAATCCGTAAATGTGGACTCAAGACTAATACATTAAAAAAAAAAAAAAAAAAAAAAAAACCCTTAAACTCAATACTCTAACGACGGATACATATATAAATGTAACTTATTTATATTATACATAGTTTCGATAATTGTTCATTGCATTTCAACAAGGAATCTGTGGCGCACCCAGACCCAAAACTTATCAACTGTGGAGTACTGTTTAAATGAACTACCACTTGGGTCTAATTAATCATTGGAAAGTTGTTAACTAATTAAGATTACTTCCTAATTAGGCCTTATGCAATATTTCATGGCAAAAAAATCCATTAAGGAGCTAGATGAAGTACAGAAACATGCGCAATACCAAACTTTAACACACTCACAAAAAAAAAAAAAAAAAAAAAAAATAATAATAATAATAATAATAATAAATTTAGAAACAAAAAAAAAGAAAAAAAAAACTCCAAAACCACCACTAACTATCTACGAAAGTACATACGAGTAATATCTTGCGGATGCGCATAAAGGACATACAGCCTAAGCAATTGAATGAATAACATTCATTTCATGTGGTGCCGATATATAATTGAGATATGGGCTTTGATCTATCGTTGCCAATGGGTTGCTGTACTCTTTTGTCTTGAAACATATGATGATTGTGATTCCTATAATGTAACCATAAGCATCCGAGATTTCAAGTTCTTTAATCACAATATTAATTCTATAAAATGAACATGACAATTTGAAACGCCCGCATTTTTTTTCTTTTCTTTTTTTTTACATGAGAATTTGAGGTACCGAATCATGCTTTCTCCTCTTGCCTCAAATCCACCATTAACTTGGTTTGCCACCAAGTTCGAGTCAACATATACCCGTAGTTTTTGGATCCCCATCTTCCCTGCCGTGCGTATCCCAGCTAAGAGAGCCTCATATTCGGACTCGTTGTTTGAACTTGGAAAATTCATGCGAAGGGCATATATATACTCAACTTCCTCTGGGCTGGTGAGCACCCAACCAGCCCCAGCTCATTCCTCGCCGGATGCCCTATAAGTGAAGAGTATCCACACATCCTCACCGTGTTTCGTTGTCTTCCACGTCTATCTCCATGTCCACATCCGGTACTACTGTGATGGCAAGTGGTTCATCTTGCACGTCCGGATTACCTTGTTGAATTGGCCTCATCAACATTTCTGCGAGAAAATCCGCTAAGACTTGACCTTTGATGGAGTTTCTAGGTTTATATTCAATGTCAAATACGCCAAGCTCTATAGCCCATACAACAAGCCTTCCTGACATTTCTGGCCTATTCAGGACTTGCTTGATGGGTTGATCAGTGATGACTCTTATGGGATGTGCTTGAAAATACCTCTTGAGCCTTCGAGATGTGTGTAGTAGGGACAAGGCTAGCTTTTCCATTGGAGAATAATTGATTTTAACCTCATGTAACGTTCTACTAACGTGATGAATTGGGACTTGCTTGCCCCCTCGTTCGGCCACCAACACTACACACATTGCTAACTCGGCCGCTAAAAGATAGATGATCAACTATTCGCCTGGTTTTAGGGTTTTTAAGAGAGGCAAATCGGTTATGTGTTTCTTCATTTCTAAGAAAGCGTGCTCCGCTTCCTCTGTTCATTTGAAGTTGTCCTTCGTGCATCCTTTTAATGTCTCAAAGAAAGGTATAGAACGTTCAACACCTTTGGATAAGAACCTGTCCAACGCTGCTAGTTTCCTGCTAAACGTTTGCACTTGCTTTAAACCCTTTGGCGATTGCATGTCCATAATTTCCTTTGTTTTCCTAGGATTTGCCCTAATCCCTTCTGAAGTGACTATATATCCAAGGAATTTTCCCTCCTCCATGCCAATCCAGCACTTCTTGGGATTGAGCTTCATGTTGATTTTCCTAAGTGTTTTGAATGTTTCCTCAACGTCGGCCAACAGCCCTTTCTCGTCATGAATTTTTATGATCATGTCATCAACATAAGATTCTAAGTTCCTTCCAATTTGATCCTTAAATACCTTGTCTACCAACCTTTGGTACATAGCTTTCTTGAACCCAAATAGCATCTTGGTATTGCAATATGTCCCATGGTCAGTGTAAAATGCCATCTTTTCTTCATCCTCCTTAGCCATTTGTATCTAATGATACACCTTGTATGCATCGAGGAAACATTTGTACTTGAATCCCATTACTGACTCAATCTTCCAATCAAATTCTGGGAGGGGTAATGATCTGTGGGGCATGCTTTGTTGATGTCTTTGAAGTTAATGCACATCCTCTAGCTCCCATCTTCCTTCTTTATTAACACAGGATTCGTGATCCACGTAGGGTATCTGACTTGACGAACGATTCTAGCATTTATCCATTCTTGAACTTTGGTCACAACTTGCCCACTCAATGGAGCTAAAATCCTCCGTTTTTGCCTAACCGGCTCCTTCGATGGATTGTCATGAAGGTGATGCTCAGCTATGTGCCTGGGGATTCCTGTCATATTAGAGGGCTTCCTTGCGAAGACATCTAAGTTAGCCCTCAGTAGCTTCTTCAACTCATACTTCCATTTGGGTGAAAGTATAGCATTGATTGTAACAAGTTGCCTGGTACAACATTCACCTTAACTTCCTCAGTTGTTTGTTCTACAGTGTTACAACACGCCAATGCTCCTTCATTCATCTTAGATGTCACATCCGGCATGCACATCTTTTTAGCTCGCCGACATTCTACAATCATGGAGGGCTGAGTGATGATGGTTACAACTCCTCCAGGAATTGGGAATTTGAACATATCATGAATGGTGGAAGGCACAACCTTCAAGATGCTAATCCCTGGTTTGCCTATCAAGACGTTGTATGGCGAAGCTGCACGTAGGATTGCAAAGTCCATGGTCATCCTTCTCGACCTTGTTCTTTCCCCCACAACTACTTTTAAGTCAATCACTCCAAGTGGCCGGGAGATTTCTCCTGAAAATCCTATTAGCAGGGTGTTGGATGGTCTTAACCGGTTTTGTGTCCAAGGGTATAGGCATCTAAAGCAATGTTCATACATTATCTCCGAACTGGCACCATTATCCACGTAAATTCTTGGACCAAATGCCCTCTGCTATCTCAGCTTGAATGATAACCGGTGACTCCTTTGCATTTGCTCAGCAGACTGGTGGGAAAGTGATGTCCACATTCATCCAGCTTTCTTCGGCCTCCTCCGACCTTCTCTTCCTCCCATAGCCTGATGATCGCACCATGCTGATGACTTTCCCTCTTCCTTTCTTGTCGCATTTGCCATTATTTTTAACCTCAAGGACCAAGTGATTCAATTTTTGTAACTCAAGGGCAATTTTAAGTTGCTTCTTTAGTTGGTAGCAATCGTCAGTGTAATGTGTTTCTTGCCATGGTATTTACAGAAACGATCTAGGTTCTCCTTCCGAGGAGTACCGATCGATGGAGATGGACGAGGCAGGTTTAGTTGATGTTCACTAGTTTGGATCTCCAATGGGGTTTTGGAAAGGGAGTTGATCATCACACGTTGGGCAGGTCAATGTTGTTGATACGAAGAACGAGCTTCTCTTGGGCAAGGAGGACGAGTATCCCTTGAGTTAGAAGAGTACCCTCCTCCATAGTTGTTATGGGGCTTAGTTGGTTTCCTCTTGTGCTTGTACGACTTATCGTTCTTATAGACGTTATTCCCCTTCTTTAAGAAATCCATCGCCTCACCTCGAGGTGCTTTTGTAGTGCCGTAGGCTTCTTGTGACTTAGGAAAGTCATCCACTCTCTCCATCATTTCATCTACTATCCTTGGAATCTTGTCAGCAAACTTCTTTGAGAGCTCGGGACACTTATGTCCATAGATGAATGCTCCTATCTGCATGATCTCAGGAACATTGAGAATACGCCCGCAATGAATTATTCTTTGAAAGGCCGAGAGAGTCTTGTTCGCCTTCCTTTGGAACTTGTGAATTTCTGTGGGATCCTTGAAGCATTTCTTCATTTGTGAAAAGCGGATGAGGAACCTTCTCTTCAATCCGAACCATTTGTCAATGCATCCATTAGAGAGCTTGTCAAACCATCCTTTCGTCCTATCCTTCAATGTTTGCTGAAACATATGGCACCATACCAGCATGGGCCATTCGTTGTTAATAGCATCTCTTGGGAAAAGGCTAAAGGTGATCCTCTGGGTCCTTCGACCCATCATACATTCGGATATGCGAGGGCATTTGCACTTGGGAGCTGAGAACATGAGGATTTGTGAGGAGAATTGAGACTTGAGTTGTGCTTCCTTGAGAGGTTTACTGAGATCTTCCTTTTTCCAATAAGTAGGAGCCACGTCCTTGTACTTGTATTCCACGTATTCACTTCCTATGAAAGGACGAGAAAAGTCATCTTCTTCAAAATCAAGTTGAATTGGGCATATGCCACTCGTTCCCTCTTGGGATTGCTTGATCAAAGCTTGTAAAGCCTTGATGCTATCGGTGATGAACGCTTGTTGATCGACATAGGATGTATTTGTTCCTCCTTCGATATTGTTCTCCTTCGTAGGAGGGGTATCAAGATTGTCGCTTGGACCAGCCATTGTTCACTTAACTAGGTAGATTGAAATAGCGGGTCCTATGGATGGCGCTAGTTTGTAGATGCAATAATCTGCACCTGAGATATGGAGGAGAAGTTTGGATTCAAGGATTTTCGGATCTACTCACGTGCTCTGAACTTCGAGGAATTTCGTACCTCTTGCTAGTCTTGAGCTATGATAAGACAAGTAACACACGTTAGCCTCGCTCCGGGTGTTTAGTCTGAGACCCAGCTCCGGTGTGAGAATGAGTACTGGTGATATGAGTGAAGTATGAAATATAAAGTAAAATAATTGATCGTTCGGTTTGCAGTAATTACTCTCGAGAATATCATGCCTCTCAACTGTGAATAGTTGGAGCTATTTATACTACTTACCTATTCTTAGAATTAAGCATGGGCTTGATGGGGCTGTACGGGCCTAGGATAGTGACGTAGAGCTTGTCAGTTAGTGACGAACCTTTGGTTCGTCTTTCTAGTTTATTACATCATATCGTCCTTTTAGATCGTCTTTTTGTATCGTCAGTGGATCACGCGTTGGTTCATCAGTGGGTCACATTATGGTTCGTCATGGGAAGCGGGTGTTTAGAGACCCGATACACCGTCATTATACTTGATAACTAGCGCAAGTTATTAAATTGTGCCTTTTAAGAGAAAATACTCATACCGAGATTATTCTGCCTTGGAGTTACTAATTTCATAAATATAGATCAGATTGTTGAGCTATAGTACAAACTGTACAGCTTTTTGCTGCCTAACGAATGTAATGTGTATGGTACAGCTGCTGTTAGGTATCCTGGCTGCTGATATCAACAAATTGATTGTTTACAAAATGATTGGATTGGATCTCTCAAACCAACCCATTTAAGGGATGGACGAACAACTACATATATTGATTATATGCACATCGAATTGTCAAGTTACATGCTTGACACGGATTATGGGATGGAGAGATGGAGTAACACGTAAAATATGTAATTAGCTTGATATCAATGAGGAGAAATTAAAGATGGCATTGTCATAATGCTAAAGGTAAAACCAGAATTACATCAGATTGCTACAAGAGATTTGGGTTTCAAACCCACTCCCATCAATTTAAAGACACCTTTTTACCTCATTACAAATCCGTAACTGTGGACTCAAGACTAATACATTAAAAAAAAACATAAACTCAATACCATAACGATGGATACATAGATTAATATAACTTATTTATATTATATAAATCTTTATTCATTTTAATTGATATATAGCAAGGGATCCAACAATAATGAAGAAACTACAAAGTTCCGTTATTTGATATGACATATTGTCGATCTCCCATGTTACTAGCAACATATGCAGTCTCCCATTTTATCATTTCCACAGCAACCCTTCGGGCACTTGCTTGAACCTGGTGCTGGGCCACTCGGTGGTCCTTTTGTTGTTGATCCGCCGCCACCAGGACAACCTGGTATATTGGATTGACCTGGGTTACTCTCGCAATCTGTAGCTGCACATGCATATCAAATTCAAAATACCGTTATATGTATTTACAAATCAATACCTTGAAATTACTGTTACTCTTTAAATTACGCGTGATATTCAATTCTAAGGTTGTTTTGAAATTGAATTGAATCTTAAGCATTTGATGTAGTCAAAGTAGCATTGATACAACATGGTATACATGAAGATGCACAATGAATTTGAAACTAATTAAAGAAAGTGGGATATCGGTTATTTAGAGAGGTGTACATGTACGTCAGTACCTGCCCCTATGTTAAAAACTTTGTGAAATTTGGCGATAACTTATGAAAAAGAACAAAAAATGAAAAATAAGTAAAAGAGAACTTCAAAAATGAAGATCGAAGTAACATGCAAATGCACATGATACGTTTTCATATAAGTGGAAGCTCACATTCGTTGTAAAAACGTATTATATTTTTTCTTAAGAATTTGTATAAACTTATTATCAAAGGTTTTGTTTTTATTGGATTTTGGGTGTTGTGACAAAATTACCAACCTAGTTGGCGAGCAAGGCTGTGTGTGTCGCGGGCGTCAGCAACTGTTGTGGTTTCGAAAGATGAGCTAACAACGATGAGAAAAATGAGAGCGAAGGCATGTCCTCCTCTGTTTAAGATTGATGCCATTTTTAATGAATGAATAAACGATATGATTGTATGTGTATCCATTTATTGTAGCTTCTATTTATAGCCTAAACCAAACATTCATTTCTTTCAACAGTACTGATCATAGTCAACAACGGAAATAGAGAGGAAATGACTATCGGAGCAAGTTGTTTGATCTTGTGTTCACACTCATGTTTTGTCTCTTCACTCTGCAAATCTTGTTTTTTCAATAACAAGTGGTATATGTTAATACATAAACGAGAAAGGCTACGAACGCCGCGTTGCGGGCTCGCCTGTTTATTTTGCGACGTTTTGGGCCTGTTTTCCTTGTCGAGATGATTATCTATAAATAAGGTAGAGTAGAATAGTTTGGCAGCTGTAATAAAACTTGGAAATTCATATTTTCTATAAAATGATTATACAACTCACCTGTCTTCAATTTTTCCATATCGCCTCTTTGCTAAATCCCGTTGGAAACAAACCATCTTCAAGCTAATGACCAATTCGTTAGCACCCGTGTTGGCAATCTTAGCAAAGCATGTGCAACTGTTGTCGTGTCTGCTTCTATCTCTGCAAGAAAGATATGTGCTAACCGCCTGCCACAATATAGAGAAAAATCACTACCCACATATACATGGTCTAATTATAATTTTTTTAATAATAAGTATAATTTTTTCAACTAAACGACCCATAATTCAACTATTTATTTAGTCTATTCGATTCATATTTGGACTGGACAACAGGGCATTTGGATCATTTGAGGTGTATCAAAATAGACCAAGAATTTGGGTGGGGAAAGCCTGAACAAAATTCTGTTTTCTTATTCCTAAGTTTAGTGCTCACTTGCTGTAGTGCCAAAGGGTGTTTGATACTCACTTGAGTGCTGCAGCAAGAGATGTATGGCACTGACTTTGGTGTCGCAGCAATGCACATGCCATTAAGAAGTTGATCTTTCAATTACGCGCTAAGAACCAACCTCCCTCCTCTTTCTGGTCCACGAACTCCTCTAACGACAGTTCACCAAATCAACAACAGATCGAAGTTGATAAGTCAACCTGAGATTGCAACCGTGAGTCACATCAGCAAGTATCACCACCTCTGCTACCTTTTCAGAAAAATGGCATAAAATTCAGTGAGCATAGACCCATAGTATAATGAATCAGTTATAGTATAATGAAGCAGTTATAGGCCCTCCAAAAGGGTCTTCGTCCTGTGGTGTGAAATGAGTGTCTTGCAGCAATTCCTCATCTGAAATCGGAAATCATACAAATGTGTCACAAACATATACATCAAGAAATCTCAACTATAAAATAAGCAGCTTAAACACCATAACCCAACACAATAACTGGCTATTTCACTATTTTAGATGTTAGTCTCAATGAGGGGGTGTTTGTTTCGGCTTATATAGGCAGCTTATGGCTTGTTTGGTTTTGGGCGTATGTTTCATAACCTAATTTTTTTCGGCTTATTCTTATACTTTTCCACTTATATAAATTTATTATGTCATAATAAACTTACATAGACAAAAAATTGCAAAATAAGCCATAAAAAGTGAGTTTATAAAACATAAGGACTAAACCAAATAAGCCATAAGCCGGCTATATAAGCCGAAACAAACACCCTTATAGCTCATAACCTGCTTACGGAACTCATAAAAATGCAAAATACGAAATCTTCTAAAATAGTTTTCTACCGAGTTATTAGACACTGTTTTTTCACCTCATTTTAAACACGAAAAATAAGCAACCCCAAAGAGACAATTTCCAGGTGTAAAGAAATTATTAAATTTAGGCCGTACGTAGAATTGACATACATTCTTACTCTTTTCATTAGTGTGACAAAAAAGCATCCACATTCTTCTATAGATGACATGTTTTTTTACCTTAACATTAGGCCAGACGAATCGTGGTCAGCCAATGATACCTCAATCGGGTTGCGCGCGGACAGGGCCATCTCATGGATTTTTGAGGCCCTGTGCTACAGTTATCAAATAAACATTGTAGATGTATTTTATAAATTTTGGAGCCCTCCGTAATAAACATATTTGGCTGGATGTTAAACGAAAACGCTTACCACTACATATTTTGTAAGTATTGAGATAAAACAAGGTGTGAAACACATACAATTATGACATTTTTAACCAATATTTAAGTTATTCCTCTAGTTCAAATGCGTATCAGATTTTGTAATTACTTTAGTTAACTAAGGGTGAAAATTGTCATTTATGTAACCTGTTTGCACATATTTATATTTTAATAGACAATGAAGGATAAAAGTGTAAATATGATCAACTTAGGGGGTCATAAGTAAAGATGACCCAAGTTGTCTTCTTCTTCCCCGTTATTCAGTTCTCCATCTTTTCAGTTCTGAAACATTTTTTTTTTTTTTTTTTTTTTTTTTTTTTTTAATTTCAGTTCAAACACTAATAGATTATACCTAATTATTAGCAGGAATTGAAGTATATCACGTAATATAACAGTCTCTTATCAAATTTGAAACTGAAACAAGACAGAAGTTTTTCAATCTTGGGCCCCTAAAATTCGGAGGCCCTGTGCCGTCGCACACCTTGCACATGCTCGAATCCGGCCCTGCGCGCGGACAACAGCGGTAGTATTTGGCTGTGTTTGTCTAGCCCATGACGCATTTCGTCGAGCTACAACCAAAGAAAATGGCAACACAAATCTGTTAGCAACTTCAGTGTGCTGGTGAACACTAAATATCAGGATAAAAAAAAAGTGGCAATGATAAAACATTATTAATACGTTTGTGAGTGATTGTAGATGCGCCTGCAGATGTACCCGTCATAGCACGATGAGTGGAAGGGGCTGGTGGGTGCGAGCACAGAACCATAGACCAATGGTCACTTTCAGAAGCACGTGTTGCATCTGCAGAAAAAGTAGTCGCAATTTTAATCAGCTGAGCCAACACGAAGTAAACCATAAAAGAGTCTAAGGTGAAAGGCGGAGGTTTAAATGAAACATTGATAAACATATAGCAACTGACCGTCATTAAAAGTACCAACCATCCCGCTGCTGGCCACGACTCCAACTGCAGCTCAAACAATGACGGCGAAAGAGAGATTAGCATCTCCAATGACAGAAGCAGTGACCACCCAAAAATGAGACCGAGACTTGGAATGAGACATTGATAGACATATGGAAACTGACCGTGGTTAAGAGTAGCAGCCATGCCTCTGCTGCTCCCATCTCCAACTTCAGCTGAAACAACAACGATAAAAAACGAATTAGCATCTCCGATTGCAGAAATAGTGACACCCGAAAAGTGAGAACCACGTAAGAAAGTTGGTGAGGCGAAAAATGAACCACTTTTAGGGGGTCATTTAAGCCCGAATTCGAATTTATTTGATCAAATATTACCCTAAATCGTTCCATTTGTGATTTTAGGTACTTTGGGAGAGAAATCTGGAAAAGGAAGCAATTCGGACGTTTTTAGAGCATAAAAGTGAAGAAAACGCCAAAGTCTTAATTTTCCTTGCTGGGAACAGTAGGTGACGGCGTCAAGAAGAAAATCTTGACGGCGTCAAGAGGAATTTCCATGACGATCCAGTACAGAATTGACGGCGTCACAAGGTAGGGCGTCAAGAGGAAAATGCATGACGGCCTGGAAACACATAACACTTGACGGCGTCAGATCTGGATCAAGGCAGTCCGAGATTTATTTTGGCGGCGAGATAACGGCGTCACAAATTTGTTCTTGACGCCGTCAGACCCTATTTCCTATATATAGTTTTCTAATTTTCACACATAAAAAGAGAGAAGTTTTGGAGAAACTCTAAGTCCGAACTTAGTACGAATTTTACAGGTTTTTCAAGGGTTCTCGGCCCTTGATCCCTTTCATGTGTAATTGAGATAAGTATTCTTTTAATTCAATCAATATGTCTATGTTTTGGTTGTCTATATCATGTTCTTGTCTTAATTCCATCATGCTAGGCTAGATCTATCTTGTGTTTGCTTGGATCTAATGAAACCTAGATGTTAATTATGTGTTGATTACTTGTTTATGGTTGTATTGGATGAATGATTTCGATGTTAGGTTTAAGAAAACTGGCAGATCTCCAATTGGTAACATGCTTGAACGTCTTAGGAAACATGAACTGACGTGCACTAGGTTTTATTGGTTGTATTTAATGCATGAGTAAATTCTAATGATCCCATGTTAGGAGCTTCTTAATCGGCTCGACATAGGAGTGAAGTAGGCACTCATAGGATTGGGGAATTAAGTGCGCCACCCCATGAATGGTATTAAGGAATACAATCCGTCATCCACGCAACTATAACAAGTAATTAACGTGTAAAAAATATCTAGGGAGTAGTTAAATCTAAGTAAACACAACTTCTCCACTTATTGCTCACAACCTTAATTAATTTAGTTTATTTTCATTTCTTGTATTTTATTTTGATTGCATCTTTAGTATTGGGTTAGTTGACTAGCAACTAATTCCGCCAAAATCCTTCAAATCCGAGATTTTTACTTGCTTTCTAAAAAAATATAAAAATACAAAAATAATCATCCCTCACCTTTAGAACTAGTATTTAGGTTTTCTAATCCTAGCGACACTATTCATAGCTGAACGATCAATCCCCCGGTACTTGTCACTATACTATACTACAACGATCAGGTACACTGCCTGGTGGGGGTTGTAAGCTTCTCAAGATCCCTTTAGAGGTAAAGCCTGGTGCGATTCCCACGTATCAAGTTTTTGACGCCGCAGCCTGGGGAATAGTTATTGTCTAGGTTAGAATCTCTTTTTATTAGGTCTACTTGCTAGATTCCTTTCTAGTAAGATTTTATTTTTATTTTTAGGTTCTCTTTAGTCTATCTTTTTCTTTGTGTCTTTGTTTGTACAAACCTTTCCATTGATTATTCCGTTAGCCGTTATGGAGAACGCGAATCCACCATACTACCAACCACGAAATTCACCCACTCCAAATGACATCTTGATGTTTAAACAACATGAGGATGAACCTATCTATGATGCATGGGCTCGTTTTAAATATTTACTCCGAAAAGTCCCTCATCATAATTTCGATCTGTAGTCCCAAATTGAAATATTTTACCATAGTGTCGACCATTATACCAAAATGGACATTGACCATGCCGCAGATGGGGACCTTTGGGGATTAAGTGTTAATGAAGCATGGGAAACCATAGAGAATTGTGCCAAACTTGCCAAAAAAATGGACAAACCAACAAACGTTGTTACGGATCAATTGATAGCAAGTTTGAGGGAACAAGCAAGAAGTTTGTTTGGGGATAAAACTATAGATGAGATAACTGGGCATACGGAGTGGTTTGATTTCACCACAATACAAGCTGAACCCATAGGTGACCTTGATGTGATGGAGAATGTAGCCGAACATGATCACATTGATCAAAAAGACCTAGGTTTTATGATCGATGATGATGAATCTCAAGAAACAGATGATGAATCTTTTGGACAATTTGTATATAGCAGTCAGAATATTGAGGATGATCCTTATGATTCGGACATAGAAGTTGAGATGCCTAGGGAAGCACGTGAGATACTTGGGAAAATGTTAGGGTTAGATTATAATAAAACACATGTTAAGGATATAGGTGATCATGACATAGGGAATGGTGAAGTAAATAACATAAGCTCACCAAATACCCCACAAGTCCTACCATCATTTGAGGCACACACATCGCCCGTGACTTACCCGGAAGAAGTAGAAGAGACTATAGGAGCCCCAATAGAGGTAGAGCCGTTGGACCAAACACAACTAGAGGATATAGGTTTGAATACTTGTAATCAATGTTATAAATGGCGTGAGGCGTGGCGTGGCGGCAAGGCCACGCCTCAAGCCTTACGTGCCATGGTGAAGCCATGGCGTTTTTTGCGGCGTGACTAAGGCGGCGAAAAAATATTTATATATTTATCATTTATGTTATAATATCATATTTTATATGCATATCGAGTTTACAAAAGGTGAGTTTACAAAAGGTGAGCTTACAAAAAGTGATATGCATAAGAAATAAAGTGAAAATTTGAACTATGTTTAGAAATTAATAGGCCCAAAATTTAAGCCCACATCATCCCCTTCTAAAAATGGCGCCACGCCATACGATAAGGCGCGCCTTGGCACGCCTTTTCGTGCCTTATTCCACGCCTTTTCACACGACGCCTAGACTTCACGCCTTAGTCCATTTCGTGGCGCCGAGGCCACGCCTCGCGCCTTGGCGGCGCCTTGGCGCGCCTTTTAGAACACTGCTTGTAATGATAACCTTACTCCTAGTTCTAGGGAATTTCCTAGTGTTGATGAACCGGAACCTCAATCTTTACACACCTTTCCATCCTTAGATATATTTCTAGGAGACAAAAGAGGAACCAACCCACCCATCAACCAATATTATCCGGGTAGTTTTAGGATGAAGGAAGCCATTCACTCACCCCCTTCACCTCACGTGGCATATTTCCACCCTAAGGGTGTGTATCGCTACTTCCACCCGCACTTAATTCAAAGTGTAAGGAAAACCTCCCCTATTTCCGTTAAATAAAGGTAGAGTCAGGCTCGTGACTCGAACAAAAACAAGCGCTTATTGGGAGGCAACCCAAGCTTTATTTATTTATTTGTTTGTTTGTTTGTTTATTTGATTTTATTTGTTTCCGTATGCATGCTTTATTTTTATTGTTTGTGGTTCATGTTTCAAAGTAAATTGTGAAAATGCTTTATTTTGTTTTTAACTTCGTCTTAATTACATATAAAGGTATTTTGCAAAAGCTAGGTGTAAGGGGAGACCCAAATTTGTTTATAAGAATGAAATTGAGCATGATCCACAACAATATTAAATGAACATGTATATTAGTAATTGTTAGAGTCAAATGCTTGTATCGAGTCATAATGATGTTTTGCAGGATTTTCCAGGAAGTAGGACATAAGTTTTTCCAGAAATTTACCGGAAACTTAACATAAAGATTTCTGCAGGTCACTTCTGATGGCGTCAGGAATTAATTCCTGACGGCGTCATGTGTAAAATTCTGGAAAATTTTGCTAGTTTTGTTTATACCGGAGTCTTAAAGTTTTTGTTAATTCTTTAGTTTTATAAACTCCAGGAAATCTGCAAACATTCATTCCACAAGCATTATATCTTTAATTGTTTTGTTTTTATTCCTAAGTCTGGAATTACATCTAGTTGTGAGTTTTCTTTGTTCGGATTGATGCGTTGGGTTTTTGTGATTGTTTTCTCAGGTTTAACAGGTTATATATGACAAGAAGATGATTTATATTTCTGGAAGGGAAGCTTTGATTGTTCATTTTCTTGGAGGAAGATCTAACCTGGCCACCTTATTATCCATACCGAGCGAATCAGGGGAGTATTTGATTTCATTCTTTTTACTTTTTCACTTTTACATTCTTTACTTGAACATTGGGGACAATGTTCATCTTAAGTGTAAGGGGAGGGTAAATGATGATACCTTACATGTACACTTTCGCTTGAGTTTGTTTTGTTTAATGGTAGATGTGTAATAAAACTATGAGAAATACTTGTTAGTGCAATTTTAGCGCCAAATTTAAAATTTTTTACAACATTTAGGAGTGAAACTTTAGCCATAGCAAGCGTCTCATGGATAGGAGATTGTATGACTAGCACATAACCGTATATTCAGAAAAATTTTCCACCCAAATATGTGAGGTTCGCCTTTAGATTTGATAGGAAAAGCATGTAACAATTCACATTTTTAGGTTAACTTTTATTCCCGAAAATTTCACTATTTAGTTTTTACTATTCACTTTTTACTATTCACTTTTACTATTCACATCCAAAATTTTTATTTCATATTCTCGTAAGTTAAACTATTTTAACGATAATCCGAGAATTTCACACTCGTCGGATCATTTCTGCAAAAATCACGAAGCCGTGTCCGAGATTTACTTTTAAGTTTAAACGTCATTCCAGCATCCCGATATGTCCATAAAACATTATAAACAATAGAAATATGATTTTCTCTCATTTTATGACAATTCCAAAAGTTTTGAAATTTTACGTTTTCCAGTTCAGCGTTTTACGCGAATTACGCGTTTTAGACCCGCGTTTCCAGTTTTAGCAGCGTTTAAGCAACCCGATAGAACTTGCCACTCATTAAATATGCTAAGATAGGTTATATTAATAAGTTCTAACATATTTATAAGTTTCATATTTTTAGGATACCCGATTTTAAGTTTCATGACTTAACGACTTACCGTTAGCGATTACCGGGACCAAAACTCACTCCGTAACTTAGATAAGACCATGACTACTCATCTAGTCACCCTTATCTCATTATGGCCGACTTAGGAGGGGGGGGGGGGAGTCACCTAGCATGTGTCTTGATCTTATACTTGAAGTCTTGGATTCATTACATGTGTTAAACTTGGCCATTAAGCTTCCTAAATATCCTAAAATTGTAACCTCCTCATCTTCACTATAAATACAAGCTCATTCTCTTCCTTTCTCCTTCAAAACCCACGACCAAAACAGTATAACTATGATATTTGACACTTACTTACTGTTATAAAGGACTTCAAAAGGTAAACATAGCAATTTGAATCACCTAAAACGAGTACACGAGTCAAAAGTTATGGCCATAAGAAGTTAGCGACACCAAAACGCCGAAACTGCCTATAACCTACTGTTTTGCATTCTGCCAATTTTAAAGTCATCCTTCTGGTCCGATTCATCAAAAAGTTAAAACACGAAAGTTGTCTGGAACGACGTTTTCGTTCAGGAACAAAGAAGCTCGAGCCCTGAAAACGCTTTCTGAGTGATAATTTTCTTCAAATTCTTAACAGCCCATTTTTAGACCAAAGTAACTATATAATGGTTATAATTAGATGAGACCAAGAGGTCTAATGACCTAAAGCCAAGACCACAACCATGGCTAAAGCCAAGGTTGAGTCTCAAAACCATGGTAACAATGACCAAGGTCACGGCAAAGCCACGGCTAAAGACCATATAACTTTTAAAGATCAAAAACTTATATATATGTTATCAAATACTACAATAGTAGGGAGCCTCATGTGAGGAGTTCATTAAGTAAGCCGTCGAGATGAGTTGTGGATTTACGAATTAAAGTGTCCTGGCTCCTCGAACGTTTACTCCATGACTTCTGAATTATGTCGGCCCGAACGGTAGTAAGAGATATACAACCTATACATGTTTCATAGACCACTTATATTTAAAGACTTACATTATATACTAAGTACTACATCATGAACATTATGCAAGACATATATAGGCAATTCTTCGTATTCTTGGACGTTACTCCAAACCTAAGTCGCAACGTTCTATTATAGGCTGCTCTTAGAGACTTTCGCGATTCGACTACCACTTTCATTTCTCATTACATAGACTTAAGGTGAGTCATAGCCCCTACTCTTTTCATACTTGTTTTAACTCTTTGGGGGAGATACATGCACAACTACTTGCTTACTCGTACAAATACTCAAAACATTTATACTTGATTGTTTTATACTTGATTGTCTTATACTTGATTGCATTATACTTGATTTCATACATACATGACTGTCTTTTATCTTTGGGAAGTGGCTCCCAAAAATCTTTTATCTTTGGGAAGTGGCTCCCAGTAAACTTTTATCTTTGGGAAGTGGATCCCAGTTTTCTTTGGGAAGTGGCTCCCAGTTTTCTTTGGGAAGTGGCTCCCAGTTGTCCTTGGGAATTGGCTCCCAAGTGAGGTCTTCGGAGATGAAGTAGAGACTCACTACTAATTGCTTAATTGTTTTGATGAACTTATACATGTCTTTATTATACTATATGTTAGCAGTGGGTTGTGAACACACAGGTTGCAAGTCTCTTATGGCGGGACTTGCAACTGAGTGGATTCTCAATGCCTTTGCTGTGTGAATATTCTTTTAAGGCTTTTCAACTGTTTTAAGACAAACTCTATGAACTCACCAACCATTGTGTTGACACTTTAGCATGTTTATCTCAGGTTAGTAAGGCGATAGCTAGTGCATGGAACTTAGAGTCCAACTGCATATTCTGAAGACTTACGCTTTTATCATTTACCATTCAAAAACATTTTGTATACATTTATGTATCATACTTTGGAATCTCATGTTTGTAACTTTGAATTTTTTAATCGAATGGTAACTTTTCAAAACGTCTCATTTAGAGTTCGTTTTCTATAACTTGTACTTTGTATTATGAAGTAGCACCCCTATGACACAGTCTTCCGCTGCGGTATTTTGGGGGTGTTACAAAGCATTCACTATTAGTGCTTATGAGTGTACCGGGAGCATTTAGATTCTAGAACTTGCGTTAGTGATGCATCCCGAGACCGCTAGTGAGACTACATTCGTGTAGTAGGATTTACTACATGATAAGAGGCATTAGGATCACCCTTGTGTTAAACCCGTATCATAATTACTTGACCATTTATGTCATATTACTTGGCTAGTTAAGTCAACTAATTTTTCCCACACCATTAGCGTTGTACTCATTTTTAGTACACGAAACCCCTAGTACACCCCTCCGAGCCTATCTTTTCGTTTCTAACTTTAAGCATTTTACTTAAAGGGAGAATTTGTTACACCCCACTTAAATGTACACCCAAATAGCCTTAGCCTTCCGTGTATGCGCTCATTCTTAGTGCATTATTGTTATTTGTTAAACCCTAAGTTAACTATCTAATTGATTACATGGTTGCTAAGTCGAGTCATATCCTTGTACATATTGTTTTGAGACGATTGGGACTTATGGGTAAGTACTTATTTTATGGAGTAATGGGGAAGAACATCATATATTACCCCCATATGTGCATTAATCTTAAAAGTACTCCAAGTGTTTTGATTTTCTTAATTGAAGTAATTAGATTAGTTTATTGTAAAGTATGTAAAAATTCAAGTGTAAGGGGAATTTACATTCCCTATGATGTATTATTTTGGATGGTAGGGTAAGAGTGTATGCAAAAAAAAAAAAAAAAAAAAAATCGAAAAATCAAGAAAAAGAAAAAAAAATAGAAAAAGAAAAAGAGAAAAAAAAAACATACGGACTACCATCCCTTTTCATTCTATATTCATTTTATGTTTTTGTTATTTTTCATTTATTAAGCTTAAGTCGAGTCTAGTCTTGGCTTAGCAACGCCATAGTGTACATGTAATTAACCAAGATTGTTAACTCGCCACCAGTAAAACTTCCTTTATCCAACAAAACCGTGTATTTCATATCCCTACACCTAACGTTACAACCCTTTAAAAGACCTCTTTGATAGTTTATCCTAGGTGCTTACGCCATGTGGTGGAGGTTTGATCCTTTCCCAAGCCTATGGTAATCTATTTTGTTATGACAGGTAGTGAGAGATATCTTCCGTTTCTATATTGTAATTTATACTTTATTACACCCGAGAGATGTGAGTATCTAAACACTATTTGTGAGGTGCTAGTGTATGACCTCCGTGCTTGTCTTTGGTCTTTAGTGGAACGATTATTTGTTGTAATTACTTTTATATTAGTGTTAAATGACCCCTAACTTGTATTTTGAGTAGAATAAAAGCGCATTTGCTTGAGGACAAGCAAATCTCAAGTGTAAGGGTATATGATGAGGCGAAAAATGAACCACTTTTAGGGGGTCATTTAAGCCCGAATTCGAATTTATTTGATCAAATATTACCCTAAATCGTTCCTTTTGTGATTTTAGGTACTTTGGGAGAGAAATCTGGAAAAGGAAGCAATTCGGACGTTTTTAGAGCATAAAAGTGAAGAAAACGCCAAAGTCTTAATTTTCCTTGCTGGGAACAGTAGGTAACGGTGTCAAGAAGAAAATCTTGACGGCGTCAAGAGGAATTTCCATGACGATCAAATACAGAATTGACGGCGTCACAAGGTAGGGCGTCAAGAGGAAAATGCATGACGGCCTGGAAACACATAACGCTTGACGGCGTCAGATCTGGATCAAGGCAGTCCGAGATTTATTTTGGTGGCGAGATGACGGCGTCACAAATTTGTTCTTGACGCCGTCAGACCCTATTTCCTATATATAGTTTTCTAATTTTCACACATAAAAAGAGAGAAGTTTTGGAGAAACCCTAAGTCCGAACTTAGTACGAATTTTATAGGTTTTTCAAGGGTTCTCAGCCCTTGATCCCTTTCATGTGTAATTGAGATAAGTATTCTTTTAATTCAATCAATATGTCTATGTTTTGGTTGTCTATATCTTGTTCTTGTCTTAATTCCATCATGCTAGGCTAGATCTATCTTGTGTTTGCTTGGACCTAATGAAACCTAGATGTTAATTATGTGTTGATTACTTGTTTATGGTTGTATTGGATGAATGATTTCGATGTTAGGCTTAAGAAAACTGGCAGATCTCCAATTGGTAACATGCTTGAACGTCTTAGGAAACATGAACTGACGTGCACTAGGTTTTATTGGTTGTATTTAATGCATGAGTAAATTCTAATGATCCCATGTTAGGAGCTTCTTAATCGGCTCGACATAGGAGTGAAGTAGGCACTTATAGGATTGGGGAATTAAGTGCGCCACCCCATGAATGGTATTAAGGAATACAATCCGTCATCCACGCAACTATAACAAGTAATTAACGTGTAAAAGATATCTAGGGAGTAGTGAAATCTAAGTAAACACAACTTCTCCACTTATTGCTCACAACCTTAGTTAATTTAGTTTATTTTCATTTCTTGTATTTTATTTTGATTGCATCTTTAGTATTGGGTTAGTTGACTAGCAACTAATTCCGCCCAAATCCTTCAAATCCGAGATTTTTACTTGCTTTCTAAAAAAATATAAAAATACAAAAATAATCATCCCTCACCTTTAGAACTAGTATTTAGGTTTTCTAATCCTAGCGACACTATTCATAGCTGAACGATCAATCCCCCGGTACTTGTCACTATACTATACTACAACGATCAGGTACACTGCCTGGTGGGGGTTGTAAGCTTCTCAAGATCCCTTGAGAGGTAAAGCCTGGTGCGATTCCCACGTATCAAAAGTACCGGCGATATCATTGGATGAATGCAAGGGCACATCCACAGCCCGGTGTACATCCATGAAAGTGAGTAGGGCCTCTTTCTCGTTCATCAGCTCACCTTCTGTGACTCAGCCCTTATAAAATTAGAATAGGTTGATGATTGTTAGGAATATATTTAATTACCTGACAATATATGGATGCTATACAAATATATTCCTCACTAATAACTTAATTTACCTTGACACAGTTAATTCTTGCTCCTTCATTCACATCTCATCGGTGCGCCTTCATTTACACCTAAAACGGCAATAAGCATCGGCATATTAGTATAAGCTTAGTCGCGGTTCATATGTTGTTCGATAGAAGAAAGATGTTAAATATTTATGAAGCTACAACCTAATTGTATCCGTTTCTATCATTTAAGGCACCTATAGCCAATAAAGCTTAACCTTAAGATAACAAAACATGGTGATAATATGGTGGTTAAATAGCTATGTACTCTAAAACCTTTAATTTAAGTTAACTATTTTTTTTTACATATTAGTTCTTTGTTGATCACATAAAGTGAAATTTGTGTATGAGTGGTTACCCCTTGATCACATAAGCTGAGCTTTAGTCTAGCAAGTATCTGAACTGAACTTTGAATGAGGTAATGGTACATACCTCGTCCATTCTCAGCTCCTTTAGAGATGCCTACACTCCTCTTCATGTTGAGATCTCGATTCTCTCGACTCAACTGAATGATAAAGAAACTTTGTTTATTAGGCTTTAAATATAGGATTTGAAGAGGTTCAAACCCCACTTTATCCGAACCAACTTATTACTGACCTACAAAATACCATAATAACAAACTTTTTAAGCAACTTTGTTTTCTGAATTTACATGGGAAGTTAGCAATTTATCATTTAAGAGAATATCTTGAACTAATCCACTAAATAAACAATACCTGTTCTTTTAAATGAATCTCATACAACCATATACAGTTGTGCCCATCCATAAACCACTATGACTTATCTCACAGATTTATGGCCATGCCTGCTAGTAGTTTTCGTCGCTGCCATGTTCACAAATTCATTTAAGAATAAGAATTAGTATACATGGTAAGATAAAGAACATAGTTTATTTGTTAAAGTCGGTTTAGCAAAAATATACACCTTAAAAATTGGAGATGTGCATTATATTAAAAAGCAACTGATTATCTATGAATGTCAGTGTAGCTTTATCAGTTGCTACAGAGTCACATGGCTGTTCACTATATAAATTCATAACACTGGGACTCTTCAATCGGCTCGCTACCGCACTCTAAACATCTCACATTATGACTAACGTTCCTCACCTGCGCAACGCCTCTTCACGGGATCTTCTTCATTATCCATCTTGCAAACAGAACTTAAAAAATTACAACCTAAATAAATAAATTATAAATATATTTTTCATTTAAGCATTTCATCAAACATTTGGTGTGCAACCAATTCCCTTCAAAAACGGTATTTCATTGGGTGTTTTAATCATAGGGTCCAGGGCAAAAATATTTAGGAAAATCCACGTTCTGCTACTGACCTGAAACAGCCCTAAAATCTACTTAGAAACCCCATCAAAACTCATCCTAATCATCATCTATTCGCTTGCAATGCCATAACACATCTCAATAATATATCTCAATCATCAAAGAATCCTAAAATTAAAACTTCATAACAGTTAAATTTGTCAAATAATCAAAACTTAAAATTAAAAAAAAAAAAAAATTAAAACTTGCATCTACCTTTTAATTGTTTCAGGCACATTTAGAACAACAAAAACCCTGAATCTTCCTCATGGTACCTCATTGTTTCCCATCTTCTTCATCGCCTCTGGTACGCAGGTTTTGTTAGATAAGTATGAGATCTATCATCCAATTATTGAGGCGGTGAGATGGTTAGCGTTTTCTTTATATGGATCATATAGCGGCTAAACTGTGAGGATCATTGGGCAAGAATCAACGGGCCAAAGTAAGCCAACAATTTTTGGCGGGAAACCCATGTCAAAAACGGCGCCGTTTAGTATATGGTTTAATAATAAGTATAATGAATCTTCCCTCAATAGTCCTATAACCTAAATACGAATATCTAGTCCCACTTTCTTAATTTTGATTACTTATACACTAACTAGATTATAAGAAAACCTAGAATTTAATTCGTAACATTCACAAACAATTAAAGTAGAAGCCAATGATTTAGAATTTGGAACATTATAAGTGATTGTACTTGTTCAGCATTGCAAATATATGTTTGTATAAACTTTATTTGATAACGGACATGGGGTTATTGGAAAAGGGAGTATATAATGTTAGAAAATGAAAACCCCATAGGAATATATTTAATTGATGCGGTATTTATGTATTACAAACTCACAAATCCTAAAGTAACTCTAAGTCATTTAGACTATGTCACCTCAATAATTTCAAGAGTTGGTACGTTATACATATTAATATATTATAGTTCAATTCAGTGTTTTGGTGAAATGAAGAAATGGGAAGGAAATGGCTTGTATTTTGGCATAAAGTATTGATGGGCATAAAATATTCTTTGAGTTGTCCGGATTGAAAAGAACGCCACACTTTTCCAAGGGAAGAAAAATGCCTTCTTGAAATGTATATATCAAGTGACAGATCGAGTCGCATATCTTAAACCAAGAATGTTAATGGATTACAGACAACTCCATACCACCAAGACCAAGTTAGTTGAAACCTTATATATAATTTTATTAGACTCCCAAACGAATGATAAAACCTGGACCTTACCCACAAATACGATAAGATATGATTTGAAGACATTTCGTTTCTCACTTTCTATCAATATGACAAGATTATATATCTCACTCATCATTAGAATATTTGTGTGTTGTGCAATGCTCAGTTTGATAATCATCTAACTATATAGTTTCAGTTTAGCATTTAGTTGATTAAACATAGTTTCGATAATTGTTCATTGCATTTCAACAAGGAATCCGTGGCGCACCCAGACCCAAAACTTATCAACTGTGAAGTACTGTTTAAATGAACTACCACTTGGGTGTAATTAATCATTGGAAAGTCGTTTACTAATTAAGATGACTTCCTAATCAGGCCTTGTGGATTGGGTTGACAATATCTTGCAGTGTCGTCTTACTAAACACACGAGCAAGTGAAGTATCATGTTCATCAAATAACATAGAAGCACCAGGTACGCTATTAGAAGAAGTAACATGAGATTGTGTCCTATTATTAGCCAGCTGTGAAATCTGATGTTAGGCTTGGAAGACCAGGGTTGTTGGTGGGCCAAAAGTCCAAATCCAATTATTAAGGGAAATGGATTGAAGAAATGGGTTTGTATCTATAATACTAAGGATGAGCATTGCGAACCGAATCCCGGAACCGAACCGGAACCGTACCGGTACCGTTCCCGATATACGGTACGGTACCGGTACTACGAAATAAGGAGGAAAAAAAGTCGGGACCACTAATTCGGTACGGGACCGGCACCAAATCGGGAAATTCCCGAAAAAACGGGAAAACCCTATTTCCCGGTACCGGTATCGGTACCGATACCGATACCGGTACCGGTACCCGAATCCCATTCAGTACGGTACCGGTACCACTAATTTATGCTCGGGAAAAATTCGGTACCACTAATTCGGTACGGGATCGGTACGGTACCGGTACTGGTACCGTGCTCATCCCTATATAATACTATAAGATTGAGTCCTCTAATTGAATGTGGAGTCATCAAGATTGCATAGAGTACAAGATAGCTAATGCTTGGAATTCAATGCAGCCTCATAATAACTATACAATCATGTAAGGAGATGAAGTGAAAGGGTTGCCTGAATTGATCACATGGCATTTAGTATAGAATTAAAAGTCGGTTAGATGAATTGCAATGGTTGCGAAAGGTTGCAAAAATAATTAATGATTTAACATAATTCATGCCTATATAAACCAGCCAAAATCACATTTAGTATGCACATTTGAAGATGATTCACACATCTTTTAGATCTTTAATTGTTGGTAGCGGTATGTAAATTCTCTTTTGCAACATTTTGGAGATCATTCACACATCTTTTAAATCTTTGTAATGAACTTGGTCTTTTTTTTTTTTTTTTTTTTTTTTTTTTTTTTTCTTAATTTAGTTATCATACGCAGGTACTATAAAAATCACACAAGATCATGCATGCTCAGATAAATGGAACCAAAGATTGGGATACAAACTATTTTATTTGTTTCTTACAAATTTTGGTGATTGTTATAGATAAGCATATATATAGATATATGTATTATGTTAATGTATTTTCATATACAAATAATTTATGTGCATTTTCTATTGATGTAGCTCACATGTGCGAATTGATTCAAGAAAATATGCACGAGAATGTATGTAAAACAACATTTAAATGGTTAAATGATACTTTTTAGCGTAATTAGTTTATGTAAGTAGTTGCTTTCGAATGCTCTTTGAGAAATATTAGAATGAATTTATCGTGTGCAATTGAATTATTATTGAAAATAAGAAAGTCCGCGCATCGCAAAGTTTTTTCTTTTTATATATGTAGAATCATTAGTGAGAAACCAACATTTACGTCCATTAAATTAGTTTGCCATAATAGCAAAATACGACATATTAAAAATATCACATTGACTAATGAATAGAAAGGAAAAAATACATAATTTTGACTTAAAGCCGTTTGTAAATTATAATATCAAATAAAAAAAGTTGAGTTTTAAAAATAAGCAAAAGTTCAAACTTTTATCGAAAAACAAAATCGAATTTAATGTGAAGTATATACAACATCGAGATGGAAGTGCAAGGCTTGCCGGAATTGATTACATGATATTTAGTAATAAGTATAGAATTAAAAGTCGGTTATGGATTGAGATGAAGTTGAAAAGGTTGCAAGAATAATCGATGATTTAACCTAATGCAATATATATAGATATATGTATTATGTTAACGCATTTTCATATACAAGTGATTTATGTGTGTTTTCTATTGATTTAGCTCACATGTGCGAATTGATTCAAGAAAATGTGCACGAGCATGTATGTAAAGCAATATTTAAATGGTTAAATGATACTTTTTAGCGTGATTATTTATGTAAGCATGCAACTTGAATAATGAATATAAAAGAAAAAGTACACAATTTTTGCTCGAACCTATTTGTAAATTAAAAAATTAAGTTTAAGACATAATACTGGAGTCCAAACGTTTTAGGAATTATTAATAGTGTGTTAATTAATATTTATTTGGTTAGCTATTTAGAATTGAGTTTATTGATAAAATTTATTAATATTAGTTAAACTTCAATGTTAATTTTTAATGAAATTAGTTGTACAATAAAATGAGATGAAGCTATAACGGTTTGTAACAGTTTTTATACAATTTATGTGACATTATTATATATACATTATTACACAAACTTTAACTTACAAACTTAATAAATAAAATATTTAGTGCATATTAAACTATGACCAATTAGATAGACCCTGTGTGCTCATATTAACATGCAAAAACCATCTAATGGACAAGTATTGTAGGGCTAAGTAATAGACCAAAAGAAACAAAGCCATTTTTTATCATGCAAATAAGTAATAGGCTAAAAGAAACAAAGAAATCACAACTTAATAACCAAAAGCCCATTTATAAAATACAACACCACAAAAACAAAACAACATCAAAAAATTTAAAATTTTTATACAAGAAAGTCAAAACGTTTCATACAACATACTAAACAATAATTAAGCATACACTCGCCAATACACAGAAAGAATACACGATTAACAATTAGATTCAAAGCCTATGCGTAGCACGGATTCTGCATGCCTCGTTCTTATATAAGTTGATATAAAAAAAATTATTATAATTAACTTAATCTCCCAACATATATAATAGAGGATCATGCCACATCATTTATGCCACATGGCAACAAAGAAATACGTGGAAACCATTTAAATGCCATGCTGTCAGTGTGTAAATAAAAAACACGCTCCTTTCACAAAAACACACACGCCTTCCCTCAAATCAACCGATCCCTAATTTTGTGCAATCACCATCAATGAACATCAATAAAAAATGATTCATCCTAAAATACAACTACCGATTTTAATTCAAAAACAACCCTCAAATCCTTATCTCAATCTCACAAAATCCGTTTATTTTGAATTTTTATTCCCAATAATTAAGAACAACAACCATATCACTTCATTTCAAATGGCCTCTGATGCGTGGGAATCGCACCTTGCTTTACCTCTCGAGGGATCTCGCGAGGCTTACAACCCCCACCATGCAGTGTACCTGATCGTTGTAGTATAGTATAGTGACAAGTACCGGGGGATTGATCGTTCAGCTTAGGAATAGTGTCGCTAGGATTAGAAAACCTAATTAATAGTTCTAGAGATGAAAGATGATTATTTTTGTGTTTTTATATTTTATGAAAGCAAGTAAAATCTCGGTTTTTAGAAGAGTGGGCGGAATTAGTTGTTATTCAACTAACCCAAAAACTACTTTATAACTAATTAAACTAATGAAAATGAAATTAAACTAATATTAAACTAAGGTTGTGAGCAGTATGTGGAGAAATTGTGTTTACTTAGACTTCATTACTCCCTAGATATCTTTTACATGTTAATTACTTGTTACACTTGTATGAATGACGGGTTGTATTCCTTAATACCATTCGTGGAGTGGCATACATAACTCCCCAACTCTATGAGCTCTTATCTCCTCCTACACCATGACCCAGCACAACTATAGGGATTGTAAACAGTGGCTCATGCATTAAATACAACCAATAAAGACCTAGTACGCCTCGGTTCATGTTTCTTAAGACGTTCAAGCATGTTACCATTTGGAGATCTGCCAGTTTTCTTAAGCCTAACATATAAAATCATTCATTCAAAACAAGAATAGACAAGTAATCAACACATAATCAACATCTAGGTTTCATTAGATCTAAGCAAACACAAGAGAGATCTAGCCTAGCATAGTAGAATTAAGATAAGAACAAAAGATAAACAACCAACACATAGACATATTGATTGAATTAAGAGTATACTTATCTCAATTACAATGCAAGGTCCCAAGGGTTTGGAACCCTTGAAAAACCTGTAAAAGAGGCACCAAAACCGTCTTTAGGGTTTCACCAAAACTTCTCCCTCTTTTTTAATGAAAAAACTAGAAAACTATATATAGGAAAATCGTCCTGACGGCGTCAAGAGTAAAATCTGACGCCGTCAACTCGCCGCCATACACTTCCTCGGACGCCCTAGATCCAATCGTGACGGCCTATGTGACGCCGTCACCACCTTCGGTAAATTAATCTTGGCCACTTTGACGCCGTCATAACTCCATCTGACGCCGTCACCAGCTACGGTAAATTATTCTTCATGTCTGACGCCGTCAAGAGCAAACCCTTGACGCCGTCACCTTGTATTTCCAGCTTGGATTTTTGGTACTTTGTCGTTTTCTTCACTTTATGCTCCAAAAACGTCCAAAATAGCCTCTTTTCCAGAATTCGCTCTCCAAACACCTAAAATCACAAAAGGAACGATTTAGGGCAATATTTGATCAAATAAATTCGGATTCGGGCTTAAATGACCCCCTAAAAACGGATCATTTTTCGCCTCATCATATACCCTTACACTTGAGATTTGCTTGTCCTCAAGCAAATGAGCTTTTATTCTACTCAAAAGACAAGTTAGGGGTCATTTAACACTAATATAAAAGTAATTACAACAAATAATCGTTCCACTAAAGACCAATAGACAAGCACGGAGGTCATACACAAGCACCTCACAAATAGTGTTTAGATACTCACATCTCTCGGGTGTAATAAAGTAATATAACATTATGGAAATGGAAGATATCTCTCACTACCTGTCATAGCAAAATAGATTACCATAGGCTTGGGAAAGGATCAAACCTCCACCACATGGCGTAAGCACCTAGGATAAACTATCAAAGAGGTCTTTTTAAAGGGTTATATCGTTAGGTGTAGGGATATGAATTACACGGTTTTGTTGGATAAAGGGAATTTTACTGGTGGCGAGTTAACAATCTTAGTAAATTACATGTACAAGATGGCGTTGCTAAGCCAAGACTAGACTCGACTTAAGCTAATAAATGAAAAATAACAAAAACATAAAATAAACATAGAATAAAAACGGGATGGTAGTCCGTATGTTTTTTTTTCTTTTTCTTTTTCTATTTTTTTTTCTTTTTCTTGATTTTTCTATTTTTTTTTTCGATTTTTTTTTTTTTTTTTTTTTTTTTTTTTTTTTTTTTTTTTTTTTTGTATACACTCTTACCCTACCATCCAAAATAATACATCATAGGGGTTGAGAATTCCCCTTACACTTGAATCTTTACATACTTTACATTTAACTAATCTAATGACTCGAATTAAGAAAATCAAAACACTTGGAGCACTTTTAAGATTAACGTACATATGGGGGTAATAAGTGATGTTCTTCCCCATTACTCCATAAAATAAGTACTTACCCATGAGTCCCAATCGTCCCAAAACAATATGTACAAGGATATGACTCGACTTAGCAACCATGTAATCAATTAGAAAGTTAACTTAGGGTTTAACATATAACAATAATGCACTAAAAATGAGCGCATACACGGAAGGCTAAAGCGATTTGGTTGTACATTTAAGTGGGGTGTAACAAATTCTTCCTTTAAGTAAAATGCTTAAAGTTAGAAACGAAAAGATAGGCTCGGAGGGGTGTACTAGGGGTATCGTGTACTAAAAATGAGTACAACGCTAAGGGTGTGGGAAAAATTAGTTGACTTAACTAGCCAAGTAGTATGACTTAAATGGTCAAGTAATTATAATACGGGTTTAACACAAGGGTGATCCTAATGCCTCTTATCATGTAGTAAATCCTACCACACGAATGTAGTCTCACTAGCGGTCTCGGGATGCATCACTAACGCAAGTTCTAGAATCTAAATGCTACCGGTACACTCATAAGCACTAATAATGAATGCTTTTCCTATCAAATCTAAAGGCGAACCTCACATTTTTGGGTGGAAAATTTTTCTGAATATACGGTTATGTGCTAGTCATACAACCTCCTATCCATGAGACTCTTGCTATGGCTAAAGTTTCACTCCTAAATGTTGTAAAAAATTTTAAATTTGGCGCTAAAATTACACTAACAAGTATTTCTCGTAGTTTTATTACTCATCTACTATCACACAAAACAAACTCAAGCGAAAGTGCATATGTAAGGTATCATCTTTTTACCCTCCCCTTACACTTAAGATGAACATTGTCCCCAATGTTCAAGTAAAGAATGTAAAAGTTAAAAAGTAAAGAGAATGAAATCAAATACTCCCCTGATTCGCTCGGTATGGATTTTAGGTTGGCCAGGTTAAATCTTCTTCCAAGAAAACGAACAATCAAAGCTTCCCTTCCAGAATATAAATCATCTTCTTGTCACAAATAACCTGTAAATCCTGACAAAAGTAGACAAGGCAACCTCGCGTAAAATCGGCGGCATCCTATATAAGTTACTAAATCCTAGAAAACAAAATAAGATATAATGCTTGTGGAATGAAGTTTGCAGATTTCCTGGAGATTATAAAACTTGATAATTCACAAAAACCATAAGACTCCGTTAGAAAAACAAAACCGGTAAAATTTCCAGATTTTTAACTCCTGACGCCGTCAAGAGCAATGCCCTGACGCCGTCAGAATGAACCTGCAGAAATCTTTATGTTAAGTTTCCGGAAAATTTCTGGAAAAACTTTGTCCTACTTCCTGGAAAATCCTGCAAAACTTCATTATGACTCAATACAAGCATTTGACTCTAACAAATACGAATATACATGTTCATTAAATATTGTGGATAATCATGATCGGTTTGTTTCTTAAAAACATATTTGGGGTTTCCCCTTACACTTATCTTTTGCAAAAATACCTTTAGGTTGAAGTTAAGACTAGGCTAAACAACATAATAAAGTATTTCACATTTTAATCGAGAAACATGATCAACCAACAATAAAAATAAAACATGCATACGGAAGCAAATAACAATCAAACAAATAAAATCACACAAAAGATGGGTTGCCTCCCAAGAAGCGCTTGTTTTTGTTCGAGTCACGAGCCTGACTCTACCCTTATTTAATGGAAAGAAGGGAGGTTTCCCCTACACTTAAGATTTAGTGCGGGTGGAAGTAGCGATACACACCCTTAGGGTGGAAGTATGCCACGTGAGGAAAGAGTGGTGGATGAATTATATGCTCAAATGGGTGTGCTCCTATCATCATAACCTTACCAAATTCAATCGGGTTAATGGGTGGATTAAGGTTTTCTCCTAGAAAAGGATCATTCTCTATCAACTTCAAGAGACTACTAGTTGGGGATCCATCTTGACCTAATAAACCCGGTTTAAACCCATAATGTTTCTTGTGATCAGTCATAAATGGGTGATGTAAGCATGTAAGGTCATTTTCCACTCCTATAGCAGCTTCCTCTCTACAGGGCTTAGAGTCCACTACCTTCATCCTAAGACTACCCGGACTATATGGTTTGACGGGTGGGTCGGGACCTATTTCAATTCCTAAATCTTCATCCAAGGATGGAAGATTAGGTAACGGTTTTGGTTGAGGCTCCGGTTCATCAAAACTAGGAACTTCCTTAGAACTAGGAGTAAGGTTATCACTACAAGTATTCAAACCTATATCCTCAAGTGGTGCTTGGTTCAAGGGTTCTACCTCAATTGGGGTTCCTATAGTCTCTTCTACTTCTTCCGGGTAAGTCATGGGCGGTGTGTGTGCCTCAAATGATGGTAGGACTTGTGGGTTACCTAGTGAGCTCATGTTATTTACTTCATCATTCCTTGTGTCAAGATCATCAATATCCTCAACATGTGTTTTATTACAATCTAACCCTAACATCTTCCCAAGTATCTCACGTGCTTCTCTAGGCATCTCCACTTCTATGTCCGAATCATACGGATCATCCTCAATATTATGACTACTATATACAAATTGCCCAAGAGATTCATCATCATCGATCATAAAACCTAGGTCTTTTTGATCAATGTGATCATGTTCGGCTACATCCTCCATCACATCAAGGTCACCTATGTGTTTGTTTTGTACTATGGCTTTAGGTGACATCCACACAGGTATCCCTGAGTAATCATCCCCAGACAAACTTCCTGTTTGCTCCTCCAAACTTGTTTTTGATTGATTTGTGATGTTGTTTGTTGGGTTGTCTACTCTATAATAATATTGGGCACAGTTTTCTATGGTATCCCATGCTTCTTCATCATTTAATTCCCTAGGGCCCCCGTTGGCAAAATCATCGATGCACATTTGGTCACTTTGGCTGACACGATAGTAAAAGGTTTCGGTTAGGGATGCTAAAGAGAAACTATGATGAGGGAATTTTCGAAGTAAAATTTTAAAACGAGTCCATGCATCATATATGGGTTCATCTCGATATTGTTTGAAATTCAAGATGTCAATAGGGTAGAATGGTCTTTGTGGTTGGTGGTATGGTGGATTCGCGTACTCCATAATGGTGAACGGAAGATTCAATGGAAATTACGAACAAACACACAAAGAAAAAGATAGACTAAAGAAAACCTAAAAATAAAAATAAAAAATCTTACTAGAAAGGAATCTAGCAAGTAGACCTAATAAAAAGAAATTCTAACCTAGACAATAACTATTCCCCAGGCTGCGGCGCCAAAAACTTGATGCGTGGGAATCGCACCTTGCTTTACCTCTCGAGGGATCTTGCGAGGCTTACAACCCCCACCAGGCAGTGTACCTGATCGTTGTAGTATAGTATAGTGACAAGTACCGGGGGATTGATCGTTCAGCTTAGGAATAGTGTCGCTAGGATTAGAAAACCTAATTAATAGTTCTAGAGATGAAAGATGATTATTTTTGTGTTTTTATATTTTATGAAAGCAAGTAAAATCTCGGTTTTTAGAAGAGTGGGCGGAATTAGTTGTTATTCAACTAACCCAAAAACTACTTTATAACTAATTAAACTAATGAAAATGAAATTAAACTAATATTAAACTAAGGTTGTGAGCAGTATGTGGAGAAATTGTGTTTACTTAGACTTCATTACTCCCTAGATATCTTTTACATGTTAATTACTTGTTACACTTGTATGAATGACGGGTTGTATTCCTTAATACCATTCGTGGAGTGGCATACATAACTCCCCAACTCTATGAGCTCTTATCTCCTCCTACACCATGACCCAGCACAACTATAGGGATTGTAAACAGTGGCTCATGCATTAAATACAACCAATAAAGACCTAGTACGCCTCGGTTCATGTTTCTTAAGACGTTCAAGCATGTTACCATTTGGAGATCTGCCAGTTTTCTTAAGCCTAACATATAAAATCATTCATTCAAAACAAGAATAGACAAGTAATCAACACATAATCAACATCTAGGTTTCATTAGATCTAAGCAAACACAAGAGAGATCTAGCCTAGCATAGTAGAATTAAGATAAGAACAAAAGATAAACAACCAACACATAGACATATTGATTGAATTAAGAGTATACTTATCTCAATTACAATGCAAGGTCCCAAGGGTTTGGAACCCTTGAAAAACCTGTAAAAGAGGCACCAAAATCGTCTTTAGGGTTTCACCAAAACTTCTCCCTCTTTTTTAATGAAAAAACTAGAAAACTATATATAGGAAAATCGTCCTGACAGCGTCAAGAGTAAAATCTGACGCCGTCAACTCGCCGCCATACACTTCCTCGGACGCCCTAGATCCAATCGTGACGGCCTATGTGACGCCGTCACCACCTTCGGTAAATTAATCTTGGCCACTTTGACGCCGTCATAACTCCATCTGACGCCGTCACCAGCTACGGTAAATTATTCTTCATGTCTGACGCCGTCAAGAGCAAACCCTTGACGCCGTCACCTTGTATTTCCAGCTTGGATTTTTGGTACTTTGTCATTTTCTTCACTTTATGCTCCAAAAACGTCCAAAATAGCCTCTTTTCCAGAATTCGCTCTCCAAACACCTAAAATCACAAAAGGAACGATTTAGGGCAATATTTGATCAAATAAATTCGGATTCGGGCTTAAATGACCCCCTAAAAACGGATCATTTTTCGCCTCATCAGCCTCTAATTATGCAAATATTTTGGGGATAATTGAGGTATTGATATCAATCCCTTTTTTCATTGATTTTGTTAACCCTAATCCGCAACTATATAAAGGAAACGATGGTGTTGGTAGAATTCATATCACAATTCATTCAATCGAAAAAACCCTATTCCACTATGTCATTCGGATACCAAGGTTAGTTGTTTTTTATAATTTACCTTTTCATACCAACAATGTTCTTATCTTAGTTATTTAATGTAATTAAGTTTTTTTCTTTGTCGATGAACAATAGATTGACTAGATGGCTTTATAAAATATATGTTGGGATATTGTAAATTATACTTTTGATTATATCTCTCTAAATATTATCAGGCATCATAGCCATCTTTGCAACTTTCTGATTAGTATACCCTATAGCATATAATATTTAAGTTTTGGAATAACTGTATTATTGATTTGATATTTTCTAACATTAACATTCATTGCAACAAAATGTTATATTGTTGTTGTTCAAAAGATGTTTGGAACTGCTTATAAGTTAGTAAATATGGATGTATTTTTAGTTGTTTTATGTGCAAATTACAATAGATGTTACAATTGATTTGATAGCTGTTTTTTTTATTTAAATTTAACAACTACTTTATCTTTTACAGAAGAATTCACAGCTGCTTCTGAAAGCAATCTTAATGACAACATTAATGGTTCTTCAAGCAATGTTAACGACAACATCAAGATTTCTTCAAGCACCCCTCTAGGGAAACATGCTTCATCTGTCAATGATTTGGAATTCACTTCCTTGGATCAAATAGATCCAATGCTTGATAACATTAAGATCAAGGCAAGGTGTATTTCCGTATGGCATAGCCATCCGGCTGGCAAACCTAATCAAGCTTACAGTTTTGATATTGTTTTACAAGACATTAAGGTACCTTTATTACTTTAATGTTTTTATCTTCATTCAATAACATATTTATTTTTATACATTTTAAATCTGAATTATTGTAATCAATTTTCCCAGGGTAACTGCATCCAATGTACTGCACGTAACAATGACATGTATCGCTTTGAGCCCCTTTTCCAACAGGGTCATTGTAATATCATCACTGACTTTAGTGTTGGTGAAAACAATGGTATACTACCATTGTTGAATCACAAATACAAGATAAGTTTTTTCTAGTCCACCAAAGTTACCAGGATTGACCACTTTAATGAGGATGTCTTTGGTTTCAAATTGGAACCATTCAGTGAAATCTTGAGTAAGAGGTATCATGAAAAGGATTCAGTGGGTACGTTTGATTACTTACTACACATCAGTTTCTTTGTTTTTGATTATTCTCTTCTGTTTATACGATTACTCGCTTACGACACAAATTTATATCATCTTTATATTACCAAAATGCAGATGTAGTTGGAGCTATTGTGGCTATTGGCGATATTATTCAGGTTCCAAATACTCTTGCCAAAAAAGTTAGAAGAACTGTTGTCATTGAAGACACGGAGTAAGTTATCTTTTAAACATTATTACAAAATTCAAAACTTCGTTACTTTCAACCCTATTAGTCTGTTCAATTACATTCCTCAAACTTATTATTTACTTTAATTTATATCAGGGGTACGAGGGTTAAATGTACATTCTGGGACAAATGGGCTGAAATATTCACTCAGTATGCTAACAATGATGCTATCGGTCCGGTGACCTTTGTATTGCAACTTGCAAAAGTGAAATATTTTAAAGGTACCTTTAATTTAACATATACTATGAATACATTAACGTTATTATATTCAATTAGTTTATGTATGTTTCTTTTATTAACTCAATCATTTTTTTTTATTTCAATACAGATGAGCCCGCAATCCACAACTCACTATTTGGAAGTAGAATTTTCATTAACAAAGATATCCCTGCTATCACTGAATTTAAACAGAGGTAAATTATAATTTTTCAAAGTTATATTTACCAATTATTTTTACAAGTGTTATTTAACTTAACAATAATTTCCTTATTAAACTAATTAGGTACACAACCAAGGAAGGTTACTCTGATGGTGACCATAAGATTGAGGTATTCACCCCTCCTGTAGTGAAGATCACACCTGAAATCTTTTTTAGGAACACTGTCAAGACAACAGTCGGTGGTATCCGTGCTCTCCAACCAGTAAGATATCCTATTATACACTTAACAATTACTTACACCTTAAAAACTTTTATTGTTAAATACAACTAATAAATCCGATATTTATCATTCACAGGGAACTGAAGTTGTTCTATATGGGAAAGTGCATCGAATTCACAAAGAACACGGCTGGTGTTATGACGCCTGTAAAAGGTGCAATAAAATGGCCAAACTATCTAAGGCGACAGGTTCCAAAAAGGCTTACACCTGTGATGATCATGGTGTGATATACCAGGTCGTTCCAAGGTAAATATTTAAACTCACTTTATCATCTATTTATTAAAGCTATGCTAAATATTCATAAACACCCGGAACTTTTCATGAACTGCCAATAATACCCAATTATGTAATTACTATTTGCTATACGATATTTACCCTTTGGCATACGATTGACTTGATTATTATTTTAGTTATTCAGGTTCTCACATATGCGTTAGTAATCTTTAATTGATAACTTCATCTGATCACACATTTCATTAATGACATAATGGCATAAAAAAGGATTATTTGTTAGCTACGAGACATGTTTTTTTTATCTTAATTTCAATTTGTATCGTCTTTGAAAAACAAATACTTATTAGCTATTTAGTTAAATTACGTACAATAAGATACTATTTCAGAAGTGAGTACAACCCAAAATGGCAATAACAAAACTTAAATTATGCTAGCATTTTATACTGAATTTTTGTTTGCTTTTGCGGATAGATTTTATCTAATGTGCATGGTATTAATAATGGTTCTCATAATATATGAATCTGAATAATTTCGAGTGCATACTAAATTTATATCATATTTACAAACATTATAGGTTCAAGGTAATCTTGAGGGTTATCGATGAGACAGGCTCTGCACCATTTGTTGTTTTTGATACCAACATGAGTAAAATGTGTGATGGGAAGTCTGCGTATGAGATAATGAACAAACATGGCCAGACCACATCAGACTACTTCCCTGATGATTTAGAAGCAATTGTTGGCAAGCAATACCTGTTCAAATTTACATACACCCAGCACAATGTCAACTCAAACACCCAGGTATACATAGCAAAATCAGTGTCTGATGATGCTGAATTAATTGCTCATTTTAAGGATGGCTTCGTTGATGTGCAGGTATCTAATTTAAACAGTTTTGTTTTATAAAATATGGTTCGTCCATAGTACATTGTATTAACGAACTACTTGCACGTTCTTGCAGGAGGTAGATGACCAGTTCAAAACTCCTGATGTAAGTGATGCACACACTGGTGGCTTGGATGCAGCCTCTCTAAGCATTAACAAGTTCCTACTTGAAACACCGGATAATCAAGCTCAGTCTTCCACAAGCCGTACTGTTTCGGCTTCTTTAAACATCAATAAGTTCCTATTTGAAACACCAGACAATCAAGCTATATCTTCAACAAGCCGTAGTAGTGAAAAGAATGATGGATCCTCTGGACGCAAGGCAGTGAACAAGAAACGTGATATCATTGACGTGGATGATTTGCCAGATGAAGACGAGGCTGTAGGAAGTTCCAAGAAACCACTTTTGGCATTTGTCAAAATTGAGCAACCCGAGTGATTGCCTTCGTTATGATCGTCTCCATGTTTATTTCATTTAAGTCATTCATTTCCTGAGTTTCTTTCAAGACTGTTTTACCTTTTACTTTCTTTGGTCATTTAGGACGGATTTGTAAAAGGTTTATATTTTCAATTTCTGCACAATAAGTTGGCTATTGCAGTTTGTGCAATGCCATGGTTATCCAGTTTTATATGCATGGAGATTTGATCAATAGATATATTTGAATTAAACTTATTCATGTCTTAATACTATTGGTTTATTTACACTTTATATTTTTATATAACTTTGTTTTACAAACTTGTTTAAAATTTAAAATGTAAAAACTATATTCATAAATATAACTTACCAAAACTTAACAATATACATAACCTTCAATAAGTTTATCCCTATACCTTGAAAGAAGTCATTAACCTTAACTTTACTATTTACCAAACTCATAAACCTTCTAAACCTTTACTTTTTATTAAATAATGATACTGAATAACTCAAAGTCAAAATATGTCTCCTGCAAAAATTGATACATTTAGAGGATAGCAAATAAATCAATCATATGAGTATCATAAAAGTTATATTACGAACATACCAGTGATATAGTACTTACAACCATACGAAATACTGAGTACTTACAACCATTCAATAAACTTAGTACTTAATACCATAAGAGTTACTTAGTACTTACACAACCCAAAAGATCAAACATAGATATTAAGTATTCATCATAGCCATTAAACAATTTTCATAACCTAACCAAATCTGTTAAAACCAACAAAACAGATTCCCAAAAGCATTAAAAGCAGTTATATCTTAACACACGTGGAATACCGGAACAGAATCTTCATCACCATTGTCCCCCTCGATTGTCTGAATGTATTTGAACCTAAGCATTTTGTCGTAATCAAAATTACAATCTGCGGCAAACTCCTTCCACTTTCCATATGCATTAACATGATTCGTCCTGCTTGGGTTTTCTGAGTGATGATCCATACGCAAACTCATTTCATACTCAATGTCTTTATGAATCATTAACACCTTACCATGAGTATGCATCGGATGATTATACAGAAAATGGGCTGGAATTGCCTGTCAAAATTGAAATTTTGGTTTCTTAATTTAAGTAATACTAATGAAATTTACAATAAGAATACTACCCGTTACATATACTTAATGTTACCGAAGCTAATTTTATGAATATTCTAAACATATTCCTTATTAATTTTAAAAGAAACGCAACTAATTGTGATAGTATTATTTATTTGCTATATTAGACATTAAAATGCAACACTTACAAGTCTTTGCTGGTCAATTGTGGAATTATACGCCTTATAGAACGTATCCATTCTTTCACCAAAGTGATCAAGGTGACCTGGCCATGTACATATATGTTGCAGCCGTTCATCATCTGCAATTTTACATTCCACAATTATTATACATACATTTATCTATAAATATATAAATTTGAAAAACAAGAACTAATACACTATATCTACGTTATTAGATCATACCTTTTTCAAAATGATACAAAGGGCGTTGTACTTTTGCAATGCTTGTCAAACCTTTAAAATCTGGAATTGTTACTTGAGTCCCGTCTGTGTTAAATGCCATTAAGTGCAAACGATTCATCCGTTCTTTTGTGAACACAACAATCATGCCTGCTTCAAGCCCAAGAGAACCTACCATTGTATTCCAGTCATCCTCCCTCATCCGATACTTAAATTTACCACTTTGCACATCTGTTTCAACATAGTTTAAACGAACATTGAACTCTTCCACTTCATTTGCACGAATCCTTATTGTCGTTTCATGATTCAATCCTGGCAAGAACTCAATAGGAAGTTCCTTCAAAAAAATAAATAAACATAATAAACGTTAACACATAATAAAACAAAGAATATATATATATATATATATATATATATATATATATATATATATATATATATATATATATATATATATATATATATATATATTAGATGAAATACTCAATGGTTAAAAACTTTTATAATTTAGTTATAGTTTCCACCTGTTCATAATCAGCATACGGCCACACACGAGTCACAATCCTTTCTGGACGTCCCCTTTCTCCAGGATAAAAACCAGTTTCGTAACCTGAGTCATCATAACATGTCATGTAGAAAGTATCGTCACCCTGCTGTATAAAATGCAGCAATTGAGACCCACGAATGTTTTCATTACAGAATTCTTTCCACCTAATGCCTGTTATCCTAATTGGTCTACCATTTGGATTGACCATCATACATTTAAAACGATATCCCGACTTGCTTAACACATATGCATGTTTGTTCCCGTTGTAAAATTCTTCACCAAACAGTTGCGGAAGGTTCTGCATTTAACATTCATACATTATTAATGAAACTAACATCTTTAAACCAAACTTCCATATCTAACTACAAAATACAGGTTTATTTTACTTTACCTGTGAGTTTGGGTACTTAGTTCGGTCCACAAACACAATGAATTCCAGTGCCATATTTCTACATAATGAATAAAAATTAAGCGACTTAACAAAATATATATTCGACTCTTCCGCAACTGATGTAACATATTAAACATGATTGAAATGCATACCAATAATAGTCCTTATAAAAAAACATAACTTCAATATTCAAAGTTTCAATCAAACCAAGTAACAAACATGCAATATCATACCAAGTAACCTGGTTATATGCCAAATATAATACAACATCAATTAATCTATGTTTAACAACCAAATCCGAACACAATACAAATTGGGGCTTTTTCAATCAAACCAAATAACAAACATGCAATATCATAAATATTCAAAGTTTCATATATTCATGTCATTAATGGCTACTAATCTTTTCAAAGATTCAACAAATCTTTTTTACCCATCTTGATTCAATCGTCTCACTTATGTGATTAAAAATAATCATAAACTAGACAACTAAATAAAAGGCATATTATTTGTTTATATAAATTACCTCAGTACAATGTTTATTAAAAAAAAATAAAAAAAATTAGAGAGATTATCGGATTACCAAGAAGTCGCCGATCGGGTTGAAAGAAAAGCAGTTATAAGTGTGTGTGTGGTTATAAATTACACACACAAATCATCAAGATATATGTTTGTGAGATTTTTAGTATATATTCATTTAATATTTAATATTTTTAGTAGATATACACTAGAATGTAATAATTAGTTCCATTGATCATCCAAATATTATATATTTAAGCAGTTTATTGAAAAGTTTTGTATATTTGTAATCTGCAACACAATAGACTGAATATTGCACAAATTTTTCGACGGCTATGTATGCATGCAACTCATGCATTTTTATGTCAAATATATCAACTAAAATAATAAGAATCACTTTTTCGTATTGTTTTTATATGTTAATAATCAATCTGTCATTCAGTTACGAATACAACAAAAAATAAATATAACCCGTATTCAATAAGAAAATAATTTAATAAATTTACAATCATCGTTCAAAAACAAATTTCTCGAATTCGTATATTATTTGTACCATATGACGACGCATTCTTTACACCTTACCACTTATCCAACATTTATTTTCCCACATTCTTGATTTCTTTCAACATGTCCACTAATCCAACTTTTTTTTACCCGTTATATCCATCTTTTTCTATTTTTGTCATTCAATGTCGGATATTTACCATTAAAAACATAAATGTCTAAACAATTATGAAATGTGAAAGAGTTCAACTACAAAATATAAAATCTTCATTGGACGTTTTTATTCATAAACAATGAAACTATCATTCAATTACGGATACATAAATTCAAAGAAAACGCAATAACAAAATAAATAAATAAATGTATAAACATCAATCAATAATCACTTTCTTGAAACCGTGTTTTTTTGAAAATGCACCCGTTTACGCTTTCTTTTTATTTATGACCAATTATCCAACCATTCTTTTCACACATTCCTTCTCTCCACCTTATTTGATTTCTGTCAATTAATGTCGGATAACTACGATGAGCAAGATAAATGTCTAGAGCATATCTAACTTGGACTACATCTAAAAAGCTAATAAGCACTTCTTCATGTTCAATTTTACGAAGTATCCAATCGGCCCCCATTGAAACTGTTGGAACACAAAAATAATATGCACACACATCATTGTATTGGCTAAGATGTTGCTGTTTCAAGAAGTTTAGATCAAATAAGATACGACCATTAACTTAATAATACGTATTATAGCGACAAACATTTAAATATTTAACTTCTAAAATGTTAAAAAGTAACTTTAATGCTCTTATCCTTTGATTTAATGGTACACCAACATCAGTGAAATGAATTGTCATAGCTTTTATATAAAAAATTTCTCAAAGAATTTTATTTGTAGGGTTCTTAAAATTAAGCAATCTTAAAAACTGAACACTAATATTAGCCAACAAAGTTTTTATTCAAATTTTAAACACTCCTAAATATCAAATTTATTTAAATTAATTCAAATAGTTTTAATCCTATTATTCGCATTACCATAAATAAATGAGATGTAACTTTGAATTTGATATCCCTGATTATTAGCAAAAATTTAAAACTCATGTGTCAACACCCTTTTTTGTTTATACGTTTTTTTTAAACTCTAAAACACA
This sequence comes from Artemisia argyi, assembly GCA_030686995.1. NCBI lineage: Eukaryota > Viridiplantae > Streptophyta > Magnoliopsida > Asterales > Asteraceae > Artemisia > Artemisia argyi. Next base: position 43,450,184 of record CM060698.1, read on the forward strand.
AACATATTAAACTTATCTCATTAAACGAAGAACACAACATCCAGGTAAATTTTTTTTTCACTTTGTATCAAATAATTTGTTATCAGTATTATTACCTCGCCATGTTATCCCTTTATTCAATAATCTTACCAAAATAATATATTACTATTTGTTTCAAGTCAATTAGTATGGCCTTTTCAAACTTTTTGTTGCCAGATTTGAAGCTTTTGATGTTTATACTAAGTTTACATTGAAACAGTTTATGGAGTCATCAAACAAGAGGAAAGCTAATGTTTTCATGAACCCTATAAGGCTAGATAAAGAAAATACGCAAAAGTTGAATGTAGAACACGATACCCATTGTAAATCAACAAAACGAAGACCATTGAGTACTATTGTTGATGTGAATTTGTTGAATCCTTCATCAACAACTCATTCCATAGATGTTTTAACAATGCAGCCACCTACTAGAGCTCCTCTTATTGATATAACTAATAGTAAGTAAACGATTTTGTGTAAATTTGTTTTGGGTGCCAGGTAGCAAATTGACTTTTACTAAATCCATTAATTGTAATGAAACTTGCATATTACTAAACTTTTAGATGGATCATCTTCTGCTACCCCAACAGTTCCACGTAGAGGAATACCGCCAAAGACTTCTTCACCAAAAGTTGCTCATGTACCTGTTACTCCAAATAATACTATACCAAAAGTTACTCAAGTGTCTCCTATACGACGACCAGGAAGGCCGTGAAAAGAAATCCATAGTCAAGGCATGTAAATATTCATTTAACAAACCTGATACATACAATTTTTTTACTTACATTTTCTACTAAGCTATAAATGCATATTATAAACAACTACAATTACTTAATGTGACAGAGTTACAAACTCCAATTCCAAGTCCAACTCCAGGAATACCAGGAAGGCCACTAAAACCGATTCCTACTACAGGTATATAAATATTTATTTCAAATATTTTGTACCTATAGTTTGTTTTACTTTAAATGTTTATATTACTGTATATCTATTAGATAAACAACTACATATACTTGATGTGACAGATTTACAAACTCCTCGGCGAGGACGAGGAAGGCCACGAAAAGAAATTCCTACACCAGGCATCTAAATCTTTATTTCACATACTTTTTAGCTTCAAATTCTTTACTTAGATTCTTTACTATAATATAGATGCAATTTATAATCAAATAAGTGTACTTTGTACAACAGTTCTATCAACTCTAACTACGATTCCAACTACAACTCCAACTCCTTTCACACCAACGAGTGTAATTTCATCATTAGCTCTACGAAGGCCAGGACGCCCACCTTTAGAAGACTTAACACAAGGTTTGTTTAATCTATCCTATACTTAAGCATAATTTTCATCACCTGATAAAAAACCCCGCTTTCTCTCTGGTGACTATGGGCGATTCTTTCAAAACCCTAACCTTCAAAAACATCGATCTCTAATCTTCAATCTTGTCCCACTCCATATAACGATTGTGTTTTAGACGATTAACAAGATTAATTCGGTCTTATAACATTATTTTTATTTGGATTCAGACCTGATTTGTTTAGGGTTTCGATTTCTTTGGGTCTTTGTTTTTAATCGCTATTTAGTTTTCTTAGGGTTTTTTCTTGATCGATCTTTCCTTTTAATCGCTGGTGATAATCAATCATGGAAGTCGGTTAGTGTTTTTGGTATTTAACTCATGCCTTGACTTGTTTGAGGCAAACGAATTTAAAGATTGACGAGTATCTTTTAGGTTTTTTAATCGCTAGTTTTAGGGTTTTGTTCTCTTTGTTTATTTGTAATTGTTATGGAGAAAGTGGGTTTTCCTAAGGTTAATGTCGAAGGTCTACAAGAAAGAATGGCTCGTTATGCTGGTGATATTAATGTTGATGAATTGTGTATGGAAGAGGAGCATACGAATCCATTGTCGTATGTGACTATGAGAAAATCGCAGCAACTACGTAAAGCTTCTAGGGTTTTGCGTACTTATGAAGCTGATGTGAATCTTACAAACCCTAATGGTGGGACTGGAATTGATGGTTTCACTGGTGTGGGACCATCAGGTCTGTCTACGAATACACTTGATTCTAATTTGCCGGAGGGTGAGGGAATACGTGTTGATCCAAAGTCGTCTACAACTAATACTACTAATGATCATGTGGTTACTATCACTAGTAAGCATGATTATATTGAAGGGGTGATTGGGGTATCGCTTAAATCAGCCTCGGATATAGATTTATTCCTTGGGGAGCTTGAAGCGGGCAAACATCCGATATGGCCTAATTTGGATAGTGAAACTCGCTCACAAGTGTATGACGCTATGTGTGATTTATGTGAGGCTTATGGGATTGACTTGAAGGCTGCTGCAACAAACTCTGATGTGAGAGTCAACGATACTACACCTAATGTTAATGTGGATGAGAATTCTCAACCTATTCCAAACTCTACTTATGTTGCTGAGTCTGCTTGTAAAGGAGTTAACGTGTCTATTCCACGAAGAGTAGTAGAAAAGGTTAGTGCACCTCTTGTACACACTCTATATGGCTACTTTATTGGTAATAGAATGGCGTTTCCAGTGGTTGAATACTTTGTTAGAAATAATTGGGCTAAGTATGGTTTAAAAAAGATCATGATGAATGCTAAAGGTTTTTTCTTTTTTAAATTCGATACTCAAGCTGGTTTCTGTTTTGGAAGATGGACCTTGGATGATACGTAAATCTCCAATCATTCTCAAGCAATGGTCTATTGATACTAGCTTATGTAAGGAAGAGCTGACTCGCATTCCGATATGGGTTAAATTGCATGATGTGCCTATCCAAGTTTTTGAAGATGATGGTATTAACTTGATTGCTTCATTTATTGGCAAGCCTATTATGTTGGATTCGTATACAGGCTCCATGTGTAAGGATTCTTGGGGTAGAAGTAGTTTTGCTCGGTGTTTAATTGAAGTGGGTTCAGAGGATGAGCTCGTGGAAGTTATTACTATTGGTGTCCCCTCTCTTACAGGGGATGGGTTTACTAGAGAATCTATCCGAGTAGAGTATGAGTGGAGGCCTCCTAGGTGCACATCATGTAAGATTTTTGGGCACATTTATGAGCATTGTAATAAAAAAGAGATTACTCCTCCTGTGGTTACTACTGCAAATGTGGTTACTCCTGCTACTATGCATGCTAATGATGGTTTCCAAAAGGTGAGTCGTAAGAAGAAAAAAGGTAAAGCCCAGGCTGGTATAGGGAGTCAGGTTGGTACTTCTGTCAAACAGTCTATCAGGTATGTCCCAAAGAAGACTACTAGTGAACCCAATAAGGGAGCAACTAGTAATGTGCCTACGTTGTCATCTATGTTGAAGTCTAAAGGTCCCCAAGTGTCTACATCTAATCCTTATGATGTTTTAGCAACTGAAGAAGATGGTGATGATGATGAGTGTGTTGATAACAGGTTTAATGAATCGGCCAATTTATTTCCTAACGCTGATAAAGGTGGAAGTTCTTCTTTCACGGATGCTGCTGGTTAGCTTGTTTTGGTTTGTCTCTTGTTCTAGGTTCATTTTGATTCTAGATATGTTAAGAGCTTTTGGCATGTCATAAGCTCTAGGTTAGTTGTCTATCAAGTTGTGTTAGCTTGAGGTTAATGTGGTATTTTAGCCACATTCCATTTGTACTCAAACGTTTTGGTTTTAATTTATTTACCAGGGTGCAGGATTACTCCCCTTTACCCTAATCTATCCTATACTTATATATATCACTATATCAATTTCTTTTAAATGTATATAACAAAACTACTTATGCACAGGAACTCCTACGTGACCTAAAAAAACAACAAGGTTTAATGGCAAATCTCCGGTCGCATTTGACATAGGTTGTTTTTTCCCATTAAAGACCAATTAAAATTTGTTAACCCTTTGTTTAATGTTTGATTTTTTATACAAAACATCATGTATATATTTACACAGGTTGTTCTTCTAATTCGTCGGATGTTACATCAAACAATACAACAAAATCAAACGTAACTAACCAGACACAAAGGAGAAAAAGGCAAAGTGTTTTAGCTTCCTCATCAAGACGTATTAACTTCACCAACGATGAAGATGTTGAGAATCATATCAACAGAGATCCATTCCGTGGTATATCAAGTGGTATATCAAGTGGTTAATTATTAGATACTTAATATATAATATTTACCACTTATACCTCATTACTTATTTTTCAGAGTACATAGATCTTGGAGATCTAACTTTTCAATGCTTTTATTGTGGGGCATTGTTGTGGGAAGCAGAGGCTAAAAGAGGCCAAGGAACGGATGATTCATATTCTTTATGTTGCATGAGGGGTAAAGTTCAACTACCTGTTGAATTGAAACCTCCTCCAGATTTGCTAATGAGTTTGGTAAAAAATGAACATCCAAAAAGCAAAGGGTTCCTTGAAAATATAAGGCGTTACAACTCTATGTTTGCATTCACATCTCTTGGTGGTAAAGTGGACCAAACAATTAACAACGGACGTGGCCCATATTGTTTTAGGCTCCAGGGAGAGAACTACCACAGAATGGGGTCTTTGATGCCTGAAAATGATCCGACTCCTAAGTTTGCGCAGATATACATATTTGACACTAAAAACGAGATACAAAACAGAATAAACGTTGTCAGGTATTCATTTTCAAATTATACAATTTGAATATTCTTTTGAATAGCTGCATATTTATGAATTTTCGATTACTATCTCTCAAATTCAACTTTTTGTGAACAAAATCTTTGTAGTAGTGGAGCTTCAACTTCATCAAACCCGACAAAAATAGACCCTCAGCAAACTAAAGAGCTAAAAGATATGCTTGATGCCAATAATCCATTGGTTCATGAGTTTCGAATGGCTGGTCAACGTATGGCCACCGCAGATGATGACGAGCATATAAGACTTAGGCTTATTGGCAGAAGAGATCATGATGGAAGGACACATAATTTGCCCACTGCTTCTGAGGTAGCTGCACTTATAGTTGGTGACTTTGACACATTGAAAGACAAAAGAGACATTATTGTTCACATGCATGGCGATAAAACAAAAAGAATTAGTGAACTACATGTCGAGTACTTGGCTCTTCAGTATCCGTTATTGTTTCCTTACGCAGAAGATGGATACAGAACTGACATATACCATAGGGGTGTTACAGATTTTACACCAACAAACAAGCGCACTAGGGTGACTATGCGCCAGTGGTTTGCACATCGTCTACAAGATAGGACAGGAGTTTATTCAGTGATTCTACACGCAAGAAGGTTGTTCCAGCAGTTCCTGGTAGATGGTTACACTATGGTCGAGTCGGAAAGAATGAACTATTACAGAAAAAATCAAAAAGAGTTACGTTGTGAAACATATACTAGGCTGGCAAGCTTGGCAACTGTAGCTAATCGACCGCGTGTTCTTCATGGGAAAAAAGTTATATTGCCATCTTCACACACCGGAAGTCCAAGATATATGTTACAAAACTATCTTGATGCTATGTCAATTTGCAAGGTATACGGATACCCGGATCTATTTATAACTTTTACATGTAACCCAAGCTGGCCCGAAATTAACCGGTACATGGAGGAAAAAGGCTTAAAATCAGAAGATCGGCCAGATGCTACCACAAGGGTATTCAAAATGAAATTGGACATGTTGATGAAAGATTTTAAACAAAAACGTACATTCGGACGTGTCAAAGGAGGTATTAAATATTCATTTATAAAATATTTTTATTTCATTTATATTTCATTTTCTTTTATATGCATAATTTCTCAATTATAAAAACATGTAATTTATATATTTCATTTTCTTTTTATATGCAGAATTGTACACAATTGAGTTCCAGAAGCGTGGCCTACCCCATTGTCATATTTGCCTTTGGTTGGACCCAAATGATAAACTACGTACACCACAACAGATTGACAATTTCATATCTGCTGAAATTCCAGACAAGGATGCTGATCCAGCTTTGTACCAACTTGTGACAGAAAACATGATGCACGGTCCTTGCGGACTTGAACATCAAGACTGTCCATGTATGGTCAATAGTAGATGCACAAAAAAGTTTCCAAAATCTTTTAACAAGGAGACATTCATCGATGAGCATGGTTACGCTATATACAAGAGACCAAATAATGGAAGAAACATAACTAAGAGTGGCTCTGACTTGGGCAATGGATTTGTAGTTCCGTATAACCCAGGTTTGTTGAAACAATACCAGGGACATATAAACGTTGAGTATTGCAACCAATTTGGTTCTATCAAGTACCTCTTTAAATATATAAACAAAGGACCTGATCGAGTCACTGCTGTGGTGGATGAAGAAGAAGTGGACGAGATTAAGGATTATTACGATTGCCGGTATCTATCAGCTTGTGAGTCTGCGTGGAGGATATTTAAGTTTGATATACAGCATAGGTCTCCTTCAGTTGAAAGGCTTCCATTTCACCTACCAAACGAGCAATCTGTGCTTTTTGATCCAAGAGAGAGTATTGATTACGTCTTAGAAAAGGAGTCCAACAACACGTCAAAGTTTTTACAATGGATGGAGCTTAACAAAGTTGACACGCAAGCAAGAAAGATGTTGTATGTAGATATTCCCAAAAAATATGTATGGAAACAACAAAAAGGTGTTTGGGAACTGAGACAGAAAGGAACAGCCATTGGTCGCATACATCAGGTTCCACCATCTTGGGGTGAAATGTACTACCTTCGTATATTGTTAAACAAAATACCTGGAGTTCAAGAATGGGACGAGTTCAAGACGTTTAACGATATTCTTTACGCAACTCATCGAGAAGCTTGCTACGCCAGAGGTTTGTTGGAAGATGACAAAGAGTATATTGATGGTCTATTAGAGGCAAGCAGATGGGGGATGGGGGACTATCTCAGATCTTTCTTTGTAGCGCTCATCATGACAGATACTATGTCGCGTCCGGATTTTGTTTGGAGTAAAACATGGCGTCTTATGGCTGAAGATGTACAAGCTAGAGAACGTCGTAAAAATAATGATCCAGGTATACTTTCAAATATATAAAATTCAATACTCAGCTATATGTGTTACATGTGCACGCGCCTAATGACATTGTTTTCGTAACAGATTTGGAATTGACGGATGTGCAAAAGTACAATATTTGCCTGACATACATCGAGCACATGTTACTTTGCAACAACAGGTCATTAAAGACAATTGATAACATGCCTTACCCTGACCCACAGTACACAATGGAAGGTTACAACAGACTGGTAAACGATGAAATGAATTACAATAGGCCGGAATTGTCTGAATTGCATCATAAGATGTACCGCACTTTATAGGATGAACAAAAGTGCATTTACGCTAACATTTTAGATGCCGTGCATCAGGATAATGGAGGTATGTATTTTGTTTACGGATATGGTGGAACTGGAAAGACATATCTTTATAAAACAATGACAGCGTGTCTCCATTCCGAAGGAAAGATTGTATTGAATGTAGCGTCAAGTGGTATCACAGCACTCCTTTTGGATGGAGGCAGAACTGCACATTCAAGATTTGCTATACCCATTAATGTGAATGAGGAGTCAATGTGTTCTATCGCTGGTGATAGTGACTTGGCCGATCTATTACGAAAAACAAGTCTTATTATATGGGACGAGGCACCAATGGTCCACAGACATTGTTTTGAAGCTTTCGACAGGACAATGCGTGACATATGTAGGACAAACCCTTCAGAGCCGTCTGAAAAAGTGTTTGGAGGTAATATTACCATATCTTTAAGTTACAAGTAATACATATAATATTTAATCAATTTGTTATCAACTTTTTAAAATGGTATTCATTTACAATTTGTAGGTAAGGTTGTTGTATTCGGTGGTGATTTTCGTCAAATACTACCTGTTATTCCCAATGGTAGCAGACAAGACATTGTCCATGCATCAATTAACTCTTCGTATCTTTGGGAACATTGTACTGTGATGAAACTCACTGTTAACATGCGCTTATCTGCCGGAACAAACAGCCAAGAAAAAAGGGAAATTAAAGAATTTGCAGATTGGATCCTAAACATTGGTGATGGAAAAATAGGAGGAAAAAATGATGGAGAATCAACTGTAGAATTCTCAGATGACATGCTCATTCCAGATTCGGAAGATCGTGTTGGATCAATCATTCGAGAAACATACCCTGATCTTAGGGCAAACTTATGGAATCCAGAGTTTTTCCAGGAAAGAGCAATATTAGCACCAACACACGAAATGGTCGACGTTATCAACAAAAAGATGCTTGATCAAATTGATGGAGAAGCAAAAGTTTATTATAGTTCAGACACGGTATCACCAGCAGATTCAGATTCATGTTTTATTGAAGATGCCTACACATCAGAGTTTTTGAACAGCTTAAAAATATCCGGTGTTCCACATCATGAACTTACTTTGAAAGTTGGTGCTCCAGTGATGTGTATGCGTAACATTGATCAAAGGGTTGGTTTGTGTAATGGAACTAGAATGCAAGTTCTCCGAATGGGTAAGTATGTTATAGAGGCAGTTATAATTTCAGGTGGCAAGGTAGGAACTATTTGTGCATTACCAAGAATGCTTATTAGCCCATCCGACAACAAAATGCCCTTCAAACTTAACAGAAGACAGTTCCCTGTACAAGTTTGTTTTGGAATGACTATAAACAAAATTCAAGGCCAAACATTGTCGCAAGTGGGGCTGTATTTGGAAAAGCCGGTGTTTTCTCACGGACAGTTGTATGTTGCGGTTTCAAGAGTTAAAAGCAAAAAAGGATTAAAGGTTTTATGTTGCGACTGCGATGGTTTGTACACGAATAAAACAACGAACGTTGTTTACAAAGAAGTGTTGCACAAGATATGAATTCCGTTCTATTCACTTATAAGTTTATCAAACACTTTATTATTAAATTTCTCTTTTGTTCATGTTACTATTTAGTATCTTCTTAATAGACAAACATATATCAGCTTTTTTTAAACTTAACCTTGCACCATTTCATCTCTTATTATGCAATTTATTTCCTACTTTTATTATCATTTTCTTTTCTTAATATACAATGTAGGAACTATTACCATTTCGTTTCAACAACGTTTATCATTTTTTACTATCATTCACAAATAACTTATTATTCAACATATTTATAATTTAAAGGATAAACATCAACAAATATTTTTAAGAAATGATCTAGATTTTTTCATTCTATATTAACATAATAAAAATCAAATCTCATAGAATATTCTTAAAATTTAAATTTATAGACTCTTGCTATCACTATTAATGTGCATATTGTTTCTAATTCTAATCCTATCCTTTTCTATATATACATGGAAAATGTCGAACACCTAACTTCATATTAAAGGTTTAAAACCTAAAAAAAAAATACTAGGAGAAACATGTCGAAGTTCAATCAAGATAATGAGATGAATCAACAAAACTCAGCAAAGGTGCGCAAATTGTTTGTCATATATACATGTTAATTATTAGCCATTGTTAAACTTTATCATATATCATATTTTTCTTTTATTTGATTACCATGCAGAAAAAATGTGACTCAAACTCATCAAAGTTATACTGGATCAATGACCCACCGGTGATCATTATTTCTGATGATGAAATGGTATTTTTACAATTATTTACTATACGCTTATTTACAACTTATATATGTTATATAACTGATATTACTTTTTTGTTACAGGATACCAAGAAACATAATATAGAAAACTCGAAGTCAGCAAAGGTGATATAATTTTCAACAATATAATCATCTTAATTATAAAGTATTGTTATACATTATGATATTTTTCTTTTGTTTAATTACCATGCAGCAACATATTGAATCAATCTCATCAAATGAATACTGGATCAATGACCCACCGGTGTGGATTATATCTGATGATGAAATGGTTTTTTTTTTTTTTTTAATTATTTACTATATGGATATTAACAACTTAAATATTTTATGTAACTGATATTACTTTTTGTTCCAGGATTACAACAAAGATAATATACAAAACACAATAAAACACTATGATCAACATGCGCAAAAGAATGTAACTGATTTTGTCGATTGTGATGATCACAAAGACAAATCGATGTGTGTAAACAAGGATTGTTTACATAATACGAAAACTGAAGAGATTTTTGTATCAACTAATAATGTTGATGACAAAGATTTTGTGGATGATGACAACATTGAATGGGTATGCGTTTACAAGGATTGTTTATACCACAATCACATTGAAGATATTAACGTAAAAGACGAGAAATCCATGTGAAACAACTTTTCTGGTATCTATGTTATCAAGAAATGATGTGAAACAACTATTGTTAGATTATTATTAATGTTGAAATAATTCTTACGGAGTATTTACTTAATAAACATATCAAACATTTCGTCCATCAATATTATTTATTTTACATGTGGTGATGATATGTAGAATTTATTTGTATAATATTAGAATTCTATGTTTAAATTTTGTCAAATCATAATATGCAATCACGAAACTTTTTGAAATTATATGTTTTATCAATAACAAAATAAATATCTAAATATCAACTTAAATGTATGAACCTGATAAGTCATAGTATTATAAAATATACATGACCCTTGCCCGTCCATCGGACGGGTCATGCGACTAGTATAATGAATATTATGGGATGTCCTTAACTCTTCATACACACGTACATGAAGTGTAGTGCATGTATAAATTAAATATGACTTGATAAATGTTGATGTATGTTACTTGGTCATACTGTATCACTAAATTTATGGACTGTATTGAAGATATTTGTGGTTCATGAGATCATGGGAAAACTAACCAAATCATAGGTATAAACTAATTATAGTTTTATTCATAAATTGTTAGCCAAGTTTCATACTAATAATAACGCAACAAAAACCAATGCACTCTCAAATCTTTTTTACATAATAAAACAAAACCTCACGTGGGGACTTTTCCATTTCAAAAAGACTAAACCATACCTTATTTAGTAATAATATTATTTAAAAAAAAAGATTATTTTCTTATTAGGTAACATTTTATATTTATCCATAACACAAGTAAAAGATAAATACAAAAAATATAGATAAGATGTAATTAACAATAGGATTAAAATTTTTAAATAATTATCTTTAATAATAAAAAACTATAATTAAACATTATAAATCAAACAAAACAAATATTAATTTTTTTTAATAAATAAAAATATATGATTCAAAAAAATTTTAAAAAAAACCGCGCGTGCACGGGCATTATGATACGTGGGGTTTGCACCAGGCTTTACCTCTCGAGCAATCTCGAGAAGCTTACAACCCCCACCAGACAGTGTACCTGATCGATGTAGTATAGTATAATGATAAGTACCGGGGGATTGATCGTTCAGCTAGGAATAGTGTCGCTAGGATTAGAAAACCTAAAGACTAGGTCTAGAGATGAGGGATGATTCTTTTTTGTATTTTTATATTTTTTAGAAAGCAAATTAAAATCTCGGGTTTGAAGGATTTGGGCGGAATTAGTTGCTAATCAACTAACCCAATACTAAGATGCAATCAAAATAAAATACTAAAATGAAAATAAAACTAAATTATACTAAAGTTGTGAGCAATATGTGGGAGAAGTGTGTTTACTTAGATTTCACTACTCCCTAGATATCTTTTACACGTTAATTACTTGGTATAGTTGCGTGGATGACGGATTGTATTCCTTAATACCATTAATGGGGTGGCGTACTTACTTCCCCAATCCTATGAGTGCCTACTTCACTCCTATGTCGAGCCGACTAAGAAGCTCCTAACATGGGATCATTAGAATTTACTCATGCATTAAATACAACCAATAAAACCTAGTACACATCGGTTCATGTTTCCTAAGACGTTCAAGCATGTTACACAATGGAGACCTGCCAGTTTTCTTAAGCCTAACATTGAAATCATTCATCCAATACAACCATAAACAAGTAATCAACACATAATTAACATCTAGGTTTCATTAGATCTAAGCAAACACAAGATAGATCTAGCCTAACATGTTGAAATCAAGACAAACACAATATATAGACAACCAACACATAGACATATTGATTGAATTAAGAGAAGACTTATCTTAATAGCACATGAAAGGATTCAAGGGCTGAAAACCCTTGAAAAAGCTGTAAAATACGTACAAGGTTCGGCCCTAGGGTTTCTCCACACAAGTTCCTCTCTAATGAATGAAAAATAGAAAACTATATATAGAGTTTAGAAGGTGACGGCGTCAAGAACAAATGTCTGACGCCGTCATCTCGCCGCCAAATAGTTCCTCGGACTGCCTAGATCTGGGTCTGACGCCGTCATGTGGTCTCCTTATGCAGGCCGTCACAAAATTAACTCTTGACGCCCTTCTTGTGACGCCTTCAGGTTTTCACTGAGTCGTCACCACTTTTACTCTTGACGCCGTTATGAATTTCCTCTTGACGCCGTCAGGTACTGTTCTCAGCATGGAAAATTAAGTCTTTGGCGTTTTCTTCACTTTTATGCTCCAAAAACGTCCGAATTGCTTCCTTTTCCAGATTTCACTCCCAAAGTACCTAAAATCACAAAAGGAACGATTTAGGGCAATATTTGATCAAATAAATTCAATTTCGGGCTTAAATGACCCCCTAAAAGTGGTTCATTTTTCGCCTCATCATATACCCTTACACTTGAGATTTGCTTGTCCTCAAGCAAATGCGCTTTTATTCTAATCAAAATACAAGTTAGGGGTCATTTAACACTAATATAAAAGTAATTACAACAAATAATCGTTCCACTAAAGACCAAAGACAAGCACGGAGGTCATACACTAGCACCTCACAAATAGTGTTTAGATACTCACATCTCTCGGGTGTAATAAAGTATAAATTACAATATGGAAACGGAAGATATCTCTCACTATCTGTCATAGCAAAATAGATTACCATAGGCTTGGGAAAGGATCAAACCTCCACCACATGGCGTAAGCACCTAGGATAAACTATCAAAGAGGTCTTTTTAAAGGGTTGTAATGTTAGATGTAGGGATATGAAATACACTGTTTTGTTGGATATAGGCAGTCTCTACTGGTGGCGAGTTAACAATCTTGGTTAATTACATGTACAATATGGCGTTGCTAAGCCAAGACTAGACTTGACTTAAGCTAATAAATGAAAAATAACAAAAACATAAAATAAACATAGAATGAAAAGGGATGGTAGTCCGTATGTTTTTTTTTTTTTTTTTTTTGATTTTTTTTTTTTTTTTTTTGCATACACTCTTACCTTACCATCCAAAATAATACATCATAGGGAATGTAAATTCCCCTTACACTTGAATTTTTACATACTTTACAATAAACTAATCTAATGACTCGAATTAAGAAAATCAAAACACTTGGAGTACTTTTAAGATTAACGTACATATGAGGGTAATACATGATGTTCTTCCCCATTACTCCATAAATAAGTACTTTACCCATGAGTCCCAATCGTCCCAAAACAATATGTACAAGAATATGACTCGACTTAGCAACCATGTAATCAATTAGATAGTTAACTTAGGGTTTAACAAATAACAATAATGCACTAAAAATGAGCGCATACATGGAAGGCTAAGGCGATTTGGGTGTACATTTAAGTGGGGTGTAACAAATTCTTCCTTTAAGTAAAATGCTTAAAGTTAGAAACGAAAAGATAGGCTCGGAGGGGTGTACTAGGGGTTTCATGTACTATAAATGAGTACAACGCTAAGGTGTGGGAAAAATTAATTGACTTAACTAGCCAAGTAATATGACTTAAATGGTCAAGTAATTCTAATACGGGTTTAACACAAGGGTGATCCTAATGCCTCTTATCATGTAGTAAATCCTACCACATGAATGTAGTCTCACTAGCGGTCTCCGGATGCATCACTAACCCAAGTTCTAGAATCTAAATGCTACCGGTGCACTCATAAGCACTAATAGTAAATGCTTTTCCTATCAAATCTAAAGGCGAACCTCACATATTTGGGTGGAAAATTTTTCTCAATGGTACGGTTTTGTGCTAGTCATACAATCTCCTATCCATGATACGCTTGCTATGGCTAAAGTTTCACTCCTAAATGTTGTAAAAAATTTTCAATTTGGCGCTAAAATTGCACTAACAAGTATTTCTCATAGTTTTATTACACATCTACCATCAAACAAACAAACTCAAGCGAAAGTGCATTGTAAGGTATCATCATTTTACCCTCCCCTTACACTTAAGATGAACATTGTCCCCAATGTTCAAGTAAAGAATGTAAAAGTGAAATAAGTAAAAAGAATGAAATCAAATACTCCCCTGATTCGCTCGGTATGGATAATAAGGTGGCCAGGTTAAATCTTCCTCCAAGAAAATGAACAATCAAAGCTTCCCTTCCAGAAAAATAAATCATTTTCTTGTCATACATAACCTGTAAATCCTGAGAAAACAGACAAGGCAACCTCACATAAAATCGGCGGCAATCTACATATGTTACTAAATCCTAGAAAACAAAGTAAGATATAATGCTTGTGGAATGATGTTTGCAGATTTCCTGAAAATTATAAAACTAATAATTCAACAAAAACTTTAAGACTCCGTTAGAAAAATAAAACCGGTAAAATTTCCAGATTTTTACACGTGACGCCGTCAAGAGTAAACTCATGACGCCGTCAGAAGTGACCTGCAGAAATTCTTATGTTAAGTTTTCGGAAAATTTCTGGAAAAACTTGGTTCTACTTCCTGGAAAATCCTGCAAAACTTCATTATGACTCGATACAAGCATTTGACTCTAACAAATACAAATATACATGTTCACTTAATATTGTGGAGAATCATGATCGGTTTTGTTTCTTAAAAATATATTTGGGGTTTCCCCTTACACTTATCTTTTGCAAAAATACCTTTGGGTGAAGTTTAAGACTAGGCCAAACAACAAAATAAAGTATTTCCACTTATTTAGTTTTGAAACATGATCTACCAACAATAAAAATAAAGCATGCATATGGAAGCAAATAACAAACAAACAAAATAAAAATCACACAAAGCATGGGTTGCCTCCCAAGAAGCTTTTTTCTTTATTTACGAGTCTTGTAGCTAGACTCAAGGTCATGGATTACTACGTGACCTCATCCCTTGAGATGATGTACCCCATGTAGATGTGATCATTACTATTGTGGTGGTAGTGCCTCAATCTGTCGATACTTGCAATCACCTCTCCACCTACTTTACTTCTTAGGTTAGCCATCCCATCTTGGCTCATGCTCTCAATTGTGAAAGGCCCATACCACCAGGGACTCGGTTTATCGGGTGGTACCGTTATTTCCAAGTGTCTTAAGAGTACTAAGTTCCCTTCCTCGAATGGCACATGGCTTCTTGCTGGTCGATTGCGTTCGAATTCGACGTGAACTTCATTGCTTTTACTTCTTTCATGTTTACCTTCCTTGTAGCTTTTGATTCTCGCCTCCCATGCAAGTATTTTTTCTTGAACACGAATAGGTGACGTGTCAATGTTGTTTTTGAGCTTTCTCCAACCCAAACTCTCATGCCCACATCGCAGGGTCATGGGGAAGCTAATCTTTCTTTTTCCTGATTTAAGCTCAATTTTCCTGCCTTCATACTTAATGACAGCCCTAGCGGTGGTGAGGAATGGTGCCCCAAGGATTATTGGCATGCACCCATCTCCCTTATCATCGATGATCATAAAATCAACGGGGTACATGAATCCTGCGACATTAACTAACACATCTTCTGCGATTCCTAGGGGGTATACGTAAGAGTGTCCAGCGAGGGATAATCTAACACGAGTGGGGGCTGGCATTTTTGACGTTAGTTGGATGTAAATGGTTAGGGGCATAAGATTTACTTCCGATCCTTGGTCGGCGAAAGTACTAAGATATTTCAAATCTCCGATGCTAGCTGGTATCTCAAAGTTCCCACACGCCATCTGCTTAGTAGCCACTTTTTGTACCAATAGTTTCTCAAATATTGGCCCCCCAGGTAACGTATCATACTCATCTTTTCCCTCTTCCTCCTTCTGGAAGATTGGTTACGCCCGTCACCCTTTATCCAGTTTGTTATAGTGTTTTCGTTTATATCATGTTTTAGGTAGTAACTTAGAGATTGAGATTTAGGTGGCTCTTCTAAGGTTTGTTCAGTAGGGGTTTCTACCTTCTCATTATCCTTGTGGACAATTGTGATAGAATTAACAAATCGGGTAGTGGGGACGACGCTTTCTTTCCTTAGTAACATCCTTTCGGGGGTTCTCTGGTTGACATACTCTTCCATCAGGCTCATCATCTCATTCATTTTCTCTTGCATCTCCTCTTTTTGCTTATAAACTGCTTCCTTGAATCTAGCGAGCTGATTTGAATGAGTTGCCATGTATTCTCTCATTCTGGCTTCAAATTCCAGGCTGAGTTTCTCGGGAGCAGAATAAGGTGGGGCATAGTTTTGAAAAGTCTCGACATTCTCTCTAGAGGGTGACTCTGATAACGGTGTTGAAGTCGTTTTCGAGACAGAATTGGCAGTAGCCCGCCTAGGACTCAGAGGTCTCCTTTGCCTTTCCTCAAAATAGTCAACTTTTGCCTCGAGTTTGCATAGGAGTTCATCAGGGATTTCGGTAGTCCCCTCAGGTGTTGAGATTGCGTTGATGGCCGCCTTTATAGTATGATTAAACTCCCACAACTCTTGATTATCGGCGGTAAGCTCTTCAATAATTGCCCAGGATTCCTCGGCATTCTTATATCGCAATCTACCTCCCGCGGCCCTATCGATTGTACGTTTAGTGTGATAGTCAACATAGTCGTAGAAAATCTGAACTAATAACCAAAGGTTTATACCATGATGAGGGACCTTATGGAGGAGATTCTTAAAACGAGCCCATGCTTCGTAGAAAGTTTCACCCTGATGTTGTTCAAACATCAAAATGTCATTTCTAAGCATTGCAGTCTTCCCCGATGGGAAGAATTGGGTAAGGAAGCGATTGGTGAGATCATCCCATGTGGTGATGGATCCCGCGGGTAAACGTCCAAGCCACTGACTAGCTTGATCACGTAGAGAGAATTGGAATAGGCGTAATCGGGTTGTCTCTCTAGTTGCAACATCCAGGTCTTTGGAATCTACGATTTTAAGGAAGTCCTTGAGATGTTGATTTGGATCTTCGGAACGAAGTCCATGGAATGCACATCCGCTTTGCACCAACCGGATGGTGTCGGAGCGCAAGGGGGTCAGATTGGCTCTGGAGAGCTCAATAGTGTTTCGATAGCCTTGGTGGCTAGGTCAGGAATACTCTCCTAAGGTTCGGGGCCTAAGAGGTTCTAGTGGTGGGTTTTGTTGTGGTGGGATGACGGGTTCAAAGATGTTCCCATCGTCCATGATGTCGGGTGGTGAAAAGTTACGAACAAAAACACAAAGAAATAAGATAGACAAAAGAGAACCTAAAAATAAAAATAAAATCTTACTAGAAAGGAATCTAGCAAGTAGACCTAATAAAAAGAGATTCTAACCTAGACAATAACTATTCCCCAGGCTGCGGCGCCAAAAACTTGATGCGTGGGGTTTGCACCAGGCTTTACCTCTCGAGGGATCTCGAGAAGCTTACAACCCCCACCAGGCAGTGTACCTGATCGATGTAGTATAGTATAATGACAAGTACCGGGGGATTGATCGTTCAGCTAGGAATAGTGTCGCTAGGATTAGAAAACCTAAAGACTAGGTCTAGAGATGAGGGATGATTTTTTTTTTTTTGTATTTTTATATTTTTTAGAAAGCAAATTAAAATCTCGGGTTTGAAGGATTTGGGCGGAATTAGTTGCTAATCAACTAACCCAATACTAAGATGCAATCAAAATAAAATACTAAAATGAAAATAAAACTAAATTATACTAAAGTTGTGAGCAATATGTGGGAGAAGTGTGTTTACTTAGATTTCACTACTCCCTAGATATCTTTTACACGTTAATTACTTGTTATAGTTGCGTGGATGACGGATTGTATTCCTTAATACCATTCATGGGGTGGCGTACTTACTTCCCCAATCCTATGAGTGCCTACTTCACTCCTATGTCGAGCTGGCTAAGAAGCTCCTAACACGGGATCATTAGAATTTACTCATGCATTAAATACAACCAATAAAACCTAGTACACATCGGTTCATGTTTCCTAAGACGTTCAAGCATGTTACACAATGGAGATCTGCCAGTTTTCTTAAGCCTAACATTGAAATCATTCATCCAATACAACCATAAACAAGTAATCAACACATAATTAACATCTAGGTTTCATTAGATCTAAGCAAACACAAGATAGATCTAGCCTAACATGTTGAAATCAAGACAAGCACAAGATATAGACAACCAACACATAGACATATTGATTGAATTAAGAGAAGACTTATCTTAATAGCACATGAAAGGATTCAAGGGCTGAAAACCCTTGAAAAAGCTGTAAAATACGTACAAGGTTCGGCCCTAGGGTTTCTCCACACAAGTTCCTCTCTAATGAATGAAAAATAGAAAACTATATATAGAGTTTTGAAGGTGACTGCGTCAAGAACAAATGTCTGACGCCGTCATCTCACCACCAAATAGTTCCTCGGACTGCCTAGATCCGGGTCTGACGCCGTCATGTGGTCTCCTTATGCAGGCCGTCACAAAATTAACTCTTGACGCCCTTCTTGTGACGCTTCAGGTTTTCACTGGGTCGTCACCACTTTTACTCTTGACGCCGTCATGAATTTCCTCTTGACGCCGTCAGGTACTGTTCTCAGCATGGAAAATTAAGTCTTTGGCGTTTTCTTCACTTTTATGCTCCAAAAACGTCCGAATTGCTTCCTTTTCCAGATTTCACTCCCAAAGTACCTAAAATCACATAAGGAACGATTTAGGGCAATATTTGATCAAATAAATTCAATTCCGGGCTTAAATGACCCCCTAAAAGTGGTTCATTTTTCGCCTCATCACATTATAACTAGTCTCTCTATGATAATTCCTTTGGTGCATTCCATATTTCAACCCATTTATTTCTCTACAAACTAGCTGTGCATATCAGTTTATTGTTTCTCTTACAATAGACGGTTATTTAAGCCACATTATTGTTTTCGTAGAAACCTTTAAAGGACAGGGAAGTTCTTCCCGTGCAGGTTTCGTTTACTATTTTCGGGTGTTCATTTGCTGATGTTCGAGGCTATTTTGGGGCCCTGCTTCAGACATGTGATTATCCGGGTTGCTGCTCGTATAATTTCAACACTTACTGTCACAGGACTCTCAAGAATCCAGATTAAATTACAAAAGATCATCCTTCTCAGTCAACTAGTTACTTTTTTTGGAACAGTAATATTATTAAGCTCCAACTAGTAAGAGACTAGTGGGCAAAAGAAAGAATCAAGACAGTTACAACCGATTAGTACAAGCCACAATTGGGTCGGCAATCCAATCTAACCAAATAGGATTAATGTTCTTATTCCTATGTTTCATCCATGAATGAGAGTGGATCATAATGTCTTCTCCAAGGGTATCTTTACGCGGTGGTTTGGAATCAAAGCAAACACGGTTACGATATCGCCAAATGATCCAAATGGTTGTTTGGATCACAACATCGAGACCCTGGTTTGCCAAATTATGGATATCCACTGAATCACTCCATGACAACAGGTTGTTGAGAACCTTTGGGTAGTCTCCTAACTTCCACCATTTTGAGATCATCTTCCATAAGCCGCGAGCAATAGTACAATCTACAAAGAGGTGTTGTGAGGTTTCAACGCAACCATCACAAACTGGACATCTAGTAGAATCGATGTCGATACCCCGGGCATCAAGATTGTAGCGGGTGGGAAGCCGATCCATAGTAGTTCGCCAAATATGTATGTTCACTTTGATGGGAAGAGTAGCATTCCATCTGATGGTGTCGGCTTGGGATAACAAAGTGTTTCCTTCAATGTGTCTACGCATGGAGTGGACACTGAATATATTGGAGTTGTCAATTGTGAAGATCCAAGAGTCAGGCGCATCAGAAGGGATGAAGTTGTTAAGAAGGCCCACCAAGTCTATGAGTTGCTCCATTTCAATGCCATCTCTAATGGGCCGACGCCAACACCAATTATAATGGGTTGAGCCATTAACTAACCGACACCGATCTTTTATTGAGCATGTTTTGGAAGTCTCCAGCATGAACAACCTGTTAAAGATAGATTTGAGGGAGGAAGTACCAAGCCATGTATCATTCCAGAACTCAAAAGTGGAGCCATCACAAACTTTCCTTCTAAAAACATTCTCTAAGTTAATGTTGACAACAGACAATGATTTCTTGAGACCAATAACTGTTGTCCAAGGGCTGCAAGAAAGGCAAGTGGTAGGTTGTGAAATAGCCCATAACCCTCCTTGGTTCCCATAAATAGAGGTAATTATTTGTTTCCAAAGTGAGTTTGAATCTTTGTGGAAACGTCACCACCATTTCGTTAGCATGGCGAGGTTAGAGTCTTGAAGGGACCCAATGCCAAGACCCCCACATTTCCGAGGTGAACACACCTTTTTCCAAGCAACCCAAGACATTTTGTTGGTGTCAATCGAACCTCCCAAAAAAAGTTGCGTCTAAGCTTTTCAAGGTAATTGATCACAAACATTGGGGCTTTGAAAAGAGAAAAGAAGTAAGTACCAAGGGCCCCAAGAACCGACTTTAGAAGTGTGAGTCTACCGCCGTAAGAGAGGGTCCTAGCCTTCCAAGAGGTTAGACGTTTGTGAAACTTCTCAATGATGGGCCTCCAATGATACCCCCTATTCATATTAGCACCAATTGGTAACCCTAGGTAGACACAAGGGAAGGAAAATGGTTGGCAACATAATATAGAAGCAAAGTGATTGATTTCCAGATTGTTTACCCCTACGCCAAAGAATTTACTCTTTGAAAAGTTAATTTTTAATCCAGAAGCCATGTGAAAGCATCTCAATATCCGAAAAAGGTTTTTAGCATTGTCAAGGGACCACTTACCAAGGATAAGCGCATCATCCGCGAATTGAAGGTGAGATATGTCAATGCTATTTCTACCAACTTTGATTCCTTCAAACCGACCTTTAGCTTTAGCTTCTTGGAGAGTCACATGAAGAGCTTCCATAGCAATGATGAAAAGAAAAGGGGAAAGTGGGTCACCTTGACGCAAACCTTTTTGGAAGCTAAACTCTTTAGAAGGCGAGCCATTGATGAGGACCGACCCAAATGCCGTATTCAGACACCCGCGATTCCACCCCTCCATTTGGGACTAAAACCCATTTGTTCCATGGTGTGGTCAAGAAACTTCCAATTAAGAGAGTCAAAGGCCTTTTCAAAGTCCACTTTAAGCATAAAAAGGCGTTCTTTCTTCTTAGAAGCCCACGAAATAATTTCGTTGACCATGAGTGGACCATCAACAATTTGTCTACCTTTGATGTAGGCCGTTTGAACATCGCTAACTACCGAGTGTACCACTTTAAGAAGGCGGTTTGCAAGGACTTTGGCGATGACCTTGTACTGACAACCAACCAAGGAGGCTAATGGGTCTGAAGTCATTTATATGAATGGGATCACACTTTTTAGGAACAAGGGCAATGAGAGAGGAGTTACAACCTCTAGGAATGAAAGCGTCAGTTTCAAACCTTTTAACCATGCCAATGAAGTCATTGCCAACAGTATCCCAAAAACGTTTAACGAATTTGAAAGTGAAGCCATCGGGACCCGGAGCTTTACTACCACCACAATTCCAAACCGCATCTTTTATTTCTGTGGAGGTGAAGGGAGCATCGAGACTAGACACCTCGGCATCTAATAGAGTTTTGAAAAGGTTGCTAGTGAAGCGAGGTCTAGTAGGTGAGTCATCCTCAAACTTGTGCTTATAAGAGTTAAAGATATGAGAAATTACTGAGGGGGGATCCGAAACCCAGGTGCCATTTATTTGAATCCCATTTATCCTAGACTTCGCAAATTTACTATTAATCATACCGTGAAAAAGCTTCGAGTTTTCATCACCTTCAATGGCCCATTTGATCTTCGCCTTTTGCATGAGGTCCATGTTATTGAGATGTTCCATATCTTCAATTTTCTTTAAGGCTGATAAGCGTTCAACAATATCCCTGCCATCAAGACCACTGTTCTCAGCTTTTATATCAAACGATTCAACTTTAGCTTTCAATTCCTGAATTGTTATTGTGTTCTTTAGGACCACACTATTACGCCATGCCTTTACATTATTTTTCAGCGTCTGGAGCTTTAATTTAAGCGTCACAGAAGGGTGAGGACTTCCCAATCTCATACGATGTCTCCCCAATGCTACAAGTTGAGCAAGGTTTTACTAATTAAGTTAAACTTAATTCACATCGTGGATAATCACTAATCTGTTACCCATGCATATCAACTTTGAGAACTTAGATAAAAGGGCCATTGACTTACACTCGGTTAGTGTCCCGATTGTGACGAGGCATTAGAAATGGAAGATCACATTTTATTTATTGTATTGTTGCTAAAAGGGTTTGGAAGGATGTCATGAATTTGCGAAGCCTAACCAATTAAAACGTAACAGGCCTTGGTGATGGTTTAAACCTTGTGGATGAAGTGAAGGTAAAGACAGGTCATCACATCTTCTTTAATTTATGTGGTAGTTCAAATGTCCCTTTGGTTTCTTTGGCAACATAAACAATAATTCACTTTTGAAACGAAAAGGCCGAAGACTTCTTTCAAAGATATAAAGCTGTACTAGTTTATCTAATTTTTGATAGGCACAAGAAGCTTTTTCTTAATTTTCTGCCAATACAATGTTGTTGAGGGACAAAAGTCATAGAACTCTTTAGAAATACGATTTTTGGCGAAATTTCCTTCAATATGTATCCTTAAAGTAGCATCGAGTTCTAAAATAAACATGACATACAAGAGGAAGGGTTAGATTTGGAAAAGATAAATAGAAGAAGGGCTAAACGTACTATAGACATTTAAACTTAAAACCTAATCTTACAACTATAAAATCCTTGCATTCTAGGTTGTCTTGTCGGACCTTTTTTGCCCAATAGGCGCCGCACAAATCATTGCAAACCCTAATGGAAACAGCTTCATTTGACCTGTTCGAAGAAACAAGGCCTCCTGAATCATATGTGAGTCTTTTCTTAATCCTCAGATTTTTAGTCTAGTCTTTTCATTTTTGTATCATGTTATGCTAACTTAGAATCTTTATCATCATGCAGGTGACTGAAAAAGGATGCATCATTGTTCATAGTATTTCGAATAATACAATCCTGACAAGGTAACTGTGATTCTTTTAGGGGTAATACCATAAAAAAGCATCATACTTGTCCTATAATACACTTTTGGGCATCGAACAATTTTTTTTCCACTTTTGGGTACTGAACTTTCATTTTTTGGCCTCTTTGAAGCACTTTGTGACGATTTTGCCCTCAAATTATTAAAAATCCAGGGGCAAAAATGTCACAAAGTGCCTTAAAGAGGCCAAAAAATGAAAGTTCGGTACCAAAAAGAGGAAAAAAATTTGTTCGATAACTAAAAGTGACTTTCTTGGCAAGTATAGTGCTTTTTTATGGTATTTGCCCATTCTTTTAAAATGACGACTGTTCATGGTATTTATTAACTTATTCTAGATCGCAGATCTGACACGGATTAACAACCTTTTTTTATTTTGTAGATCTGTATTAGGTGATTGGTGGGAGTGGAGGAATGGAAAGCAACCTTCCTATCAATTTGGAATAAGTTTCTAGAAGATCTCGTCATGATTTGACATTGGAAGCTCAGTAACGGTACAATTGTATGAGAGGAAGACGAGGACGAAGAAGAGGAGGTTGGGAGGCAGAATGCCTGGGCTTTTGGTTCAGATCCAAATTAACCTCCCAGAACTCCAACCTGGGAGACGAACATGAGCCACATCTACTTCAGATGATAAATTATCCCACGATTCCCCATGCTTTTTGCATTACCCAAACTTCCTTGTTTGCTTCAGTGTAATGAATAAAACATAAACTTCCTTAGAAAATAATCTATTCTGTACGGTTTTGATAAATTGATATGTTTCTTAGAGCTAATGGAGCATCTTAGGAAAACGAAAATAATCTTGTCTGTACGGTTTTGTTAAATTTTACTTATTTTCCTATTGTTTGTGTAACAAAATTGCGTCTGTAAGGTTTGTTCATAGAATTTCAGGTCTTGAACCCAATATTAAATGTATGTATATATTTGTTATCGATCTTTTTGATATATTTATTGATATCCATGATCTTATCTTGAGACTATGATAACTAATTATTATGTATTCAGTAACTGTATTGTATATTTTTACGGCGGGTGGCAAAGGATGTTACTACATGTAAATCTTCTGGTTAAAAAAAGATATATAGATTTCGACAATTAAAAAGAGCCAACATAAATGTTAAGGAATTTAAGAGAATAATTTGGTTGTTAATTAGAATCTGTCGAGCCAACTGATTCTAGGTATCGATCAAGTAATTCATATCTCCAAATACATTTATTGACTATAGTGATGGTGAACGTGCAAGCTACCTATGGAAATGAAATAATAGTTAGTCATACAGACCAGGAAACATGTGAGCCGTATGTAATTAAGTTGTCTTACAATGTCATGTTTCCATGGTCGGATTGTGCACATGTTGAGGTCCAACACCCTCTCATTTTTGTTATGAGAAACACAACAGTAGTAATGTACTCGTTATGGAAGATGTGAAGCAACAATTTTTTGCTGCTACATCAGTTTATCACTTTTGTATGTGATAACTCTCTTTGTTTCATCACCAAGTACAATGATTTAAGGACTCATATAATCAAATCTGTTATATGAGGCAATTCTGTGGGACGAATTGATTAAACTACATTTCAACACGAAATAATTAGTATCCCACGGGTATATATTGGAGAAACCATGACAAACTCTAAAAGTTCTTAATGCTGTGATAACATAAGTGATGCTCTAAGAGTCATCATCCTGTCAATTTCTTTATCATCTCATTGTCATAATCTCATTAATTTGTTTGTGTTTACTGTGCTACTTCTTTTCTTTTTGGCCAAAAAGATATTGTATATAGATCATGAACGTACCTCTGTCGAAACTCAAAGCATAAGGAACAACAACCATATGTATAAATGTTTATTGAAGCTGGATTAAAACAATAATCCTAAATACAAATACAACAAATTACGTTGTTGCCACATAAGATACAGATGTGAAATGACTTCGTGTCAATATGCAAACCATGCTAACCGTATTTGTAACACAAAAGTAGCCCATACTATACTAATAATACAGCCCAGTAATTGAAAAGGCCCAATGAATAGAGCTCAATATTCAAAACAAGCTCTCACTCACTCTAATTAATACTGAATTTCGTGATGCTAAGTTGCTAACAAATTTTCTTTTATTTTTGTTCTGAAAAACAAATACTCGATCTTAGAATTTTTTCCACTACAATATTAACTCGTAACGAAAACTTTTGGGTATGAGTTACTCACATATCATTAGGCTTGAATGATCCTTTGATGATCTGCTCTTGATCCAATGGGTGTTATTGAATTTGGTTTATACATTGTTGTTCATGCTTAAAGGATTCATGCTAAGTCTTTAATTGATGGTTTTTCGCTGCATGGATAATTTTTTTTCTCAAATGGCAGTCTTTTGTTATGGGAAGTAGGGGTGGCAATTCGGGTCGGGTTCGGGTTGGCGGGTTCGGGTTGTCAGGTTGGCGGGTCAGAAAACCCCAACCTGAACCTAACCCATTTAAATCATCGGGTTAGCTATGTCAACCCTAACATGTTTACACGTAACCCGAACCTGACCCATTTAACCCGTATATATATACTTAGGTTGACAGGTTAAATATATTACATGGGTTGAATATGTTAAACGGGATTCGAGTTGACCCATTTAATCCGTTTTATATATAAAAGTTAGCACATTACACGAGTTAAATGGGTTAAACGGGTTAGTGGGTCGACCTGTTTAACCCATTTAACCCATATAATTAAATATAAATAATTTTTAATTAAGAAAAAAAACTTAAATGGGTTGGCGGGTCGACCCGTTTATTTTATTCCCAACCCGAACCTGACCTGTTTAATAAACGGGTTAAATATGTCGACCCAAACCTGACCGACAATCTATTTAGCTCAACCCGAACCTGTTAATTTTCGTGTCAGTTTCAGGTCGGGTTTCGTGTCGGGTCAGAAATTGCCACCCCTAATGGGAAGTGATAATTTTTAGTCTCACATTTGTCTTTCGAATTTGAACATAAAAATAACTCTATCACTCTATGGGTATCATACTATCATGCATGTATAATAAACGGCAAAAAATGATATAAATATAATGAGTGGTTTAAAGTAAAATGTCAATAAAATTTGTATATTATTTCTAGCATTTTGTAACTTTGTCATGTCAATGATATATATAATTCATATAAAGACAATCGTATATTATCTTATTATTTATTGATCAATAAAAAACTCTTTATAGATATATCTTTAGGGAATGGATCTACTAAAAAAAGAAAATAAAATAGAAGAATGAGAAATGTTTGTAGCAACACAAAGCCGATTCATCACATATAAAATTTGGAAAAACGTGAATTTTTGGGTCAGAAACGTTTCCTAGATAAGGATCGGCATACCCCAATGGAAGAAACGTTTCCACTTTCACCAGGGATGTTTCCCAGGCGTTTATCGGCGTTTCCCCGCGTTTCCTGTTTCCGGTACGTAATACGGCATCCCGGCGGCGTTTCCGTGTATCCTAATTATTAATTCTCTGAAATGAACATGACAATGAAGACTAGGGATTAGAACTGATAACATAAAATGAGAGAGGGGCTAAAAATAGGGACTTTTAAAACTTATGACCTAATCACACAATATAAAACCCTAGCACTATAGGTTCTATTGTTAGAGTGCTGTTTCCAATAGGCGCCGCACAAACCATAGCATCCCTGATGTCTACTGCTTCATTTTACTTGTTCGATGAAAAAAGGCCCCTCCTGAATCAGTTGTGAGTATTTATATGATTCTAAGATTTAATTTGCAGTCTACTATTTTCATTATGATCATGTCATGCTAACTTAATTATTATCTTTATCATCATGCAGGTGACTAAATTTTGGTAGATCATTGTTCATTGTTTTTCGAAAAGTGTACAGGGGCAAAACCATTGTCATAACCTTCTGATTTTATGTAGATTCAAGAGGTGTCACTGGACGGATCTACAAACAATTTTGTCAGATCTGTATAGAGGATCATGAATTATTTGACGTATCGATTCTTCTCTTTCTTCTTATAATGTCTCAGTCAATTAAATTGATTTCCAAAATTTTGCGAATTAAATGTTGCTGTGATTAAACATAAAGAAGTACAGAAATAAATAGAAGATCTGTTGAATGAAAACATAAATCATGATCCAACACCTGAATCTAAAATAGAAATTGGGAAGGGTAGTAATGGTATAATTGTTGCTGTGAAAAGCATTATGAAAGTGCATCATGATGTTGATTTGAAAGAGATTCAAAATTCTTATTCGTAAGACTTTCAACATCAGGAATGATTTCACTCCAGAGGAAGAATAAGAGGAGGTTAGGAGGGAGAATGCTTGGGCTTTTGGTTCAGAACCAATTTAACCTCCCATGTTGGATGATAATTCATTAATCCATGTTTAGAGGTCATTGTCGAATTAGTTTAGTGTCTAAGTATTAAGACTTTAGTTAGTATATGTAATTCGTATGTTATATTAGTGATTGGGTCAAGTTAGTAGCCTGCAACATGGGTCCAATGTATTAACCCAATAAGCCCATTCGCATGCAGTTATAGTCAGTTATAGTTACAACGTTTAGTTAGGGTTGCAACGGTTATTCATGAATCGACTATTGAGTTTTCTTGTTTCGCGAATCATGCTACTTGTATGAACAATATATTGATAAGAGTATGCACAAGAAATGTGCAGTGACTCGATATGAGAACAGAGGGTGGGAATACGTTTGATATAAACACACAATACTTATATATTCCACACTGAAAAACGTTTACAATCCTAATCTATATATACTATGTCAAACGGTATGAATGAACCGATGTGACTTTTCTAAGAGTTATGAATCAAACGTTATATCCTTTCCCTAATTTACAGAAATACAGTTAATAAGTTTCTATTCTATACTATTGGTCCTTATACTTTAAAGACTTTATGATTCTTGATTATTTTGATGCCAACATTCACTCCCCTAATCAAGACATCATAATCTTCACTCTGTTCCTTTTTGTTCATCCCAATTGCAGCCTTGCTTCTTCTTTTATTTTTCTGTATTTGATCGCCTTTGTCTTGTCCCATATTCAGTTCGTTGTTCCTTGACTTCTTCCATTTCAATTCTGCTTTTTTCATTTGGTGATTCAACTATGTCATCTTCCATATCTTCTGCATCAGGCTGTGGTAAGGTATCTGCAACATCTTTGCCATCTTCATCACTTTCTGCCTCAGGCTGTGGTAAGGTATCTGCAACATCTTTGCCATCTTCATCACTTTCTGCCTCAGGCTGTGGTAAGGTATCTGCAACATCTTTGCCATCTTCATCACTTTCTGCCTTTCCTTGCTTTGTTCTTAGTGCTTCCTCATAGTATATTTTCACCATGCCTTCTTCTTGCCATCTGCAAATACTTCCTTCTCTTTGTTCTTCTTTCTACTTGCGCTTCTGCCAATTCATGCGATGTTTTTCTGGGTTTTCCTTGTTCTTCATAGGCGATAACTTTCTTGACTGCTTCTTATTGATCTCGCAAAACATTCTTCCACAGGTTTCTTAGTTTTTTTCTTCTTCCAGGATCTTTGAACCATGGGCTCTGATGCCATATTGAGTTTTCTTGTTTCGCAAATCATGCTACTTGTATGAACAATATATTGATAAGAGTATGCACAAGAAATGTGCAGTGACTAGATATGAGAACAGAGGGTGGGAATACGTTTGATATAAACACACAATACTTATATATTCCACACTGAAAAACGTTTACAATCCTAATCTATATATACTATGTCAAACGGTATGAATGAACCGATGTGACTTTTCTAAGAGTTATGAATCAAACGTTATATCCTTTCCCTAATTTACAGAAATACAGTTAATAAGTTTCTATTCTATACTATTGGTCCTTATACTTTAAAGACTTTATGATTCTTGATTATTTTGATGCCAACATCGACATGTCTCTTGTGGCACCGATTCATGTAGTATATATAGGGATAGAATTCATTGTAAACATTAACCTTTTCAGTTAATAAAACATCGTTTATAAAGGTTCATAACAGATTTCATTATAGACAAAGTGTGAGTTTGTGTGTCGTGTGTTTGTTCATAGACATGTTTGATTCGATACAAATATGATCCGGATGGGACCAACATTGGTATCAAGAGCATCAGAAGTTCGAATCAAACCCCGTGTTCAGTTTGTGTTTCACCAAGGCGATAAGGAGTGCAACGATTCAAGAGGAGTACGTTTTACAGATTGCAAGAAACAAAATAGGAAACACCAGAGAGAAGAGAAGAATAGCGATTCAGGGAATCGTTTTCAGAGAAGAGATAGAAGTGGTTGATGGTACTAACGTAAAAGATCCAAAGAGTGGTTGATAGTGCTATTGTAAAAGATCCAAAGAGACCGATTGATTCAGGGAATCAATCAAGAGAAGAGAAGAAACCGTGCGCATACCGGTTAATCAAGAAGAGAGAAAGATAGTGAAGAGATTGATTCAGGGAATCAATCAAGACCGATCAGAGAAGATCAAGAGAGACAAAGTTAATTCAGAAAAAAGAAGAAATTTGATTAGGGATCAAGTTTGGAGATTAGACAAAGAGAAGAGAGTGGAAATCGATTAGAAAATCAATTAACAGAAAAGAGAAGACATCGGTTATAGAACTGATTCAGAGAAAGAGAAGAAGCATTTGAGAAACAAGTGCAGGGACCATTACAACATCAGAGAAGAAAGAGGATAGGTCGAAGTGGCATGCAGTTTTGGTTTTAATGAACTTGACTGGGTTAAGTTCAGAGAAGTGTATGAAGAATATCTGGAAATACTAGACATTGTGTACGAAGAAGAAAGCAAGATCAGGAGAAAGAAACCAACTGCAAGAAAGACTCGGATGCTGGAAGAATTGGGTATATAGAAAAGATGATATGGTTCTTTAAGACATCGTGGATGAAGAACTGGTTATTGCACATAAGAAGGAAGGGAAAGCAACCTAAAATTCAAAGATCAAGATGATGATCGAGTTGAAGACATGAAGATGTTGAAGACACGGATTAATAAATTAGGGAGGAATGTTGGATGATAATTCATTAATCCATGTTTAGAGGTCATTGTGGAATTAGTTTAGTGTTTAAGTATTAAGACTTTAGTTAGTATATGTAATTTGTATGTTATATTAGTGATTGGATCAAGTTAGTAGCCTGCAACATGGGTCCTATGTATTAACCCAATAAGCCCATTCACAGGCAGTTATAGTCAGTTATAGTTACAACGTTTAGTTATGGTTGCAACGGTTATTCATGAATCGACATGTCTCTTGTGGCACCGATTCATGTAGTATATATAGGGATAGAATTCATTGTAAACATTAACCTTTTCAGTTAATAAAACATCGTTTATAAAGGTTCATAACAAATTTCATTATATACAAAGTGTGAGTTTGTGTGTCGTGTGTTTGTTCATAGACATGTTTGATTCGATACAAATATGATCCGGATGGGACCAACATCCCAGAACTCCAACCTCTGAGACAACACGAGTGACATCTACTACAGATGATAAATTATCCCATGATTCCCCATGCTTTTGCATAACCCAAAAATCATATATTGTTTGGTTCAGTGTAATGAATAAATTACTTCCTTCAAAAATAATCTATCCTGTATGGTTTTGTTAAATTGATATGTTTCCTAGAGCTAATCGAGCATCTTAGGAACACGAAATATAATCTATTCTGTACGGTTTTGATAAATTTTATTTATTTTCTCTTGTTTGTGTAACAAAATTAATTGCATTTTGTTCATAGAATTTCAGGTCTTGAACCCAATATTAAATGTATGTATATCTTTGTTATCGATCTTTTTGTTATTGATATCCATGATCTTATCTTGAGACCGTTATAACGAATTATTATGTATTCCGTAAATGTATTGTATATTATTACGGCGGGTTGCAAAGGATGGTACTACATGTAGATCTTCTGGTTAAAAAACGATATAAAGATTTCAACAAATTAAGAGAGCCAAAATGAATGTTAAGGAATTTTAGAGAATAATTTGGTTCTGTCGAGCCAACTGATTATAGGTATCGATCAAGTAATTTATATCTCCAAATACATTTAGTACTATAGTGACGGTAAACGTGCAAGTTACCTATGGAAATGAAATAATAGTTAGTCATACAGACCAGGAAACGTGTGAGCCGTATGTAAGTTGTCTTATAATGTCATGTTTTCATGGTCGGACGCTCATTTTATATGAGAAACACAACAGTACTAAAATACTCGAGTTATGGAAGATGTGAAGCAGCAATTTTTTTCAGCTATATCATTTTATCAATTTCGCTGTTTCGCATGTGATAACCATACTTGTTTCATCACCAAGTACAATGATTTAAGGACTCATATGATCAAATATGTTATATGAGGCAATTTTGGGGGACGAATTGATCAAACTACTTGTCAACACGAAATAATTAGTATCCTGCACGTATATATTGGAGAAAGCATGACAAACTCTAAAAGTTCTTAATGCCATGATAACATAAGTGATGCTCTAAGATTCATCATCGTGTCAATCTCTTCATCATCACATTCTCATAATCTCATTTGTTTTTGTATACTGGGTTACTTCTTTTCTTTTTGCCCAACAAGATATTGTAAATAGATCATGAACCACTGTCGAAACTCAAAGCACAAGGAACAACAATCATATGTATAAATGTTTAGTGAAGCTGGAGTAAAACAATAATACTAAATATATATACAACAAATTACATTGTTTCCATATATAAGATACATATGAATAGGGAGGGTTTACATGGTTTAAGGCTATGTTTGGCGCACGAGCTTATCAGGGCTTATCGTTACATGAACTTATTTTTTCAGAAACATAAGCTACCATTTAAAATTAGTCTCGTTTGGCTGACACGGCTTGAAGGAATTTGTTAAAAAAAATAAGCTACTAAATGAAATGCTAGTTGTACTAGCATGTAAAAAAAAGCTCCAGCCACATGCTCCAGCAACCCGCTCCAGCTCCAGCTCCAGCTCCTACTTGTACCAAACATACCCTAAGTTTGTGTGGTGGTGGGTTCAAACCCAGTGGATTAGTCGGCCAAAAGGTCAGAAACTGTAACAATTCACATTTTTCAGGTTAATTACCATTCCCGGAAAATTTCACTATTCACTTTTACTATTCATTTTTCCCGAAACTTTCCCGAAAGTTGATTTTTATTTGATATTCTCAAGTGATAAATCATTTCCATGGCAAATTAAAAGTTTGACATTCATAAGCTCATTTTCGTGAAAGTTATTAAGGAATTACAGGGAATTTCACATTTTAGGGTAAAACGTCATTCAGAAATTCTACGTACAACGAAACTCGACCGCGTTAAGTGACCCCGCATCAGAAAAATGTTTGACACACTCATGATTTATTTGAGAATTAATCGTGACTGAGAAAAACATGACCAAAGACTTCCCGGCAGGTCACCCAAGCCTGTACTACTCTCGCATGAGCACGCTTAACCGTATGACCGATTAACCGTTCCACCACAAAACGTGTTTCTAAAAAGAATTGAGTTTTCAACTTATTAGAAAAAGTCAACATATTTTTCCCTCCTCCATTGACCAAAAATCATCCCTTGATGTTATAAGTCATTCCTTGATTTTTAGGCTTACGGTTTGATGTCTAAAAGACATTTAATACCAACCGACACTAGACTGAGCCCAGTCTAGACATTATAAGTCATTTTAAATCATATTTATCACATTAGAAAAGTAACATTTTACTTTTCTCAATTTTACGCAATATTCGTACGTTTTACGTATTACGCGTTTTAGACCCGTGTTTCCAGTTTTTAGCAGGGTTTTACCACCCAAATGGAACCTACCACTCATTTTATATTTTTTTATGGGACATATGGACATGTCTAACAATACTTTAAAGTTCCATAATTTTACGACACCCGGTTTTACGTTTTGAGGCCTAATCATTTACGGTTGTCATTTCCCGGAGTCAAAACTCTTCCTAATACTTAGGATAATAGCAAGCAAAGTCCACACCTTGTCCCCCAAGTTTAGGAACCGACCTAGGGGGGGGGGGGGGAATTCAGCCTTGTGTGTCTTAATCTCATGCTAGGAGCCTTAAGATGTGAACATGTGTTCAACTTGGCCTCCAAGTGTTGACTAGTCAACAATGTAACCTCCTCATTTGCATATAAATGCCTCTCCTTCCCCTCCTTGGCCATTCCAACGACCCACACACATAAAAACACACCATCATCTCATCCTTAGCTCATTTACTTCAAGTTCCATCCAAGAAATCAAGTGCAATATCCATACATAAACCCTAGTTTAGTTTTGATTCATCAAAACTACTTCAAATCCTTAGAAACTTTGGTGATTTCTCTTGAGTTTGAATCCACTCAAGTCACCTCAATTTTCATCATCTCTCTTTCAAGATTACAAGAGTAGAAAGATTGCATGAAGTGAAGTGGGTTGAAGCAAGTCTATCAAAGTCCTATCCTTACATGTTAACTTCCTTTCATCTTTGAAAGCCAAAAGTTGTGAGCCAAACCCTAACTTGATTCTTGTTAAATAATCATGTTCATGTTATTTACATGTTATTCTTGCTATATTATGTCTTGTAGTTATGTCCATGATGTATAAAAATGATTAAAACAAGTTATTGTTATTGATTGTTACAACAAGTAACTAAAACAAGTAAACTAGTGACTTTCTTGGTAAGACCTGATCAAAATGGTAAAAATATGATATTTGATCATTACATATTACAGTAGAGGACTTAACAAGGAAACCGTAGCAACTTGAACCACCCAAAACGAGTATACGAGTCAAAAGTTACGCCCATTTGAAGTTACCAAAACTTTGCGGCAAACTGCCAAATACCATTCTGATCAAATTTGGGTTTTTAAAGTCCCACTTCTGCTCCGATTCATCAAAAAGTTAAAACACAAAAGTTGTCCGGAACGCCGTTTTCGTTCAGGGACAAAGAAGCTCGAGACCTAAAAACACTTTCCGAGTGATAAAATTCTTCAAATTCTAAACAGCCCATTTTTAGGCGAAAGTCACAAGATTATGGTTATACTTTGAAAGGAACAAGAGGTCTTATGACCTATAATCAAGACCACAACCATGGCTAGAGCCAAGGTTGTGTCTCATGACCTTGAAACAAGGACCAAAGGTCATGGCTAGGCCATGACGAAATGACCATACCAACTTTCATAGGCGTAAACATGAAACAAAGAGTTGACGAGAACTTGAACAAGCAATTTGGATCTACTTCACTTAGAAGGGAACCATGAGATATTACCAAGAGAAAATGGTCATACAAAACTTATGAAACATACCCTAATAACAATCTTCATGTACTAATAAACTTTCCTAAGTTTATTCAAATATCGGACATGTAACCTTTCGGATCAAAACTTATATCTATATATTTCATCAACTACTACAATAGTAGGGAGCCTCATGTGAGGAGTTCATTATGTAAGCCGTCGAGTTGAGTTGTGGATTTACGAGTTAAAGTGTCCTGGCTCCTCGAACGCTTACTAACATGACTTCTGAATTATGTCGGCCCGAACGGTAGTAAACGATATACAAAACATACATGTTTTATGAATCTTTTCTTTCAAGGACTTACAATATACATCATACCACATCATGGACTATAATGCAAGATATATATATATATAGGCACTACTTCATATTCTGTACTCAAATCCTAAGTCGTGACATTCTATTATAGGTTGCTCGTAGAAACCTTCACGATTCAACCGTTACATTCATTACTTGCTATCTTACTTAAGGTGAGTTCATAGCCCCACTTTACATTACTTCATTGTTTTACAAACCCTTTGGGAAAATACATGCTATTTTTAACCGAGCACAATGTTTTTAAATTGTATGCTTGCCTGATTGTTTTATTATCACTAAGTACCATCCTTGCCAAACCGAGATCCCATATTATGAACCATTTAATCACTTGCGAGGGTTACTTGCAAGTGAGCGCGAATATTGTGAATAGGCCTATTGGGATTGACGAATCCCATTTGTATTGACTAAGTTCAAACAAATGCATTAATATTTGAGACATTAGGTATGACGGCAAAGTACCTACCGGGATAACTCCGCCGATTGATATTGGTACACGTTAACGTTTTGGTGTCATAAGCTTAGTATTTGATAATAACTGTTCTGGGCGTATAACAACGTGGCCCATCTTTGTTTTCCAAACATTGGTGTGAGTCTATTGCTCACACTACCAACATATTGTGTTCAAACATTAAACAAACTCTATGAATATCACTCAACCTTTGTGTTGACCTCTCAAGCATGTATTTCAGGTTCATGACGATCAAGGATGGCACGGAAGGGCACGGATACTCAAGAGGGCTATAAATTTTATTATCATTCAAAACTCATTTAATGTGATTTGTAAACATGGAACCATTTGGGACCTCATTTTGTAACCTCTGATATTTATACAATTTGAATGATAAATCTCTTAAAACGACTCAATTGGAGTTCGTTTTCTATTATTGTGACTATTGTGCCGTCGAGTAACACCCAGTTTGAATTCCGCTGCATCCATGAATTGGGGGTGTTACAGATTGGTACCAGAGCCATGGTTATAGAGAAACGGGTCTAATTGAGACCTAAACTATAACTACAACTACAAGCAAAACCATTTTTATAGCCTTCCGCTCTCCGTGTCTTCCATCCTCCAGACGATTATGGACTTAGTAAGCATGTTATGCTACACAAACATATTAGTATATTCATATATATACCCCTTTTGAGCATTTCCCCGTAGATATTTTATGCTACACAAACATAATTGCATATTAATATATGTACCCTAAACATAATTGAGCATTTCCCCGTAAGCATTTTATGCTACATGAACACATATAAGTATATTGATATATACACACTAAGCATTTTATGCTACATGAACACATATAAGTATATTGATATATACACACTAAGCATTTTATGCTACATGAACACATATAAGTATATTGATATATACACACTAGGCATTTTATGCTACATGAACACATATAAGTATATTGATATATATACACTAGGCATTTTATGCTACATGAACACATATAAGTATATTGATATATACACACTAGGCATTTTATGCTACATGAACATATTAGTATATTGATATATAAACTCGGTTTGTTTTCAATCATTTATCTAAACAATGGACTAAACATATCTGTGTATGCCTATTCTAAGGCATTTCGGCACAGCCACACTCTCCCAATCATGTTCCTACTCCAACATTATATGTCCAAGACATTGTAACTAATTACAATGGTCTCATTCATTTTCCAAGACATTGTGAGATACAATGGTCTCATTCATTTTCCAAGACATTGTGAGATACAATGGTCTCATTCATTTTCCAAGACATTGTGAGATACAATGGTCTCATTCATTTTCCAAGACATTGTGAGATACAATGGTCTCATTCATTTTCCAAGACATTGTGAGATACAATGGTCTCATTCATTTTCCAAGACATTGTGAGATACAATGGTCTCATTCATTTTCCAAGACATTGTGAGATGCAATGGTCTCATTCATTTTCCAAGACATTGTATGATACAATGGTCTTAATCATTTCTCAAATGTTTTGAGTCACACAACGGTTTAACCTACTTCCCAGACATTGTGAATTGCACAATGGTCTAACCTACTTCCCAGACATTGTGAATTACACAATGGTCTAACCTACTTCCGAGACTTTGTGTTTTGTGCAAATGGTCTCTAGAATTATTCCATCACATCATCAATATCATTTCTTATGATATCAAAAACCCGTCACAATCTATCGTTTTCAAAACAAGAAATATGAGATTTCTAAAGGACAAACAAATCCATCACCTACAAAAGCTGAAGTTCAGCTTTACATTTATCAAAGTTTTCTTCTGAGACCTTCATTATAAAAAGTTCGTAATCCTGGCCAAGTATGTTCTATTTTAGAACTACTTAAAACTTCCTTTCCATACGTACCTACCCTTACTATCTTCTATGCAATGGAATATGAAAACATACGTTACAAGTCTTGTATGGACGGGACTTGCAACTTAAGGTTTGACATCGCCTTTGTTTAGTGAACAGTTCCCAAAACCAAAGGACATATCACAAGTATACCTAATTTAGGTATTGGAAAATTTTATCGAACCTTGGCTAAATATAGACTAGTCACCTATATTTAACCTAGGGACAGTGGAATATAGTCTGACTAACTATATTCGACTTAGAATTTTCAAATACTGAGAATAGTTGTACTAGGGTTATGTTTAGATTGATTTCCTACATGAACACGATAAACCACCAGAATACATTAAAACAATCTAGAGACACGATAGTGCCTTACCACTCAGCAAGATCTTAACACCTTATTTGTATGATCTAAATTCATTCTTGAAAATTTTCATTTATGAGATAATCCGAACGACTATCTTGGGATAGTTATCAATTCTTCTCTTCATCCCGTGGAAGTACCATCCTGTTTAGGATACCATTCCGTCATAAACTTTTAAAAATCTCTTAAGATTTTTAAAGCAAACTCAACATCAATACCTAAGAGTATTAATGTTAAGCATACACTACACACTTTTGTTCATCAACATATCACATCATTATCTTCACAACCGTTACAAACACAAGCTCATTAACAGATCTTGATGCACTTTTAAAGCTCAAATCATCCTTAGTTACACCACAAGCACCCTTATCAGCTTTACAAGATTGAATATTCATCTTGTACTTTTGGAACACCAGTATCATCTCGTAATACACTACCTTGTAACTCACCGGCTAAGTATGAATGTTGTGTCGGGAATTCTTGAGTAGGATGATTTATAATATCCTTATTTGAATGGATTGGGATGCCTTTTCATTTAAATAAAGAAATTATAAATCATCGAACCATACGTTTATATTCCTTTAGTTACATTGTTTGGGATGCCTCTCTATGTAAATAAAGAATTATAAACAAGTGGGCTTAATTATATCCGAAATAACATAAGTATGAAGTCAATAAACACTAGATACAACAACAGATTACCTACTAGGCTATGATTGCAACGACTATCCCAATTTCCATTAGTACGAGGTTTACATTTTGGTTTTCATAATGATAGTGCAATAACAAACAAACTCATTGCGAAGCCATGTAGCCATATGCATGGGCAGCCGTACAATTCAAACAGGACTTGGTCCAACCACATGTTCAACGCTTATTCCATGATTCGATTCTTATATCAATTGCTATTGATACTTGACAACTATATCAAGTTCTATTTTGATATTCAACTACTATATCAATTCCTATTAATATTCGACTGCTATATCAATTTCCTTTGATATTCGACTATTACCATACCTTTCCTATATAAAAGTAAGCCTCATCCTACACCATACACTGAAATGACAAATTAAGTTACATCACCGGTAATCCCAGACTTTAGTCCTCATAAGTAACCACACCTTTTCATCGACACCACTCCAACATATGATACACACAGAACTTCGGGACGAAGTTCCCCGTAAGGGGTAGAGACTGTAACAATTCACATTTTTCAGGTTAATTACCATTCCCGGAAAATTTCACTATTCACTTTTACTATTCATTTTTCCCGAAACTTTCCCGAAAGTTGATTTTTATTTGATATTCTCAAGTGATAAATCATTTCCATGGCAAATTAAAAGTTTGACATTCATAAGCTCATTTTCGTGAAAGTTATTAAGGAATTACAGGGAATTTCACGTTTTAGGGTAAAACGTCATTCAGAAATTCTACGTACAACGAAACTCGACCGCGTTAAGTGACCCCGCATCAGAAAAATGTTTGACACACTCATGATTTATTTGAGAATTAATCGTGACTGAGAAAAACATGGCCAAAGACTTCCCGGCAGGTCACCCAAGCCTGTACTACTCTCGCATGAGCACGCTTAACCGTATGACCGATTAACCGTTCCACCACAAAACGTGTTTCTAAAAAGAATTGAGTTTTCAACTTATTAGAAAAAGTTAACATATTTTTCCCTCCTCCATTGACCAAAAATCATCCCTTGATGTTATAAGTCATTCCTTGATTTTTAGGCTTACGGTTTGATGTCTAAAAGACATTTAATACCAACCGACACTAGACTGAGCCCAGTCTAGACATTATAAGTCATTTTAAATCATATTTATCACATTAGAAAAGTAACATTTTACTTTTCTCAATTTTACGCAATATTCGTACGTTTTACGTATTACGCGTTTTAGACCCGTGTTTCCAGTTTTTAGCAGGGTTTTACCACCCAAATGTAACCTACCACTTATTTTATATTTTATTATGGGACATATGGACATGTCTAACAATACTTTAAAGTTCCATAATTTTACGACACCCGGTTTTACGTTTTGAGGCCTAATCATTTACGGTTGTCATTTCCCGGAGTCAAAACTCTTCCTAATACTTAGGATAATACCAAGCAAAGTCCACACCTTGTCCCCCAAGTTTAGGAACCGACCTAGGGGGGGGGGGGGAATTCAGCCTTGTGTGTCTTAATCTCATGCTAGGAGCCTTAAGATGTGAACATGTGTTCAACTTGGCCTCCAAGTGTTGACTAGTCAACAATGTAACCTCCTCATTTGCATATAAATGCCTCTCCTTCCCCTCCTTGGCCATTCCAACGACCCACACACATAAAAACACACCATCATCTCATCCTTAGCTCATTTACTTCAAGTTCCATCCAAGAAATCAAGTGCAATATCCATACATAAACCCTAGTTTAGTTTTGATTCATCAAAACTACTTCAAATCCTTAGAAACTTTGGTGATTTCTCTTGAGTTCGAATCCACTCAAGTCACCTCAATTTTCATCATCTCTCTTTCAAGATTACAAGAGTAGAAAGATTGCATGAAGTGAAGTGGGTTGAAGCAAGTCTATCAAAGTCCTATCCTTACATGTTAACTTCCTTTCATCTTTGAAAGCCAAAAGTTGTGAGCCAAACCCTAACTTGATTCTTGTTAAATAATCATGTTCATGTTATTTACATGTTATTCTTGCTATATTATGTCTTGTAGTTATGTCCATGATGTATAAAAATGATTAAAACAAGTTATTGTTATTGATTGTTACAACAAGTAACTAAAACAAGTAAACTAGTGACTTTCTTGGTAAGACCTGATCAAAATGGTAAAAATATGATATTTGATCATTACATATTACAGTAGAGGACTTAACAAGGAAACCGTAGCAACTTGAACCACCCAAAACGAGTATACGAGTCAAAAGTTACGCCCATTTGAAGTTACCAAAACTTTGCGGCAAACTGCCAAATACCATTCTGATCAAATTTGGGTTTTGAAAGTCCCACTTCTGGTCCGATTCATCAAAAAGTTAAAACACAAAAGTTGTCTGGAACACCGTTTTCGTTCAGGTACAAAGAAGCTCGAGACCTAAAAACACTTTCCGAGTGATAAAATTCTTCAAATTCTAAACAGCCCATTTTTAGGCGAAAGTCACAAGATTTTGGTTATACTTTGAAAGGAACAAGAGGTCTTATGACCTATAATCAAGACCACAACCATGGCTAGAGCCAAGGTTGTGTCTCATGACCTTGAAACAAGGACCAAAGGTCATGGCTAGGCCATGACGAAATGACCATACCAACTTTCATAGGCGTAAACATGAAACAAAGAGTTGACGAGAACTTGAACAAGCAATTTGGATCTACTTCACTTAAAAGGGAACCATGAGATATTACCAAGAGAAAATGGTCATACAAAACTTATGAAACATACCCTAATAACAATCTTCATGTACTAATAAACTTTCCTAAGTTTATTCAAATATCGGACATGTAACCTTTCGGATCAAAACTTATATCTATATATTTCATCAACTACTACAATAGTAGGGAGCCTCATGTGAGGAGTTCATTATGTAAGCCGTCGAGTTGAGTTGTGGATTTACGAGTTAAAGTGTCCTGGCTCCTCGAACGCTTACTAACATGACTTCTGAATTATGTCGGCCCGAACGGTAGTAAACGATATACAAAACATACATGTTTTATGAATCTTTTCTTTCAAGGACTTACAATATACATCATACCACATCATGGACTATAATGCAAGATAGTATATATATAGGCACTACTTCATATTCTGTACTCAAATCCTAAGTCGTGACATTCTGTTATAGGTTGCTCGTAGAAACCTTCACGATTCAACCGTTACATTCATTACTTGCTATCTTACTTAAGGTGAGTTCATAGCCCCACTTTACATTACTTCATTGTTTTACAAACCCTTGGGGGAAATACATGCTATTTTTAACCAAGCACAATGTTTTTAAATTGTATGCTTGCCTGATTGTTTTATTATCACTAAGTACCATCCTTGCCAAACCGAGATCCCATATTATGAACCATTTAATCACTTGCGAGGGTTACTTGCAAGTGAGCGCGAATATTGTGAATAGGCCTATTGGGATTGACGAATCCCATTTGTATTGACTAAGTTCAAACAAATGCATTAATATTTGAGACATTAGGTATGGCGGAAAAGTACCTACCGGGATAACTCCGCCGATTGATATTGGTACACGTTAACGTTTTGGTGTCATAAGCTTAGTATTTGATAATAACTGTTCCGGGCGTATAACAACGTGGCCCATCTTTGTTTTCCAAACATTGGTGTGAGTCTATTGCTTACACTACCAACATATTGTGTTCAAACATTAAACAAACTCTATGAATATCACTCAACCTTTGTGTTGACCTCTCAAGCATGTATTTCAGGTTCATGACGATCAAGGATGGCACGGAAGGGCACGGTTACTCAAGAGGGCTATAAATTTTATTATCATTCAAAACTCATTTAATGTGATTTGTAAACATGGAACCATTTGGGACCTCATTTTGTAACCTCTGATATTTATACAATTTGAATGATAAATCTCTTAAAACGACTCAATTGGAGTTCGTTTTCTATTATTGTGACTATTGTGCCGTCGAGTAACACCCAGTTTGAATTCCGCTGCATCCATGAATTGGGGGTGTTACAGAAACCATGATTACCAAAAAAAAAATATATACAGATGTGAAAATCATTGACCATTTAAAATCATATTGGTCAACCATATACTTCAAGTAAAACCATAGGTCATGTCATGTGTAACGCATAAGTAGCCCACTATACTAATATAACAGCCCAGTAATTATAAAGGCCCAATGATATAAATCTTAATATTCAAAACAAGCTCGCACTCACTCAAGGCCCATTGTTTAACAAACTGAATTTCGTGATGCTAAGTCGCTAACAAATTAGAACTAAGATCATATGAAACCAAACGGATTTGTTTCAAAGTCAAAACATTCAAGGTCAATATTCTTGGGAGGTTCAATGTGGGGGATTCGGGCTTAGCTAGAACTCCAATGACCTCAATATAAATATTTTAATGTAGAGGTAAAGGCCGGGACGAAGCTATCCGATGAAGGGGGGAGGGGGGTGATGCCCTCAACGAAACTCTTGTGCACACAAAAGTTAAGAAGAAAAAAAATCATAACAATAGAAAAAAGCTGAAGTGCCCTTGGTATAACAATAGAAATGCCCTCTACGCTTATTGTTTAATCACGATCAGAGAGTCACGTTGGTGACTGAAAAAGGTTCTAGTTGGAAAAAATGGAGGAGTTGGAACTAGGAAGGTGGGGAAGTGGGATCGTGAAGAAGATGGGATAGATTGGGTAGTGGGTAAAAGTAAGTCTGATGACAAAATGAGCAAGGAAGGTATAATTGATGAAAATGGAGGAATGCACAAATCTCCTAATGTGGAAGGAGAAAGTGATCTTGAAGAGGTCGCTGAAGCCATTTTTGAGAAAGAACAATCACCTACTAACATGAAGGCGGGCTGTATTGGTGTCCAGAAGGATACTCGTTCTGAAGACCTGTTCAATATTTATGAGTTGCTTACCAAGAATAAAG
Source organism: Artemisia argyi (assembly GCA_030686995.1). Taxonomy (NCBI): domain Eukaryota; kingdom Viridiplantae; phylum Streptophyta; class Magnoliopsida; order Asterales; family Asteraceae; genus Artemisia; species Artemisia argyi. The sequence goes on from CM060698.1 coordinate 43,493,445, forward strand.
ATAACAACAATGGCGATCTAAATTCTAATGATAACTTGAAATATCCCCCTTGGATTTAGTACCGCAACTGATGAAGACGTTCAAAATAATCCTTTAAATGAGATGGATGTTGAAGGTGATGACTATGTCCACAATGTTCAAGACAATAAAGTTGAATCCGCCACGAAGAAGAACTCCCCTTTTAATAGCTCAAAGAAAGATACGGATAGATATGTCTGTTCAGGCCACTTTAAAAAATGTAAAATACCACGTTCTGGAGGTTCAATCTTACAACTCATGGATGAATTAATTAAAGTGGGACAAATTATGGGTAACAATATGGAGGGATGCATGAAAAACATTGTCGACATCATTGATTCTCAAGGAGTGAATGATGGTAATCGATGAATTATATGTCATTGAACATACAATGCATTGCCCAGAAGGCTAAAAAAGACTAGGTTCGGGAGTTATGTGGTAAAAACAAGGAGAACTTTTTGTCGTTACAAGAAACTAAAATTGAGGATATCGAGTTTTTTTAATATCAATTTGTTTTGGGGTAACTTTGGAATTGAATATGAGTATAGTCCCCTCTGTTTTGGAAATTCAAGAGGTATTCTTTGTATTTCGGATCCAAGAATGTTTCACAAAATCAATTCCATGATTCCAGATTACTTTGTTATGATTCAAGGTGAATGGGTGCCTAATGGTAAGAAGATTATTATTATTTCAGTATACGCTCCCGAAGAGTACGTTATGTGAAAAGAAGATATTCTGGGACTACCTGATTCTAGTGCTTAATAACTGGAATGGTGAAGTAGTCATAATGGGTGATTTTAATGAAGTCCCTACGCAAGAAGAGAGACACGGATCAATATTTAATGTTCAAGGCGCTGATGCCTTCAATTTGTTCATTTCAACTACTAGATTGGATGAGGTCGCTTTAGATGGGTGCAAATTCACATGGTGCCACAAATCAGCCTCGAATATGAGCAAACTTGTAACACCCCCAATTCATGGATGCAGCGGAATTCAAACTGGGTGTTACTCGACGGCACAATAGTCACAATGATAGAAAACGAACTCCAATTGAGCCGTTTTAAAAGATTTATCATTCAAATTATATAAATATCAGAGATTATAAAATGAGGTCCCAAATGGTTCCATGTGTTCAAACGATTTAACTACAAACACTACGATTATTGTGTTCAAACGATTTAACTACAAACACTACGATTATTGTGTTCAAACGATTTAACTACAAACACTACAATTATTGTGTTCAAACGATTTAACTACAAACACTATGATTATTGTGTTCAAACGATTTAACTACAAACACTACGATTATTGTGTTCAAACGATTTAACTACAAACACTACGATTATTGTGTTCAAACGATTTAACTACAAACACTACGATTATTTTGTTCAAACGATTTAACTACAAACACTACGATTATTGTGTTCAACGATTTACTACCAACACATTGTGTTCAAACATTAAACAAACTCTATGAATATCACTCAACCTTTGTGTTGACCTCTCAAGCATGTATTTCAGGTTTATGACGATCAAGGATGGCACGGAAGGGCACGGATACTCAAGAGGGCTATAAATTTTATTATCATTCAAAAACTCATTTATTATACATTGTAAACATGGAACCATTTGGGACCTCATTTTGTAATCTCTGATATTTATACAAATTTGAATGATAAACCTTTTAAAACGACTCAATTGGAGTTCGTTTTCTATTATTGTGACTATTGTGCCGTCGAGTAACACCCAGTTCGAATTCCGCTGCAACCATGAATTGGGGGTGTTACAGATTGGTACCAGAGCCATGTTTATAGAGAAACGGGTCTAATTGAGACCTAAACTATAACCACATGTACAAGCAAAAACATTTTATAGCCTTCCGCTCTCCGTGTCTTCCATCCTCCAGACAATTATGGACTTAGTAAGCATGTTATGATATACAAACATATTAGTATATTGATATATACACACTAGGCATTCTATACTACATGAACATATTAGTATATTGATATATAAACTCGGTTTATTTTCAATCATTTATCTAAACAATGGACTAAACATATCTGTGTATGCCTATTCTAAGGCATTTCGGCACAGCCACACTCTCCCAACATTATATGTCCAAGACATTGTAACTAATTACAATGGTCTCATTCATTTTTCAAGACATTGTGAGATACAATGGTCTCATTCATTTTCCAAGACATTGTGAGATACAATGGTCTCATTCATTTTCCAAGACATTGTGAGATACAATGGTCTCATTCACTTTTCAAGACATTGTGAGATACAATGGTCTCATTCATTTTCCAAGACATTGTATTATACAATGGTCTTAACCATTTCTCAAATGTTTTGAGTCACACAATGGTCTAACCTACTTCTCAGACATTATGAATTGCACAATGGTCTAACCTACTTCCGAGACATTGTGTTTTGTGCTAATGGTCTCTAGAATTATTCCATCACATCATCAATATCATTTCTTATGATATCAAAAACCCGTCACAATCTATCGATTTCAAAACAAGAAATATTAGATTTCTAAAGGATAAACTAATCCATCATCGACAAAAGCTGAACTTTCTCTACATTCATCAAAGTTTTCTTCGGAAACCTTCATTGTTAAAAGCTCATGATCCTGGCCAAGTATGGACTGTTACTTAAAACTTCCTTTCCACACATACCTACCCGTACTATCTTCTATGCGATGGAATGTGAAAACATACGTTACAGGTCTTGTATGGACGGGACTTGCAACTGAAGGGTTTGACATTGCCTTTGTTTAGTGGACAGTTTCCCGAAAGCAACGGACATATCACAAGTATACCTAATTTAGGTATTTGAAAATTTTATCGAACCTTGGCTAAATATAGACTAGTCACCTATATTTAACCTAGGGACAGTGGAATATAGTCTGACTAACTATATTCCACTTAAAATTTTCAAATACTGAGAGTAGTTGTACTAGGGTTATGTTTAGGTTGATTTCCTACATGAACACGATAAACCACCAGAATACATTAAAATGATCTAGAGACACGATAGTGCCTTACCACTCAGCAAAATCTTAACACCTTATTTGTATGATCTAAATTCATTCTTGAAATTTTTCATTTATGAGATAATCCGAACTACTATCTTGGGATAGTTATCAATTATTCTCTTCATCCTGTAGAAGTACTATCCTGTTTAGGTCCTAAGGATACCATTCCATCATAAACCTTTAAAGTCTCTTAAGATTTTTAAAGCAAACTCAACATCTATACCTAAGAGTATTAATGTTAAGCATACACTACACATTTTTGTTCATCAACATATCACATCATTATCTTCACAACCGTTACAAACACAAGCTCATTAACAAATCTTGATGCACTTTTAAAGCTCAAATCATCCTTAGTTACACCACAAGCACCCTCATCAGCTTTACAAGATTGAATATTCATCTTGTACTTTTGGAACACCAGTATCATCTCGTAATACACTACCTTGTAACTCACCGGCTAAGTATGAATGTTGTGTCGGGAATTCTTGAGTAGGATGATTTATAATGTCCTTATTTGAATGGATTGGGATGCCTTTTCATTTAAATAAAGAAATTATAAATCATCGAACCATACGTTTATATTCCTTTAGTTACATTGTTTGGGATGCCTCTCTATGTAAATAAAGAATTATAAACGAGTGGGCTTATTTATATCCGAAATAACATAAGTATGAAGTCAATAAACACTAGATACAACAACAGATTACCTACTAGGCTATATGATTGCAACAACTATCCCAATTTCCATAAGTACGAGATTTACATTGTGGTTTTCATAATGATAGTGCAATAACAAACAAACTCATTACGAGGCCATGTACCCATATGCATGTGCAGTCGTAACAAACTCATTGCGAGGCCATGTAACCATATGCATGTGCAGTCGTACCAAACTCATTACGGGGCCATGTAGCCATATGCATGGGCAGTCATACCAAACTCATTGTGAAGCCATGTAGCCATATGCATGGGCAGCCGTACAATTCAAATAGGACTTGGTCCAACCACATGTTCAACATTTATTCCATTATTCGATGTCGATGTCAATTGCAATTGTTATTCAACTACTATATCAATTGCTATTGATACTTGACAACTATATCGAGTTCTATTTGATATTCAACTACTATATCAATTCCTATTAATACTCGATTGCTATATCAATTTCCTTTGATATTCGACTATTATATGAATCTCTATTGATATTCAACTATGTTATCAATTTCTATTGACACACCGTATTCTGAGACAAATCAAATTATATCACTGGTAATTCAAGACTCGAGTCCTCATAAGTAACCACACCTTTTCATCAACACCACTCCAACATATAACACACACAGAACGTCGGGACGAAGTTCCCCGTAAGGGGTAGAGACTGTAACAATTCGCATTTTCAGGATAATTACTATTCCCGGAAAATTTCACTATTCACTTTTACTATTCATTTTTCCCGAAATTTGATTTTTATTTCTTGGGCTCAAGTGATAAATCATTTCCATGGCAAATTAAAAGTTTGACATTCATAAGCTCATTTTCGTGAAAGTTATTAAGGAATTACACGGGATTACACGTTTTAGGGTAAAACGTCATTCAGAAATTCTACGCACAACGAAATTCGGTCGCGTTAATTTTCCCCGTATCAGAAAAATGTTTGACACACTCATGATTTATTTGAGAATAAATCATGACTGAGAAAAACATGACCAAGATAAGCCTCGGCCGTGAAAAACTGGAATTTTCAGTTTTTAAGCGTTTTTACTCAGCCGTAACCTTAGCCTATACCTGCACCGCGTTTCTAATACGATTTGAGTTTTCAACTTATTAGAAAAAGTCAACATATTTTTCCCTCCTCCATTGACCAAAAATCATCCCTTGATGTTATAAGTCATTTCGTAATTTTTAGGCTTACGGTTTGATGTCTAAAAGACATTTAATACCAACCGACACTAGACTGAGCCCAGTCTAGACATTATAAGTCATTTTAAATCATTTTTATCACATTAGAAAAGTAACATTTTACTTTTCTCAAATTTACGCAATATTCGTACGTTTTACGTATTACGCGTTTTAGACCCGTGTTTCCAGTTTTTAGCAGGGTTTTAGCACCCGATAGAACCTACCACTCATTTTATATTTTATTATGGAGTATAATGACATGTTTAACCATTCTTCCAAGTTTCGTATTTTTACGATACCCGGTTTTACGTTTTGTGACGTAACAACTTACGGTTAGCAATTTACGGAGTCGGAACTAGCTCCATAATCTTGGATAAGATCACCAAAAGTCCACCCTTGCTCCCCAAGGTTGGCAAACCGCCCTAGGAGGGGGGAGTCACACCCATGTGGCTTCATCTCATGAATTTACCCCTAGATCATCACTAAATTACAACTTGGTCACCAAGTTTTGGTAATTTCCTAGTTGTTTCCTAACCTCCTCATTTGGACTATAAATACTCCCTCCCCCCTTTGTGTTGTGCCGTGCATCCCCAACCCCAAAACCATCCATCCTTAGCTTTATTTCCTTCTAATTTCTTGCAAGGTTCAAGTGCTTATTCAAGTAGAAACCCTAGTTTGATCATAACTTACCAAAAATCTTCCAAACCCTAGAATACTTGGTGATTTCTCTTGAGTTTAAATCCACTCAATTCACCTCAACTTTCATTACATCTCTTTCAAGAATACCAAGGGTAGAAAGATTGCATGAAGTGAAAAAGGGTTGAAGCAAGTCTATCAAAGTCCTATCCTTACATGTTAACTTCCTTTCATCTTTGAAAGCCAAAAGTTGTAAGCCAAACCCTAACATGTTTCTTGTTAAATAATCATGTTCATGTTATTTACATATTATTTGTGCTATATTATGTCTTGTATTCATGTCCATGATGTATAAAAGTGAGCAAAACAAGTTATTGTTATTGATTGTTACAACAAGTTACTATAACAAGCAAACTAGTGACTTTCTTGGTAAGACCTGATCAAAATGGTAAAAATATGATATTTGATCATTACATATTACAGTATAGGACTTAACAAGGAAACCGTAGCAACTTGAACCACCCAAAACGAGTATACGAGTCAAAAGTTACGCCCATTTGAAGTTACCAAAACTTTGCGGCAAACTGCCAAATACCATTCTGATCAAATTTGGGTTTTGAAAGTCACACTTCTGGTCCGATTCATCAAAAAGTTAAAACACGAAAGTTGTCCGGAACGACGTTTTCGTTCAGGTTAAAGAAGCCCGAGCCCTGAAAACGCTTTCCGAGTGACAAAATTCTTCAAATTCAAAACAGCCCATTTTTAGGCGAAAGTCACTAGATTATGGTTATACTTTAAAAGGAACAAGAGGTCTTATGACCTATAATCAAGACCACAACCATGGCTAGAGCCAAGGTTGAGTCTCATGACCTTGGAACAAGGACCAAAGGTCATGGCTAGGCCATGACGAAATGACCAAGTAAACTTACATAGGCGTAAACATGAAACAAGGAATTGGCGATATATTGAACAAACAATTTGGATCTACTTCACTTAAAAAGGAACCATGAGATATTACAAAGAGAAAATGGTCATACAAGACTTATGAAACTACCCCTAATAACAATCTTCATGTACTAATAAACTTTCCTAAGTTTATTCAAATATCGGACATGTAACTTTTCGGATCAAAACTTATATCTATATATTTCATCAACTACTACAATAGTAGGGAGCCTCATGTGAGGAGTTCATTATGTAAGCCGTCGAGTTGAGTTGTGGATTTACGAGTTAAAGTGTCCTGGCTCCTCGAACGCTTACTAACATGACTTCTGAATTATGTCGGCCCGAACGGTAGTAAACGATATATAAACATACATGTTTCATGAATCATTTCTTTCAAAGACTTACATTATACATCATACCACATCATGGACTAAATGCAAGATATATATATATAGGCACTACTTCATATTCTTTACTCCGAACCTAAGTCGCAACATTCGATTATAGGTTGCTCGTAGAAACCTTCACGATTCAACCGTTACATTCATTACTTGCTATCTTACTTAAGGTGAGTTCATAGCCCCACTTTACATTACTTCAATGTTTTACAAACCCTTGGGGGGAATACATGCTATTATTTTTCTACTCGAACACAATGCTTTCTACTGTATGCTATTCGACTATGTTTTATTATCACTAAGTAACATCCTTGCCAAACCAAGATCCCTTATTATGAACCATTTAATCACTTGCGAGGGTTACTTGCAAGTGAGCGCGAATATTGTGAATAGGCCTATTGGGATTGACGAATCCCATTTGTTTTGACTAAGTTGAAACAAATGCATTAATATTTGAGACATTAGGTATGACGGCAAAGTACCTACCGGGATAAATGTGCCGATCGATATTGGTACACGTTAACGTTTTGGTGTCATAAGCTTAGTGAATTAATAACCTTTCCGGGCGTATAACAACGTAGCCCATCTTTGTTTTCCAAACATTGGTGTGAGTCTATAGTTCACACTACCAACATATTGTGTTCAAACGATTTAACTACAAACACTACGATTATTGTGTTCAAACGATTTAACTACAAACACTACGATTATTGTGTTCAAACGATTTAACTACAAACACTACGATTATTGTGTTCAAACGATTTAACTACAAACACTACGATTATTGTGTTCAAACGATTTAACTACAAACACTACGATTATTTTGTTCAAACGATTTAACTACAAACACTACGATTATTGTGTTCAATGATTTACTACCAACACATTGTGTTCAAACATTAAACAAACTCTATGAATATCACTCAACCTTTGTGTTGACCTCTCAAGCATGTATTTCAGGTTTATGACAATCAAGGATGGCACAGAAGGGCACGGATACTCAAGAGGGCTATAAATTTTATTATCATTCAAAAACTCATTTATTATACATTGTAAACATGGAACCATTTGGGACCTCATTTTGTAATCTCTGATATTTATACAAATTTGAATGATAAACCTTTTAAAACGACTCAATTGGAGTTCATTTTCTATTATTGTGACTATTGTGCCGTCGAGTAACAATAGTCACAATAGTCACAATAGTCAGCGGAATTCGAACTGGGTGTTACTCGACGGCACAATAGTCACAATAATAGAAAACGAACTCCAATTGAGTCGTTTTAAAAGGTTTATCATTAAAATTAGTATAAATATCAGAGATTACAAAATGAGGTCCCAAATGGTTCCATGTTTACAATGTATAATAAATGAGTTTTTGAATGATAATAAACTTTATAGCCCTCTTGAGTATCCGTGCCCTTCCGTGCCATCCTTGATCGTCATAAACCTGAAATACATGCTTGAGAGGTCAACACAAAGGTTGAGTGATATTCATAGAGTTTGTTTAATGTTTGAACACAATGTGTTGGTAGTAAATCGTTGAACACAATAATCGTAGTGTTTGTAGTTAAATCGTTTGAACAAAATAATCGTAGTGTTTGTAGTTAAATCGTTTGAACACAATAATCGTAGTGTTTGTAGTTAAATCGTTTGAACACAATAATCGTAGTGTTTGTAGTTAAATCGTTTGAACACAATAATCGTAGTGTTTGTAGTTAAATCGTTTGAACACAATAATCGTAGTGTTTGTAGTTAAATCGTTTGAACACAATATGTTGGTAGTGTGAACTATAGACTCACACCAATGTTTGGAAAACAAAGATGGGCTACGTTGTTATACGCCCGGAAAGGTTATTAATTCACTAAGCTTATGACACCAAAACGTTAACGTGTACCAATATCGATCGGCACATTTATCCCGGTAGGTACTTTGCCGTCATACCTAATGTCTCAAATATTAATGCATTTGTTTCAACTTAGTCAAAACAAATGGGATTCGTCAATCCCAATAGGCCTATTCACAATATTCGCGCTCACTTGCAAGTAACCCTCGCAAGTGATTAAATGGTTCATAATAAGGGATCTTGGTTTGGCAAGGATGTTACTTAGTGATAATAAAACATAGTCGAATAGCATACAGTAGAAAGCATTGTGTTCGAGTAGAAAAATAATAGCATGTATTCCCCCCAAGGGTTTGTAAAACATTGAAGTAATGTAAAGTGGGGCTATGAACTCACCTTAAGTAAGATAGCAAGTAATGAATGTAACGGTTGAATCGTGAAGGTTTCTACGAGCAACCTATAATCGAATGTTGCGACTTAGGTTCGGAGTAAAGAATATGAAGTAGTGCCTATATATATATCTTGCATTTAGTCCATGATGTGGTATGATGTATAATGTAAGTCTTTGAAAGAAATGATTCATGAAACATGTATGTTTATATATTGTTTACTACCGTTCGGGCCAACATAATTCAGAAGTCATGTTAGTAAGCGTTCGAGGAGCCAGGACACTTTAACTCGTAAATCCACAACTCAACTCGACGGCTTACATAATGAACTCCTCACATGAGGCTCCCTACTATTGTAGTAGTTGATGAAATATATAGATATAAGTTTTGATCCGAAAAGTTACATGTCCGATATTTGAATAAACTTAGGAAAGTTTATTAGTACATGAAGATTGTTATTAGGGGTAGTTTCATAAGTCTTGTATGACCATTTTCTCTTTGTAATATCTCATGGTTCCTTTTTAAGTGAAGTAGATCCAAATTGCTTGTTCAATATATCGCCAATTCCTTGTTTCATGTTTACGCCTATGTAAGTTTACTTGGTCATTTCGTCATGGCCTAGCCATGACCTTTGGTCCTTGTTCCAAGGTCATGAGACTCAACCTTGGCTCTAGCCATGGTTGTGGTCTTGATTATAGGTCATAAGACCTCTTGTTCCTTTTAAAGTATAACCATAATCTAGTGACTTTCGCCTAAAAATGGGCTGTTTTGAATTTGAAGAATTTTATCACTCGGAAAGCATTTTCAGGGCTCAGGCTTCTTTATTCCTAAACGAAAACGTCGTTCCGGACAACTTTCGTGTTTTAACTTTTTGATGAATCGGAGCAGAAGTGTGACTTTCAAAACCCAAATTTGATCAGAATGGTATTTGGCAGTTTGCCGCAAAGTTTTGGTAACTTCAAATGGGCATAACTTTTGACTCGTATACTCGTTTTGGGTGGTTCAAGTTGCTAAGGTTTCCTTGTTAAGTCCTCTACTGTAATATGTAATGATCAAATATCATATTTTTACCATTTTGATCAGGTCTTACAAAGAAAGTCACTAGTTTGCTTGTTATAGTAACTTGTTGTAACAATCAATAACAATAACTTGTTTTGCTCACTTTTATACATCATGGACATGAATACAAGACATAATATAGCACAAATAATATGTAAATAACATGAACATGATTATTTAACAAGAATCATGTTAGGGTTTGGCTTACAACTTTTGGCTTTCAAAGATGAAAGGAAGTTAACATGTAAGGATAGGACTTTGATAGACTTGCTTCAACCCTTTTTCACTTCATGCAATCTTTCTACCCTTGGTATTCTTGAAAGAGATGTAATGAAAGTTGAGGTGAATTGAGTGGATTTAAACTCAGGAGAAATCACCAAGTATTCTAGGGTTTGGAAGATTTTTGGTAAGTTATGATCAAACTAGGGTTTCTACTTGAATAAGCACTTGAACCTTGCAAGAAATTAGAAGGAAATAAAGCTAAGGATGGATGGTTTTGGGGTTGGGGATGCACGGCACAACACAAAGGGGGGAGGGAGTATTTATAGTCCAAATGAGGAGGTTAGGAAACAACTAGGAAATTACCAAAACTTGGTGACCAAGTTGTAATTTAGTGATGATCTAGGGGTAAATTCATGAGATGAAGCCACATGGGTGTGACTCCCCCCTCCTAGGGCGGTTTGCCAACCTTGGGGAGCAAGGGTGGACTTTTGGTGATCTTATCCAAGATTATGGAGCTAGTTCCGACTCCGTAAATTGCTAACCGTAAGTTGTTACGTCACAAAACGTAAAACCGGGTATCGTAAAAATACGAAACTTGGAAGAATGGTTAAACATGTCATTATACTCCATAATAAAATATAAAATGAGTGGTAGGTTCTATCGGGTGCTAAAACCCTGCTAAAAACTGGAAACACGGGTCTAAAACGCATAATACGTAAAACGTACGAATATTGCGTAAATTTGAGAAAAGTAAAATGTTACTTTTCTAATGTGATAAAAATGATTTAAAATGACTTATAATGTCTAGACTGGGCTCAGTCTAGTGTCGGTTGGTATTAAATGTCTTTTAGACATCAAACCGTAAGCCTAAAAATCACGAAATGACTTATAACATCAAGGGATGATTTTTTGGTCAATGGAGGAGGGAAAAATATGTTGACTTTTTCTAATAAGTTGAAAACTCAAATCGTATTAGAAACGCGGTGCAGGTATAGGCTAAGGTTACGGCTGAGTAAAAACGCTTAAAAACTGAAAATTCCAGTTTTTCACGGCCGAGGCTTATCTTGGTCATGTTTTTCTCAGTCATGATTTATTCTCAAATAAATCATGAGTGTGTCAAACATTTTTCTGATACGGGGAAAATTAACGCGACCGAATTTCGTTGTGCGTAGAATTTCTGAATGACGTTTTACCCTAAAACGTGTAATCCCGTGTAATTCCTTAATAACTTTCACGAAAATGAGCTTATGAATGTCAAACTTTTAATTTGCCATGGAAATGATTTATCACTTGAGCCCAAGAAATAAAAATCAAATTTCGGGAAAATTTTCGGGAAAAATGAATAGTAAAAGTGAATAGTGAAATTTTCCGGGAATAGTAATTATCCTGAAAATGCGAATTGTTACAAAACTCGAGCGTTTTCTTATTTCTAAAGGTTTAATGAATTCATGTCCTAACATTTCAGCAATTACATTGGACCGTTACTTATCCGATCATAGGCCCATACTAATGCGTGAGTCTCATTTTGATTATGGTCCTACTCTGTTTCGTTTCTTCCACTACCGGTTTGAATTGGAAAGTTTTGATAACTTTGTGGAACAAACATGGAATGATGCCAGTGTGTGACTGATACAAATGCTATTTCAAAGTTAATGAGAGGGAAAAATATTTAATAATGTACCATACTTGTCACAAAAATTACTTTCGTGTAGCGTACAAAAAAAATAGCTTTTTGATGTACTGAACTTTCATTTTTGTCCTTTTTGATGTATTTTCGTGACTTTTTTGCCCTTGGATTTTCAATATTTTGAGGGGCAAAAATGTCAATAGTACATAAAAAAGGTCAAAAAATGAAAGTTCAGTACATCAAAAAGCTATTTTTCTTGTTCGCTACACGAAAGTAATTTTTGTGACAAGTATGGTACATTATTAAAGATTTTTCCCTTAATGAAAAAATTGAAGTACATCAAAGAGAAGATTCACATGTGGATTAAAGCCAATAAAGAAAACTCAAATAATTATAAGCAAGGCTTTAAAATATGAACTTGTCAAAATTGACTTTCTGTTAGATAACGGGGAGGGCAAATTGGATATTCTCACTAAATGCGTGGGCATCTTTAAATCTTTACAAGATTTAGACAAGTTAGACTCGATGGAGATGGCGCAAAAAACCAATATCGAATGGGCGTTCGAAGGAGACGAAAATTTGAAGTATTATCCTGGGGTCCTAAATAAAAAAAGAAACTGACTTACTATCCGAGTTATCTTGGTAGAAGGTAGATGGATCGAATCTCCTTTATTCGTTAACAGTGGGTTTTTCTCTCATTTTGCTAGTCGTTTTGATAAACCTCCGTTATAACGTCTTCACATTGATATGGATTTTCCAAATAAATTGAGCTTTGTTCAACAAACTGATGTGGAAAACAATGTCACTCGAGATGAGATTAAGAAAGCTGTCTGGGATTTTGGACCCTTATGGAAAACGATGTGGTAGAGGCTGTTCTATACTTCATCCAAATATGGGCAATACCCTAAAGGTAATAATTCCTCCTTTATTGCTTTAATCCCAAAAACTCATGAGGCTAAAATGGTGAAAGTTTTTAGACCTATTAATTTAATTGGAAGTTTATACAAGATCATAGCCAAGATTTTGGCAAATCGTATTGTCGTTGTTTTGGGGGACATAGTGAATGATGTTCAAACAACCATTGTTGCGAATCGGCAACTTCTAGATGGTCCATTCATTTTAAACTTTGCCAGAATTTCCAAAACACTAAGATTCAACTAAGGATTGTTTCTTACCACAATTTTCTTGTACAACTAAGCTTAAAAAACACTAAAACTTGAAGAAAGTTGCAAACTTTAACACTTTAAAGATCAAATACGCTATTTAGAAACTTTGCAAGAACACAAAAGCACGAATCTTTAAAACTCAAATTTTTTAAAAATGTTAGAACATTCTTGTTACAAAAGGTTTGTAACACTAGTTTGTAATAAAAAAAAAGTGTCAAAACCAAAAAATAAATAAAAAGAAAATTAAGGATTTTTGTAAAAATAACGAGTAGAAAGATGTAGAAACGTGACAAAACCAACTCAAAACACTCCTAAATCATTGTTACACGATTGATACAACTTGTACGACCTTAGATATATAACTTTACCTCACAGATATTAAGCATGGATTGGTGACTTGATGTATGTAGGCGTTTTTCTAAAGAGAGAAAGAGTAGAAAGAGAACATGTATATTATTCATAAAACACATACTTACACACACAAGCACACCCTTACAAAATGACAAGGTATATGCCTTTTTATACTTAGACTCATGTGCCTCATGGGCTTTGCCATGGGCCTCGTTGTGGGCTTTTACATGGAGTGGATTGGGCTTGTTGATTACATTAAGATACAAGGCTAATATTATATAAACTACTAACCTATTAGCTTAGCCCAATCCACAGCCCATTGACTAAGCTATCACATTTTTTATAACGTATTACAAAGTTCCAATGACTAGAATGACCGCCACTTATACGCTGGGTTGCGTTCGAGCCATTTCTGCCAACTCCTACCGGTAATTGCCTTAATCTTTGTGAACGGACTAACAGGTTTAGATGTCCTAATCTTGGCAACTACATGTGTATTCGTAGAATCTATATCCGTCTTAGAAGCAATAGTGTTATCTAAATCTTTTCTTTACCTACTTTAACAACGTGCAATTAGATAAATAACCTCGTCGTAGTTTGCTCTCTCTTTGGCGATTTTGGCGACCGAACTAAAACAACCCTTATTCTCCCATTCTATTACTCTAAATCTAATTCCTGTTCCTCTAACTACTTACTGATTATGTTATTCGTCATTTATAGGCCAAGACGATCACAATTGTATTTAGGGGTTTCGAATATTTTTTTAGCGTTCTGATAGTTATTTAATTAATTGCATCTTTATTGTCTATTTTGCATTAATTACTCCCAATCTTTCTTGTTGATTTGTTATTAATAAAGGGCCGTAAGTTTATATATCGATTCGACGTAAATTGATTAAAGTAAAGTGTGACTAAGTGGAATATGTTAGATATCTATTAAAGTATGTGATAGTGTGAATATGGTTAATTACGAATCTATGAATGTTTCATGCGATATAGCACCCTTCGGGGTAATGGAAGGTGCCCTTTGAGGGTAAGAGATAGGAAACTTCAGGGTAAGTGAAAACACCCATTGGGATAAGTAAATGAACAACCCTCGGAATAACGCATGGTATCCGGTGTGGTAAGCAAAGAGGAGGAAATGAGATGAGATATGTTGTAAAAGATTTATACTGTTTAAAAGAGTTTTAATTTGTTAATTATAAATGGTTTTGGTTTTTAAAGAGTTGAAATGGTTATGGTAGTTATGTTTCGTTAAATTATTTCCAATTATTTATCAAGTGAAAACTTATGTTTTAGTTGTCAAATGTTTTGTAGGCTCTCAAGTTGCAAGGTAATGATAATGAGTTGTGTTGATTAGAAGAGGAAGTGCAGGTTACTCGTCCTTGTTAGTTTAGAAGGCGAGTAAGTCTTGAAAATTGTACTGCTAGAACAAGTTAAAACATTAAGTGTCTTCGTTCTAAAAAATCCATCGAGTGTGTCCGTTCTAAAAAAACCCCAAGTGTCACGTAAACTCGAGTCTTTTGAATAAACAAGTTTTTTTTAAGTCAAGATTTACAGTATGATGTTTGTAAACAACTTATGTGTAAAGTTAAATAAAATTGATCATTTGGATTGTTTGGAATAGCCTCCATAATTTGTGAAATATCGCTTCAGCGTGTTTTGGAAGGAATTTATGTTTTTGTACACATTTGTACTGTTAAATGAAATTAGTATTCAACTTTTACAAGTGTGTAATATCAAGTAAGTCCAATTTTTACAAGAAGTGGAAAATGCAGTTTTTTCAGTCGTGGTGTTTACGGCGTAGAGACTGGTTAGTCTCTACGGCATAGAGGCCCTATGCCATAAAGGCATTGTAACCTCTACGGCGTAGAGGTTATGTCTTAAAAAAATATTGCGGTCTTTCACTCGATCAGTTTCTTGCTGTGTAACTGTAAAGTTAAGTTTAGTTTCAGTTTGGCGTTATTTGATTAAACTTAGTTTCGTAATTATTCATAGCATTTTCACAAGGAATTGTGGAAGTTCACCGCCTCCACGTATTGTATGTGGAATGTTAATCTCGTCATCTGTTGAATGTTTATCTGAATTACCACTTGGGTCTAATAATTAACCGGTATCCGCACCCAAAACTAAACATCATCAAATGCACAAAAAAAGTTTCCATCATATAACCAATTGTAATCTACCTGAGTTACTCAAAGATACAACATCATTAGATAATAGTTAACAAATTAAATAAGCTGCTTCTTAATTAGGCCCAGGGGCGGATCTACATTGAACATAGGGTATGCATGTGAATACCCTGTGTAGAATCTCAGTAGTGTAAAAAAATTCTGAATTTTTCGAGTGTTAGGGCAAAATACACTACAAATTTATGAGTGCACACCCTCTAATCTGATGGAAAAATATCGGTGCATACCATGGATTTCAAAGAAGAGAAAAAGGAAAGAAGGGAAAAAAATACAAGCCTTTCAAAAAAAGGGAAAAAAGTACAACTGCAAAGTATATCAGCAATTTGAAGTAGAAGAACTACGTCATATAACATGTTTTCTTCTAGGGCCCAGTTGTAGAATTAAAATAATTAGTTATGATATTGAATTTTGAGACTAAGTATTTCCTCTCCCAAGCCCAACCCACTAGAAATTGTATTACCATCAAAGAATTAATTAAGGTCACTTGTTTTTCTTTTGATATAACTAGTCATTCAGACCCGTGCGATGCACACGAGCTCGATATAAATGTTCATAGCGTATTGTTCAGCACTAATTTTCTTCATTTTGGTCATGGATGGATTTTGTTGGTCAATAGGTTTCTAAGTTGTGTTTGTTAGCATGACATGAAAAATGTCGATGGCGTTATTTCGTTACTTTTAATTGATGTCCAGTCAAACACTCAAAATACACTATATAACTCGGGCTGCCTCATGACCCCGTGCGATGCGCATAGCTTTTTTATTTCTTATTATAATTTATAAATGACTGTGAGCCAAATTATGTAATTTTTCCTTTCTATTCATTATTCAATGTGATATTTTTAATATGTCGTATTTTGTTATTTTAGCAAACTTTTTTAATTTATCTGTTCAAATCGGATGCACTAAAACTCACTTACCCATGCGATGCATTGTTTTTGTTTACCATTAGAAATTCTAACTCTTAGTATTGTCAAAAACTAATTTTTATCATGCGATGCACATGGGCTGTATAAAAGTTTTCAAAGGTTAATATCCGTCTTTTATTTTTGTCATTTTATATTCGAGACGTATTTTTGTCATTATATATATAAGTTGTCATGGTAGCATACATTTTGTAAGCATGATACTTATTTAAAATAGTTTATTGACGTGTAATCTTTTAAGATGTATTTTTTACGTAATATTTTTTGTCTATTTATTTTGGTATTGACTCTATCAATTTTTATTGGAACTAACTAATATTAATACATCCGGCTAAGTTATAACTATTTCTTATGATAGTCAACAATACCCGTGCGATACACATGGGCTGTATAGAAGTTTTCATAGATTTAAAATACGTGCGATGCACATGGGCTGTATATAAGTTTTCATAGCGTAATATTCGGCATTTATTTTCGTCATTTTATATTTAAGTTGTATGGTGTCACACATTTGTTAAGCTTTATATGTATTTAAAATACTTTATTGAGTTGCACATGCGCTGTATATAAGTTTTTATAGCGTAATCTTCGACACTTATTTCGTCATTATATATCTAAGTTGTGATGGTATCACATTTCCAAGCATGACACACATTTAAAATAGTTTATTGACTTTAAAAGAGTATATTTGAAGAGATTTTTTTCAAGATGTTACATTGAAAAGTGTCTCTTCACATGTAATATTTTAATATGTATAAGTTACATAAATTATTTTAAATATGAAGCGATGAAATTAATGTGTGAGACCTTTTATATTCATCCCCATGCGATGCACACAGGTTTGGACTGCCTCAGGACCCATGTGATGCACACAGTTTGGATCTTATTGTTTTTTTCGTAATGTTCGGGACTAATTTTCGGTTCATGTTTGAAACTCTCATTTTTTGTGAAAGACGGACTTCGTTGTTCAAATAAATTACATTATTAAAAGCGAACTATAAAACAAATTTCCTTTCAAAAAAACTATAAAAACATAAAACATTAAAGTAATTAGTATATTCAAGAGTATAAATTATAATTCTTATAATAAATTATAATTTGTATAGTAAAATATTGCATGTTTAATTTGTAACGTACTATTAATATGAATGCTAAGTATTCATTTATATTGATACCGGTGGCCATGGCGTTGTTCTTGTTGTTGTTCTTCTTGTTGTTGTCTTTTTCGTTGTTGTTTATTGGCATTTTGCATGTTTTGTTTTGATACAATTTTCGTGACTTCTCGATCTATTTCTTTAATGTGAAGAGGTTTTTTGCAAAATGTTATATTTAGATGAGGCTTTTCATATGTAATCTTTTAATATGAGTAAGTTACATAGATTATTTTTTAATTAATGCATTATTATAACATTTTTTCATAAACTATAATATCGAATTTGAAGCATTTATTAGTAACTCACTCTAAGTATTTACAGTATGACGATATGAATCACATGATCTCAAACTCAAATGAATAATGCTTACCTCGTGATAGGTGTAGGATAACATTTGAAATAGAATTTTCTTCTCCTTTATATACTTCTTAGATTTAGAAGATTCTAATTGTTAAGATGATAGTGTGAAGATATTTTTATTATATTTTTATTATATACTACCATTTTCAATATGTAACATCGACATAATTTACAAAGTTATATCAAATATCAAAGTCACGCAATATTCCAAGATGTTTAATTAAGAAAGTGAAATTAACACACCGCAAGATAAATAACTACATTAAGAGCAAAAATATTAAAATGCACCAACAAAGTGTAGTAAGAATTATTGACTAAATATTGAATTCTCATCACATTTTTTTCAATAAACTTACTTGCTAACGAATTAATAGTATTAGCCCGTTTAGCGGTATTACATGAAGTAAAACATTACATGTTTAATTTGTAACGTACTATTAATATGAATGCTAAGTATTCATCCCACCGGTGGTTGTGGCATTGTTGTTGTTGTTGTTGTTGTTGTTTGTTGTTGTTGTTGTTGTTGTTGTTGTTGTTGTTGTCTTTGTTGTTTTTGTTCATTGGTCTTTTGCATGTTTTGTTCTTGATACAATTTTGTGACTTCTCGATGTCTTTCTTTAATGCTTCTTGACGCGCTACAAAAAACAATTAGATATAGTTGATCATTATACAGTTAATCAATATATTGCATTTTCGATCAATGTAAAAATATTCGTGCATGTTCCACTTAATTGATAAGACAATGATCTGTAGGATCTCTTAAACCATTAGAGAAGATGATGTTACTACCAAACCTCCTAAGCACTATCTTTATGTCCTACATTCTTACACACACAAAATACACATGAGATTTACATGAAATAACATAAATCAATATGCTAAATAAGTAAGACGATATGATGCTTATTTTACCACCATAATAAGTTGTAGCCAATTGTGCACGCGGTGTGGATGAAGTTGTGCTTTGTTGTGTGTGATTTTTGACACATTATATAGTTGATAAAATATTTGTAACTCATAGACGGGAAGGTAAAAGGACTAACCACTAATTGGTGTGTTTAATTTATGCATTCATGGCATTTTTGGTTTGTATTCTTTGAGGTTTAGAGATGGCTTGAAACATGTTATACCGTACAAACTTTTGTGCACGATTCCTCATGCAAAACATATTGTACCATACAAACTTTTGTGCACAATGCCTCTTGCGCATTAAATTAAGCACTCAAATGTTTAGATAGTATAGAAGATATACTTTTCATGTTGCTTAAACTACCTTGTATCGTACTACAAATTGTGCACAAATCCTCTTGCACATTAAATTAAGTCACCCAATATTGTGTAATTGATATACTTTTGATGTTGCTTACACTACCTTGTACCGTACAAATTTTTTCAATTACTTGAATCACTAATCGTATGCACTTACCCTTATGCATGACTATTAAATCAATGTACTAACACATGAAGCCTCCACATTTCACTTTTAATTCTTGGGACATTTATTATGACCCTTTTACATTTATAAGGCTACTTAAGCTTTATATAATATATAAGATTCTACTTTCAATATTTAGTTTCTCTTTTGAGTTGTATGGGAAATTAATTTATTTTAAAATTTGTCTTTTACTTTTTAGAAGAGGTTTTGTTATTTAGTTGTTGTCCTTAATTAATGATTGAAACATAAGAGTTTATTTTGTTACAAAATATTAGATAAGTTTACTTTCTATGAACACCAAAACCGAATTAGTTTTAATTATCATAATCGAATCCGAATAACCAATTTAACTTCCTACAATCCGAACTTAATAAATCAATTTATAGAAACATGGATCCGGAAAATGAACAATCACACCTAATCCTAATACTGTTACAAAATCCGACCAGAAAATCTTGCCCGAAAAAGCCGAATTTATATTTTCTATTGACCAACGGAACTTATATATAACTCTATAAAAATAGTGCATACCCCAACCTTAATTTTTTGATCCACCACTGATTAGGCCTCATGCAACCTTTTATACTAAAGAAACCATTAAGGAGCTAGATGAAGTACAAAAACACGCCCAATACCAAACTTGAACACAAAAGGAAGAAAAGGTGCAAAACCACCACTTACCAATTACAAAATTACATAATGTCTCGCGGATGCGCCGAAAGTACATAAAGCCCGAGCAATTCATCGAATTACATGCATTTCATGTGTTTCCAATAAATAAGTGAGATACGGCTTTAATCTGTACCATTATCATCGTCAACAAGTTACACGTACTCTCTTGTCTTGAAAATATGATGATTGTGATTCCTATAACCATAAGCGTCCAAGATTTCATGTTCTAAAATTATGATATTAATTCTCTGAAATGAACATGACAATGAAGACTAGGGATTACAACTGATAACATAAAATGAGAGAGGGGCTAAAAATAGGGACTTTTAAAACTTATGACCTAATCACACAATATAAAACCCTAGCGCTATAGGTTCTATTGTCAGAGTGCTGTTTCCAATAGGCGCCGCACAAACCATAGCATCCCTGATGTCTACTGCTTCATTTTACTTGTTCGATGAAAAAAGGCCCCTCCTGAATCAGTTGTGAGTATTTATATGATTCTAAGATTTAATTTGCAGTCTACTATTTTCATTATGATCATGTCATGCTAACTTAATTATTATCTTTATCATCATGCAGGTGACTAAATTTTGGTAAATCATTGTTCATTGTTTTTCGAAAAGTGTACAGGGGCAAAACCATTGTCATAACCTTCTGATTTTCTGTAGATTCAAGAGGTGTCACTGGACGGATCTACAAACAATTTTGTCAGATCTGTATAGAGGATCATGAATTATTTGACGTATCGATTCTTCTCTTTCTTCTTATAATGTCTCAGTCAATTAAATTGATTTCCAAAATTTTGCGAATTAAATGTTGCTGTGATTAAACATAAAGAAGTACAGAAATAAATAGAAGATCTGTTGAATGAAAACATAAATCATGATCCAACACCTGAATCTAAAATAGAAATTGGGAAGGGTAGTAATGGTATAATTGTTGCTGTGAAAAGCATTATGAAAGTGCATCATGATGTTGATTTAAAAGAGATTCAAAATTCTTATTCGTAAGACTTTCAACATCAAGAATGATTTCACTCCAGAGGAAGAAGAAGAGGAAGAAGAGGAGGTTATGAGGGAGAATGCTTGGGCTTTTGGTTCAGATCCAATTTAACCTCCCAGAACTCCAACGTCGGGGACAACACGAGTGACATCTACTACAGATGATAAATTATCCCATGATTCCCCATGCTTTTGCATAACCCAAACATCATATATCGTTTGGTTCAGTGTAATGAATAAATTACTTCCTTCAAAAATAATCTATTCTGTACGGTTTTGTTAAATTGATATGTTTCCTAGAGCTAATCGAGCATCTTAGGAACACGAAATATAATCTATTCTGTACGGTGTTGATAAATTTTATTTATTTTCTCTTGTTTGTGTAACAAAATTAATTGCATTTTGTTCATAGAATTTCAGGTCTTGAACCAAATATTAAATGTATGTATATCTTTGCTATCGATCTTTTTGTTATTGATATCCATGATCTTATCTTGAGACCGTTATAACGAATTATTATGTATTCCGTAAATGTATTGTATATTTTTACGGCGGGTTGCAAAGGATGGTACTACACGTAGATCTTCTGGTTAAAAAAAAGATATAAAGATTTCAACAAATTAAGAGAGCCAAAATGAATGTTAAGGAATTTTAGAGAATAATTTGGTTCTGTCAGAGCCAACTGATTATAGGTATCGATCAAGTAATTTATATCTCCAAATACATTTAGTACTATAGTGACGGTAAACGTGCAAGTTACCTATGGAAATGAAATAATAGTTAGTCATACAGACCAGGAAACGTGTGAGCCGTATGTAAGTTGTCTTATAATGTCATGTTTTCATGGTCGGACGCTCATTTTTTATGAGAAACACAACAGTACTAAAATACTCGAGTTATGGAAGATGTGAAGCAGCAATTTTTTTCAGCTATATCATTTTATCAATTTCGCTGTTTCGCATGTGATAACCATACTTGTTTCATCACCAAGTACAATGATTTAAGGACTCATATGATCAAATATGTTATATGAGGCAATTTTGGGTGACGAATTGATCAAACTACATGTCAACACGAAATAATTAGTATCCTGCGCGTATATATTGGAAAAACCATGACAAACTCTAAAAGTTCTTAATGCCACGATAACATAAGTGATGCTCTAAGATTCATCATCCTATCAATCTCTTCATCATCACATTCTCATAATCTCATTTGTTTTTGTATACTGGGTTACTTCATTCTTTTTGCCCAACAAGATATTGTAAATAGATCATGAACCACTGTCGAAACTCAAAGCACAAGGAACAACAACCATATGTATAAATGTTTAGTGAAGCTGGAGTAAAACAATAATACTAAATATATATACAACAAATTACATTGTTGCCATATATAAGATACATATGAATAGGGAGGGCTTTACATGGTTTAAGTTTGTGTGGTGGTGGGTTCAATCCCAGTGGATTAGTCAACCAAAAGGTCGGAAACCATAATTACCCAAAAAAAATATATACAGATGTGAAAATCATTGACCATTTAAAATGCTATTGGTCAACCATATACTTCAAATAAAATCATAGGTCATGTCATGTGTAACGCATAAGTAGCCCACTATACTAATATAACAGCCCAGTAATTATGAAGGCCCAATGATATACATCTTAATATTCAAAACAAGCTCGCACTCACTCAAGGCCCATTGTTTAACAAATTGAATTTCGTGATGCTAAGTCGCTAACAAATTGGAACTAAGATCATATGAAACCAAATGGATTTGTTTCGAAGTCAAGACATTCAAGGTCAATATTCTTGAGAGGTTCAATGTGGGGGATTCGGGCTTAGCTAGAACTCCAATGACCTCAATATAAATATTTTAATGTAGAGGTAAAGGCAGGGACGAAGCTATCTGATGAAAGGGGGGGGGGGGGGGGGGGCGATGCCCTCAACGAAACTCTTGTGAACACAAAAGTTAAGAAGAAAAAAAATCATAACAATAGAAAAAACCTGAAGTGCCCTTGGTATAACAATAGAAATGCCCTCTACGCTTATTGATTAATCACGATCAGAGAGTCACGTTGGTGACTGAAAAAGGTTCTAGTTGGAAAAAATGGAGGAGTTGGAACTGGGAAGGTGGGGAAGTGGGATCGTGAAGAAGATGGGATAGGTTGGGTAGTGGGTAAAAGTAAGTCTGGTGACGAAATGAGCAAGGAAGGTATAATTGATGAAAATGGAGGAATGCACAAATCTCCTAATGTGGAAGGAGAAAGGGATCTTGAAGAGGTCGCTGAAGCCATTTTTGAGAAAGAACAATCACCTACTAACATGAAGGTGGACTGTATTGGTGTCCAGAAGGATACTCGTTCTGAAGACCTGTTCAATATTTATGAGTTGCTTACCACGAATAAAGATAACAACAATGGCGATCTAAATTCTAATGATAACTTGAAATATCCCCCCTGGATTTAGTACCGCAACTGATGAAGACGTTCAAAATAATCCTTTAAACGAGCTGGATGTTGAAGGTGATGACTATGTCCACAATGTTCAAGACGATAAAGTTGAATCCGCCGCGAAGAAGAACTCCCCTTTTAATAGCTCAAAGAAAGATACGGATAGATATGTCTGCTCAGCCACTTTAAAAAATGTAAAGTACCACGTTCTGGAGGTTCAATCTTACAACTCATGGATGAATTAATTAAACTGGGACAAATTATGGGTTACAATATGGAGGGATGCATGAAAAACATTGTCGACATCATTGATTCTCAAGGAGTGAATGACGTTAATCGATGAATTCTATGTCATTGAACATACACGGCATTGCCCAGCTGTATTGCTGTAAAGGGTTTCAAAGGAGGTCTTAAATTTGCGGAACCGTTACAACGATAACGTAACAGGCCTTGGTGATGGTTTAAACCTTGTGGATGCAGTGAAGTTAAAGGCACGTCATCATATCTTCTTTAATTTACGTGGTAGTTCAAATTTCCCTTTGGCAACATAATAAATAATTCACTTTTGAAACGAAAAGGCCGAATACTTCTTTTCAAAGATATAAAGCTGTACTAGTTTATCTGAATTTCCAATTGGCACAAGAAACTTTATCTTAACTGGATTGATGGTTCGTAGTCCTTGTGACGCTCTTCCAAACACCTTGTTATTATTTTCCCTACCTTCTTCCTAGGTTGTCTGCAAAAATCCTCCGTTCGGAAAAAATAAAATAAAATAAAAAAGCGCAACATGAAGTACAATTAAGCGCGCAACACCAACCCAAACACAAAAAAGAAAATAGAAAATAAATATAATATACATGAGAACCACCACGAAAGGCATAATGGCCAAACAATCCAACATATATATCACCTACCTTATTTTCTGCCAATACAATGTTGTTGAGGGACAAAAGTCATAGAACTCTTTCCTCTAAATTAGAAATACGATTTTTGGCGAAATTTCATTCTAAATATGTATGCTTAAAGTAGCATCGAGTTCTAAAATAAACATGACAAACAAGAGGAAGGGTTCGAATTGGAAAGATCAAAAGAAGAAGGGCTAAACAGACATTTAAACTTAAAACCTAATCACACAATTATAAAATGCTTGCATTATAGGTTGTCTTGTCAGGCTTTTTGTCCAATAGGCGCCGCACAAGTCTTAGCAAACCCTAATGGCAGCAGTTTCATTTTACCTGTTCGAAGAAACAAGGCCTCCTGAATCATACGTGAGTCTTTTTTTAATCCTCAGATTTTTGGCCTAGTCTTTTCATTTTTTGATCATGTAATGCTAACTTAGAATATTTATCATCATGCAGGTGGCCGAAAAAGGATGCATCATTGTTCATAGCATTTCGAATAATATAATCCTGACAAGGTAACTGTGATCCTTTTAAAATGACAAGTGTACATGGTATTTATTAACTTATCCTAGATCGTAGATCTAACACAGATGAACAAACTTTTTAAGTTATAAGCAAATATGTTTTCTCTTTATAGCTTTCCAAAAATTCTTTTAGATCTCTTTGAATTTTAATCTTGTTTTGAAATAATTTGTTCATAGAAACTTGTGATTGTTAAATTTTGTAATAAGTTGTTGATTAACCCAAAAAAATTAAGTAGATGTTATGAAATGCTCAAATCATTGACTATAATTTATGGCACGGACAAGATTTAATATTGGATAATCGAATTAAAATTTAGGCTTCGGATAAAAAAATAAGATGATTAGTAGTCAAACATGTTTGATATTTTTGGTTTAATGAGGTTTTTTAGTTCGTATGTATTGGGTGGAAATTTCATTGCTTATCTTTTACAAAAAAGAATGTGAAAAAATTGGATACGGGTATTCTACATTTGAACTCGTTGAGCTTAAGTAACATGTTATGCTTGGGATTCATCGATTGGTCTTGATTCCTGACATAAGCTTATATTATGATATGTTTGCATGTGTTGTGTCACACACCAATTTTGATATGTGATATATGACTCGCTAGGCACTAGGCATATAGGTCGACTTAAATGATGTATTTCAGGCTGTGGATGGTTAGTGTGGTCCCTAACTTCGTATTACACATTTTTGGAGTACACTGATGCACAAACAAGTAGTTCATGCTAAGATATGCAACTTTGGGGGTAGAAGTTACCCCTTTTGATTATTTGGGGTCATTGGTTGGAAATATTTAAATATGTATATTTCTTTTAGCATAGTTTATCATGATTGTTATTGTGATAACAGGCACCCCACTGAGTCGGCACTTCCTGTGTTGTTCAGTTGTCTGCAGAACAAGAAAGAGCTGCTCAGCAAAGCCTTAAGGTTTATTGCCAACCGATCGAATACTACAACATTTTACATGACCGTGCTCTAGATAAGGTAAATTACTTACTAAGTTTGCTTTTCAAATCTCTATCACATGATTGTTGTATGGGGAATGATTGGTCCATTTACATTGTGTAATAACTTAATACTTGTTGGTTCTCATTTTATATTTGCTTTATCATTGTGTTTGATATCTATATACTTGGTTCCTAACTAATGGTATGAGTTTCATGCAGCCATTATATCTACAAAGATGTTTGCACTACAAAGTACAAGAGAATCGCAAAAGAAGGTAATTGGTAATAAATAATTTCACTGCTTTTTAAATCTTATAAACTGATTATTATACATTATTTTTTGGGTAATATCATAAAAATCTGTAACTCGCTGAATTGGAATCCCGTTCTAATTCTAACTAAGGATTCTTGTGGTTCCGGTTTGTTAATGTGCGCCATTTCTTTCTAATGGTGAAGTCATATACTGATCTTTGTTTTAGTCGTTTGTTTAGTTGACTTTTTTCTTTTGTTATCAACTTCATGCATATATTCTGTAGTCTGTTTACAGCATTTGATTTCTGTTCTTTTTTTGTGCATGGTGCTCCTTGTTCATATGATCATCATTTGACATGCTTTTGTTGTCAGGCAAAGATCAGTAAATGTAACTTTCAATTTCAAATGCTACAACGACGTGTGTCAGATGAGCGAAGGTAAGTCATGTTTCAAACCACATGGTTGCTTTTTGTAATTTACTTTTATTTTACTGTCATTAACTGTAGTGTATATTACTAGGTGCTTTTTTCTTTTGGAAATTCTATTGATTCGAAGACATTATTTGTGTAAATAAACCTCACTTTTTTCTTATGGGTTTTGTTGTTCCTGAAATTTGAACTGTTTTTCCGCTTTTGCAGTTATGGAAGATTATTCTTGTGCAATTTGCTTGATTAAATGTGCAGGTTTTAAGGTAAATAGAGCTTTGTTCAGACTTCATTGCATATTGTATATTTTGAAATGCTTATAACTTTTTCGTATGATCATTATATGGTTTATCTTGTTGTTTTACAGGGTATGAAATGTCACCTGAGCATGCCATGATTCGTTCCACTATGAGTTCCAGGTTGGTTACTTTCATGACATTAGGATTCACTCTAGATTGAAGTGACGATTAGTATCGAGACGAGTCTTGCATTAATGTGAGTCTTTTCTTAATGCTCAGATATTTTGTCTAGTCTTTTCATTTTTTGTTCATGTCATGCTAACTTAGAGTCTTTATCATCATGCAGGTGACTGAAAAAGGATGGTTCGTTGTTCATAGTATTTCGAATAATATAATCCTGACAAGGTAACTGTGATTCTTTTAAAATGACGAGTGTACATGATATTTATTAACTTATTCTAGATCGCAGATCAAACACAGATGAACAACATTTTTATTTTTTAAATCTATATTAGAAGATCTCGTCAGGATTTGACATTGGAAGGGTAGTAACGGTACAATTGTATCAGAGGAAGAAGAGGAGGTTGGGAGGGAGAATGCTGGGGCTTTTTGTTCAGATCGAAATTAACCTCCCAGAACTCCAACCTGGGAGACGAACACGAGCGTCATCTACTACAGATGATAAATTATCCCACGATTCCCAATGCTTTTTTGCATTACCCAAACTTCATTGTTTGGTTCAGTGTAACGAATAAAACCTAAACTTCCTTCGAAAATAATCTATTCTGTACGGTTTTGATAAATTGATATGTTTCATAGAGCTAATCGAGCATCTTAGGAACGCGAAAATAATCTATTCCGCACGGTTTTGATAAATTTTATTTACTTTCCTCTTGTGTATCAAAATTGCGTCTATTAGGTTTGTTCATAGAATTTCAGGTCTTGAACCCAATATTAAATGTATGTATAACTTTGTTATCGATCTTTTTGATATATATATTTATATCCATGATCTTATCTTTAGACCGTTACAACTAATTATTATGTACTCAGTAACTGTAATGTATAATTTTACGACGGGTGGCAAAGGATGTTACTACGTGTAAATCTTCTGGTTTAAAAAAAAAATATATAAATATTTCGACAATTCAAGAGAGGCAACATAAATGCTAATGAATTTAAGAGAATAATTTGGTTGTTAATTAGAATCTGTCGAGCCAACTAATTATAGGTTTCGATCAAGTAATTTATATCTCGAGATACATTTATTGACAATAGTGATGGTGAACGTGCAAGTTAGCTATGGAAATGAATTAATAGTTAGTCACACAGACCAGGAAATGTGTAAGCCGTATGTAATTAAGTTAGTTGTCTTATAATGTCATGTATCCATGGTCGGATTGTGCACATGTTGAAGTCCGACACCCGCTCATTTTGTTATGAGAAACACAACAGTAGTAATGTACTCGTTATGGAAGATGTGAAGCAACAATTTTTTGCAGCTATATCATTTTATCACTTTCCCATGTGATAACTCTACTTGTTTCATCACCAAGTACAATGATTTAAGGACTCATATGATCAAATCTGTTATATGAGGCAATTATGTGGGACGAATTGATTAAACTACATTTCAACACGAAATAGTTAGTATCCAGCGGGTATATATTTGAGAAACCATGACAAACTCTGAAAGTTCTTAGTGCCGTGATAACATAAGTGATGCTCTAAGAGTCATCATCCTGTCAATCTCTTTATCATCGCATTCTCATAATATCATTTGTTTGTGTTTACTGTGCTACTTCTTTTCTTTTTGGCTCAAAAGATATTGTATATAGATCATGAACCTCTGTAGAAACTCAAAGCACAAGGATCAACAACCGTATGTATAAATGTTTAGTGAAGCTGGATTAAAACAATAATCCTAAATATAAATACAACAAATTACGTTGTTGCCACATAAGATAATGTTGTGAAAACTAAAAATCATTGACCATTTAAAATGCTATTGACAAGCCAATAAGGGAAGGGCTTATGGACTTTACCAGCTTGTTTTAAACAAGTTGGAGCTTGTAGATAAGCTCTAAAGAGCAATTCAGCCCTGTTTTGAGCAAGGGCCATTGTAAGTTCTACTTTTCTTCATTTTTAGCTAAAACTGCTTATTGCTCATTATTCTGCTTATTAATTGCTTAATACTTGCTTTAAACTGCTTTTTCTTATCTTTGATTGCTTTTAGTTGTTTATTTGTAGTTGTAAACTTATTAGTTTAAGTTTTCATTAAAATCTCATAAGAATCCAAAAACACTGCTTATTTTTAAAGCTTATTGATTAGAGCCTTTTAGTAATTGAAAAGTGCCTTTTAAATCTTCGTTAAGTTGATCTATCATTTGTTTTTACAAACCTCAGCTAAATCTAGTTTCATTTAATTTTAAAATCATATTCAAACTAAAAGGGGTGTTTGGGATAAGTCTATGTTATATGTTTTAGGCTATGTTTGGCACAATGCTTTTTGGAGCTTTTTTGGGCAATGAGCGGTGAACAATGAGCTTTTTGATTTTTAATATTCGTTTGGCATGAGAGCTGTGGACTTTGCTATTTTTTAAGAAAGCTCATTTTCCCAATGCTTCTTTATGAAGCCGTGAGCTTTTTTGGCTACTGCTCACTGCTATTGCTACTGCTCACTCATTGCTACTGCTCACAGCTACTGCTCACTCATTGCTACTGCTCACAGCTACTTTTGCCAAACATAGCTTTAGTCTTTTAGTCAAATTCAATCAGCTTTAATTTAGTCCTTATAGTAGTCTAGAAGTTATTTTAAGCGTTTTTACTTAGGTTCTTAGATTTTTAATTAGTTTTCTAAGTGTCATAGTCTACATCTGTTTTGATCATCTTATTTTGCAAAAATTCATAAAAAGCTCTTGTAGTTATTGTTTTTGTGACAAAATTAGTCTAATTGGTTTGTTTGCATGATCTAGCTAAGTGTCGAATGGTTTAGAGACTTTTATTTTACAAGTCTGTGTCAAAAATCTAAAAAAAACCAAAAATAGTGTAAACTGCCCTAGCTTATTAGCTGATTTATAAGCTCAAAACAAGTTCAAATTGTCTGAAAATGGTTTTAGGAGTTCTTTAGTCATTGATCTTTGCTGTTTTCAAGCTTCAAGCTTATTTCCATAGCTTTTTATAGCTTTTACTGAGCTTCCAAAGTAGTGTACACTACTACAGATTTTAGAATAGAGTCCCCCTAATAAAGCCATGTTTATACAAAAACAGGGCTCTACAAAGAGTTCCGTCAAATTCAAGAGCATAAAACCCGGTTGTACAATAGAAAAACCGGGCTCTATTACAAAAAAGATATAAAGTCATGTTTTCTTTAAGAAACCGGGCTTTAATGGTTTGATTTTTCATTTGAGCATTGGGCGG
The DNA here is from genome assembly GCA_030686995.1 of Artemisia argyi. NCBI lineage: Eukaryota > Viridiplantae > Streptophyta > Magnoliopsida > Asterales > Asteraceae > Artemisia > Artemisia argyi. The sequence continues at coordinate 43,523,957 of CM060698.1, forward strand.
GATTTCTCCCTCTTATTTTTTTCACTTTCCCTTCCTTTTCACCTACCAAACACATCTAAATAAAACCTAAATCACTTTTTACTTTGTTCCCTGTACCACACAGTCACAACCTAATCATCTCCACAACCACACACCACCACTGCCTCCGCCGTCGTGCACCACCACCACATCACCACCGCCGTGTTGCCACCCTAATTGCTAATTAGGAGGTATAGCATCCATTTTATTTACTAACTAAATGTTTTTTACTATTCAATTTTCTAGCAATTACATACCAGTATATGTTATTCAAATATGTTGAGTTTGATTTAGGCATTTTATTGTTGAGTTTCAATATCCAGTACATATAAAGGATTCACAGTAAGTACTCAAATATATTTGAATTTAATTGAATACAAGGTGCTTGATGAAATGCTTAAGGGATATATGACAATCATATCCATGGATCTTACCTGTTCGTAGCTCTTAGTGCACGGTTTTGATTAGTGATATTGCAACACCTTAGATTCTATGAGGAACATTGAAACACCTTCTACTTCGTTCATAACTTTTTTGGTATACGTGTATAAATTTATATGCTAATCTGTCCCATTCAATTGACAGTTAACAATGGTCATAAGAAAAAAACTAATATAGTCGAATATAGTCTTCTAGTTGCGAGAAATGCGTCATGAATTGTTCTCTATCTGATGCATTTTTCTTCCTATAAGACTAAAGGTATAATCTTTTGATTGATTTATGTCACAACGGCAGGTGGAATAAGAAGTCCTTTAGTGGGGAGGTGTATGACTTGAATTAGCATAGTCCTTGCTATGGTATTACCTTTTTACCTTCAAAATTTTGTTGCTTGTGCATGATGTAGTAGAGTTCTAATGTTGGCCCTGTTCTACCTTCAAAGTTTCGTTTATTTTCACAAGAAAATCAATCATAAATGAGTTGATCATATGAATACTTCCACTGCAGGTTCTTGTGAGTCCATTACTCAAAGTGTTCTAGGCCAATGTGAGTACTTTTCCCTCAGTTGTGGATTTGTTCCCAACGTAATAATTACTTCAACAACAGGATATTGTGTGCTTTCTGTGCTGGTGATGTCATTTATGAAGTTATACATCAGGACAGAGGTAGGATAGGTTTGTCTATGTGGAGTGGTATGTATTTGATTTTTCAGACTTGTGTTTTGATTCTTTTGAACTGTATTTGATTCAAGTATTAAAATTTGCAGGATGGATGGGTCATTTGCTCTTCTAATCCTTTTTCCAAACCTCAGGTTTGTCACCACTTTGACTTCCATGTTCCAATTCTTAGTTTGGAGCTAGTATTTCTTGGCAAAATCCTCCCCTATCATTGGGTTGTGGCGTTGCTTATCAAGCTACAGATATCTTTTAACAATATCATTCAACTTTTGCAGTTGTGCTTAAAAAATGTAAGTAAATTATAGTTTACATGATACTTTCTTATTTAAGTATTTGATTTACGTGTTTTTTCAGACTTGGGGCTGTTATTCTTATAAACTCTATTTGATTTGACTGTTAATTTTTTTCAGGTTGGTTTTTCAGGATGTTCTGGTTCTGTTTTAAGAATTTTCATGTTCTATCCTAAACGAGGTTTCGTGAAATGAAACTCTAACATCAGAGTAAAACTGCTGTAGTGCAAACTTTGTTGCAGTCTTATTTGAAATGGTCCGATTCAAGTAAGACTTCTTTCGTTATATTATTACTCTTTCCTTAACAAATGAGTTACGCATAAGAATCTTAGATACATACTGTAACAAGGATGCATCTTAGATACATAAGAATATTTGATATTTATTGATTGCTACTGCCTCCATTTATGTCAACCAGGTTGGTCTTGTAGCAACTCACCAGACTTAGAACTATGCTGGGATGATTAAGTTGATTTCTTTCTCAAACGTGTGGCTATCGCTTCCATCCTTTTGGTTTAATCTGTCGAATTAGCGGTTTCATTGGTTGGGAAAAGGTGGCGAATTCTGCGAATTCTAAGTGCAGACTCAAGATTGTAGCTTATATTAAACTCAAATGCTTTTGTATGAATGATTCTGCTTAGGATTTTGTATAATGGATAACATATGAAAGTTCAAACCATGACCTTTTTCTTCTTCAATTTTTAATTTATTAGCTGAATTTAGCATTTTTTTTATTGATTTGTTCTATAATAGAACCATGTTTATGATTAAAAAACATGGTTTTATGCTTTTTTTTTAAACAAATGATTTTACATAAAGCCAGGTTCCTTGGTTAAAAACAGGGCTTTAAAATGAGGTATAGAGCCTGTTTCCCAAACAGGGCTTTATTTCTCTTTCGCATAGAGTCCCCCCCCTTTTGAGCCCTCACCCAAAACCGGGATCTATGTGGTGTTTCAACCGGGCTCTATTACCTTTTTTGTAGTAGTGGTATTAGGTCTGCAAATTTTTTTACAAACAGTCATATTAGTCTAAGGGGGTGTTTGATTTTGACTTAATTGAGTTAATATGTAAAAAAACTGAATTAATTAAGTCATATGAAAACTGTTTGTTTGTGACTTAATAGAAAAAAATGACTAAAAATATTAAGTAATAAAACTGAGCTTGTCTACATTAAGTCATCTTTTAATTAACATGACTTAATGAAAAAATTAAACAAACAGGCCCTAAGTGTCCTGTTTATTAGCTTACTTTTAAGCTGTTATTAAACTCAAACATATCTGAATTTGGTTTTATAAGTAGTTTGGAAGCTTATCTATGTTGTTTTATGGTTTTGAGCTTATTTTAATAGCTTTTGATAGCTTTTTTTTACTGTCAAAAGTAGGGTCTCAAGTCTGTTAGAGTCTTTTATAAAAAAAAATAATAATAAATAAAAAAAAAAAAAAAAAAAAAAAAAACAACTAAAAAGTGTCTTAAACAGCCTTTTTATCAGCTTATTTTTAAGTTTTTTATAAGCTCTAAAGTGTCTAAATTTTGTTTTATGAATTCGTTGGTTGGTGAAATATGTTTTTTTAATGCTTCTATGGATTAGCTTGATGCTTTGTTTGCTTATTTTGTAGTTTAAATTCCCCCTTTCAGGCTGTTTGGTAATCAGTTTTGGTCTTATTGCTTAATTTAGATTTATAGCTTATAGCTTTCTATTTCTGCTTATTAATGTTTTATGAGTGCTTATTTAGTAGAATAGTGTAGATTAGATTAGCTAATTAGCTTATTAGGAAGCTTATTAGGTTTAAGCTTATAGCTATAGCAGCCTGTGTGTTTAATCTGTTAAGTCTCTTTATTTTAGTATAACTGATTTCTTATTTGGCTTATTTACTGCTTATACTTAGGATTAGAATTTCTTATTTAGTAAAACTTTAGGTTTTAGATAGCTTATTAGATCAGCTTAAACTTCTAGCAAATTATTAGCTTGTTTAGTTAAATCCTTTGCTGTTTCAAGCTTCTTAGTGTTCTGTTAAGTAAAGCAGCTTATTTCTAGCTTATTAAAAAGTTTTAAAAATCTTGCTTTTATAAAAAGATCTTATTTTCTGCTGATAAAAAAGTTTCAAAAGGAAAAATTGCAAAAAGGGAAAAGGGAAGCTAAGGGTGAACCTGAAGCTCGAACCCCTGACCTCAACCCTCTCAACCTTTAGCACCACACACCACAACCAACTGCCCTAGGGTCTTTTCTCGTTTAGACTTGCATTTAATATTTACTTAAGCTTTCTTTTTCAGTATTGCTTATTTTCCATTTTTGCTTATTTCCAGCTTATTAAGATAAGATGTTTGCACCATTTGCACCATTTTATTTTTCCTTCATTCCTCAAATAGTTTAGTATTTTTTATAATTTCTTTAGATTAAAAGTGTTTTTTAATTCATATTAAATAAAATAAAAGTCAAAAAAATATAATTCTTTTTTCTAAAATTATTTTTAGTCATTTAGAACTTTTAAAAAATAAATTTGCATTTCTAACGAATCTTCCTCGCCTTTTGAAGAATTTCTTGAAATCTTTTACGGCCATTGCATATTCTGTGTCATCACTTTTGGAAGTTGAGCTCTCTTCATCACTAGATTCCTTCCTAACCTTCAATGCAATTGACTTGCTTTGCTTCCTTTTTCCTTTGACCATTTAGGAGTCCTTCTTTATTATCACCTCGTAGACTTTCAAGTTGCCAATTAATTCGTCTAAGTTGTAGGGTTAACAAATTCTTTGATTCCTCAATAGTCGTGACTTTAGCTCACCATTTTGGATGAAGAGCCCTAAGAAATTTCCTAACAAAATTCTTACTAGAGAAGTTCTCATCAAGTGCTTTTAAACTTGAAATGATTGTGTTAAACCTAGCAAAAGCATTATCTATTGATTCCTCTTCCGGAATCGTAAATTCAGATTTACTTAGACTATTGCTATTACTAGAAGTAATCATACAAGCAGAAGTATTAAACAAAGGATAATTCAAAATTAATCTAATCATTCCATTACATACATAACCAAAATTAATCTAATCATTCCATTACATACATGAACGATGTCTTGACAAGATATACTTTCCAACACTTGTTTGTAGCCACACTTATTCAACACAATTTCAGAAACAAGATTCTTTCGAATTGCAGGTACATACAATACATTATCTAAACATAAAGTTTTTCCAGAAGTGAAAGTCAATAAAACACGCCCTATTCCTTTGATTGGTTCAGTTCCAATGTTTCCCATCTTTACAAATGATCCATCTTCAATCGATTTACAGACTTGAAACCAACGAAGATCCTTACAAACAAGACTTGTTGCACCCGAATCAACCCACCAAGCAACGTCATCATCCGGAACATAAAATGCATAAAAAATAATAGAAAAATAATGTAAAACATTATCTAAATTCTGCATATAATCAGAATTATAACCTTGTTGCTTTTCAGGATCCTTAGACCCACTTGCACCAGCGCCTTTATTGTCCTTACGAGAGCGACAATCCTTCTTCATATGACCAGGCTCGTTACATTTCCAACAAGTAACAGTAACCTTCTTGTTGGTACATTTATCATCACCACTTTTGAACTTTCTTTTATTCTTATTGTTGTTTGAATTTTTGGCTCCATCTCCTTCAACGATGTTAACAGAAGATGATCCAATTTGGTTCTTTCCTTTAGGATTATTATGAAGTTCCTAATTTCTTAATCCTTCCTCAATTCGTAGATGACTACCGAGTTGAACCAAATTTAAATCTTCCTTTTTATGTTTCAAACCATGTTTGAATTCTTTCCAGGAAGGGGGCAGTTTATCAATGACAACTGCAACCGAGATGGCTTCATACATCATCAAATTGTGTTGGGTAATCTGTCCCAGAACCAGAATCCTTAACATTTCATGAAATTGTTCCATGACACGCCTGGTATCAACCATTTTGTAATTCATAAAATTACTCACAAGAAACTTCGTTGCAAAAGCATCTTCTGCCATGTATTTGTATTCTAGGGACTCTCATAGTGCTTTTGCAGATTCAGCGTTTTGATAGATATCAAAGAGGGAATCAGACATACCATTTAGAATGTGACCACAGCATATGTAGTTGTCGTTCTCCTACTTCATCCTCTTCCGAGTATGCTCCAAAGTTTCATTCTCGTTCCGTTCGGGAGTGGGTGTACTCAGAACATACACAACTTTCAGGTTGGTAAGAAGAAAGTGCATCTTCTTTTACCAGCAACGAAAATCCTGCCCTTCGAACTTTGTCAACTTATCAAACTTGCTGGTCATATCCTTCACGGCTTCGCCGTTCGTCATAATCATAGATACTTTGATCTTTGTTAGAGTTATTAGGATCTCGGTAATCTGAGAGTCGTGTAAACACTTTCAGATCAAAGTATTTCGATGGTTATATCGAAATATTAAATCGGATAAAACTCATATTTTTCGAATTGTGAGTATGTTTTGATGTTATGAACAGAACCAGAGATAGAAAACATATGTATGACCAAAAACTGAATTCGGTTGTAACTGCCATGGCAGTTATTTAACTACCGAATTAGTTAAATTAACGGGTAAAATTAAAGTCCATAATTCCGGGAAATTTTATTTTCAAGCTCGACCCCAGCCAGGGCGCGGCTGCCGCCCCTTGGACCCTGCTACCAGGGGCTGCCGCCCTGGAACCCCGCTACTGGGGCTGCTGCCCCCCGGATATAATAACCTGCATTTTTCCAGGTCTTTACTCAACCTCAAACTCGAAACTGTTTACTTTGGATATTTAAATTTTCACTTTTACGTGTACCAGGTAAGTCAAATCGTGTAACCCAGAAAATGATTTTAAACGTAAACTGGCATTATACACGTAGAATATATATCATATGAGTATTTTAGTCAGAGTTTATAAGTGTACATTTTTATTTTTCAAGTTTACGTGTTCGCTTAACTCACAATCGGGGAGTTATCCCGCATACAACATTATTGAACATGTACCGACGTTAGAAAAAGTATTATATACTCACAATAAACTCACCATGGTCATTTTATAATATTCATGTACATACATTGTCATTCTTACGTAAACCGCTCACGTAATAACGTTCTAAGAGTTCCGTGCATGCATGCATTCATTCATACTAAACACCACACTTACAATAGTTACCCTTAGTCTATGTTTACTTTTACAAAAATAAACTCTAACAACTTTGCATCACACACTTCATCCTATTTATCCTCAACTTGCTATAACTAGTCATGTAATCTCAAAAATCCCAAAACCTTATCAAAGAACTATTCCATTTACATGAATATTTCACCAAGACCAACGCAGCAAACCCTTTCTCATACCCCAAGGCCATATGGCCGGTTCACATATCACACATCCACTTTTATTTTGATAATTTTTCCTAAAATGATTCTACACAAAGTTAGGTACATGATTTACATGTCTTGCTTACCACTTTTGCCAAATAACTAGCCACTTTTATCTACACTTTTTATTCATAAAAATTCAAAACCATCCTCTTTTATCCTAGCACAAAACCCATGACCAAACCTTAAAAGCATACCAAATTCACTTTCAAAAATTTGTACAAGTATTTTCAAGAAGGTTTGGGCTAGTATACAAGGTTCTTGGCTAAATTGAAGCATCAAGGGTCTAGTCAAGGTGATTTCGTGGGTTAGTAGAAATATTGGAAGCTTGGGTATACTAATGTTGTTGTAGAGCTCTAATCATCACATTCATCACATCTTTGTAAGGATACAATTTTTACTTTTTCTTTTCATATTTTGCATACACATATACATTATTTTCATACTAGGTTTATCACCATAATATGTTGCGAAAAATATTATGTTTGTAGTGTAACTTGCAAAAATATGGTTTCATATGTTAAAACATGTTGTTAAAGTGTTAAAAACGTGTTAAAAGTGACTATCACGAAAAAAATACTTGTTGGCTGTTACAAATCCACTCATATAGAAAAATGGACTTTGAAACAGTAGGGTACAATTATAGAAATAGAAAATAGACCCAATAACCTAAACTTGGCCACTTGAACCACTAAAAACGGGTTTATAACGAAAAAGATACATTTACTTGAAGTTATCTCGAAAATAAAATATACTTGCTGTCCTAAATAAATTTTTACAGAAAAAGGAGCTTATATTTGATAACTTTTGACTAAAACAATAGGAAATAGACTTAATAACGAAAAGGTGGTCGCTTGAATCATTAAAAACGGAGCTAAAACGAGAAAGATACGTTAAGTTGAAGTTACGACCAAAAAGTAAAAATACAATCAGACCTGAGACCATAAAAATAACCTGTCGAAACGAGTTTTCTGGGAGACCATGTTGGTGTCCGTTTTTCTCACAGCTAGGCTTGGTTATGGTAAAATTATATCAGTGAGACTTAGTTAGAATACACTGTCTAGATTCCAAAAAGTCCAGCCACTTATCAAACCGAATTATAACGAATAAGTTAAGGCCTCGTAAATTTACCAGAAAACCACCCAGAAATACTGAAAACAGCCTGACCGCATGATTTCATGGCCATTTTTATATAGGATCGAGTCCGATTGAGCAGAGAGTCAGTTGCACACTTCTGTAGACCTTACTTCCTACTTTCCAAATCCACTGAGCTCGAGCAAAAATACTAAATAACGACTGTTTTACAGCCCGATTTACTTGACCACTTGACCATTTTGGAAATTTATCAAAGTGTTGATTTTTGCTATAAATCCAACGTTAGACTTTATTTTTTTTCGTTTAAAACTTAAACGCAACTTATTTTGGTGATAACAACTAGTAAAATGCATATGCATGACATATGTAACATGTTCACGACCTAAAGCACGTTATTTCACATTAGGTCGCGGTTAAGACTTTCGGGTTACATTTCAAGCTTTTGCATTTGTTTCCGTTATCGTTGCTTGCTAAGGTGAGTTCTCGTAGCCCCTTTTTCATAATGTTTTTCCTTGGGGGAAAATGGTACTCAAATGGTGTTTTAACTATTTTCATGCTGTGATACAATGTTTTCATGTTTTTGGACAATATGTGTGTTTGCTTACAATATGTGACTCATTGTGATGACAAATTGTGTTTCATGTATGCGCAACTGTTTAACTCCATTTGGAGCCGAATCAATTTGATAGTACTATCCGGGGTAGCTCCCCACTATTAGTAACATGTGTGTAACATTATTGGTAGGTTCAGTTGTCGCTAGCACTGTGTTTCATTTATATGCATATATTCGTATGTCTTGCTCACTATTGTCCTACGCTATACTATTCACAGCATCGTGGTTTAACTCTTAAACCTACGAGCTCACCAACTTTATGTTGACATTTTTCGAGTATCCATTTTCAGGTTTTAAGAATGAAGTTCCACTAGAAGGTTGAGTATTGGCCTGGCTTAGCAGACATAAGACAAGACTCTTTCGGGTTGTGTTTCCGAGGAGTTATGCATTTGGAATGTTCCCTTAAGATTTGATTATTGTAGTCTTATGTAGTAAGACTTGCAACTACCCATGTTTTTGGATCGTTGTAACTTTGACTTGTGTTGTGATGAATGCATTTAGTATTTCTCAATTTAGACACCTTGTGTTCTTGATCTTGAAGTCATACCCATAAAATGACATTCCGCTGCGCCATTTTTGGGGTGTGACAGATTGGTATCAGAGCCAGGTTATAGAGAATTAGGTGGTTTGACCTAGACTATAACCTAAGAACCTTCATATAGTTTGAATAACAGGGACTACGTGTGTAATTATGTGTATACTTACCTTGTGAGTTATTGGCGCCTAGTGTTAGACCTTATGAACCCCCCTGAATCGAGTCTATTTTCCAATACCATTAAGTCTTTTAACAATTTGCAACGTAATTTCAAGACAGTGCTTAGTTGATTGGTTGCGAAATTAAGTTGAATTGTTACTTAACTTAAGGGTTTTGAGGAATTTACTCGAGCACGGAATAGGTTAGATTGACGTGAAGTGATGATGATAAGGATATATGGCATGATGCTATCCTAAAAACACCTGGCCAACATTTTTACAATAACATGATGCTGCATGGACTTATCAAATTCATGAATCTGTCAAATAGGTGGTTGAGCATAGAGTTACGACACGTATACTGACCTACCCTACTTACTTCCTATCTAATTAGCATTTACCAATACCCTTCCTTGTAGAATCATGCCTCCAAGAAGATCAACTCGAGTTAACCGAGGTACCCCAGCCCAGAGGGGTGGAAGGACTGGTGGACGAGGAGGTAGAGGGAGAGGTAGCGGCACTGGTAACAACAACAATAACAATGAGAACTCTGACTTTGAGACTATTATCGCTCGGCAACTACAGGGATTGCTACCTACCATCGTCACCCAAGTTGGCGACCATATGAGTAACCAAAGAAACAACGTGAACAGGAATGATGATGTAGACAATGACGGTGGAAACGGTCACGCCAATGATGACAACCATGCCAACGGTAACAAGGGATGCACTTACAGGGAATTTTTGGCATGCAAACCGGTGGACTTTGATGGCAACAGAGGTGCGATAGCTTATACTCGATGGGTCGAGAAGATGGAGTCAGTAATTGACATAAGTGAGTGTGCGAGCCACCAAAAGATAAAGTATGCTGCATGTTCATTGACTGGAAAAGCATTGACTTGGTGGTAGAGATGGCAAAAAAAATCCGTACCCGACGGGGACCCGATCCCCAAATCCGATTTGACTGGGGAATCCTCGAGTTGACCAGGGATGGAGATGGGGACAAGGAATCCCCGAAAAATAAAACCGGGGATGGGGGCGGGGATGGGGATAACAAAAATCCCCGACCTCGAACCCGAACCCGAACTTTTAATGTATAAGCATACACTGTATAAGTTATATGTATATTAATACTACGTATACTTGTATATGTATATGTTAGTGAATAGTGACAAGTATTATACTGGAAGTATATATGTATGTATATAAGATATTTAGTGGATCAAATACTTTAAAAATGTTAAGCACTAACTACATATTATTCTACCAATATTTTGTCCGAATACACACATTCGATACAGTTTATTTTTGTACTATATGTGATGTTTCAGTATTTACGATATTTTAAAGTTGAATGACATTTTAATTAATCCAACTATGTACGATGTATGCTTTTTAAGACATTTATAGATCAGTTCTTTATAATTTCGATTACTTATGTAATTTTTATGCTCAATTTATAAGGTCGGAAAATCCCCGAATCCCCGTGGGGATCCCCGATCCCCATTGGGGATGGGGATGGGGATGTAAAATGATTCCCCGATGGGGATGGATGCGGGGATGGGGATGGGGAGTGAGAAACGGGGATGGGGATGGTAAATACAATCCCCGATAATCCCCGCCTCGTTGCCATTCCTACTTGGTGGAACACGCAAATTCAAGCTAGGGGTAGGGAAGCTGCTATAGGGATGAGTTGGGATGACTTTAAGGCATTATTAAGGGAGGAGTATTGTCTAGACAACGAGATGCAGAAGCTAGAGCATGAGTTCTACCACCATGCTATGGTCGGAGCAGGTCACACTGCTTATACATATCGATTCCATGAGCTCGCTAGACTAGTACCTCATATGGTAACTTCCGAGTCCAAGAGAATTGAAAGGTACATCTATGGGTTGGTTCCTGAGATTCGCGGGATGGTGAAAGCGACTGGACCCCCTATTATTCAGAGTGCAATATTGAAATCTGCAACCTTAACGGATGAGATGGTTAGGAATGGGACGTTGTCTAAGAGTGGTGACAAGAGGAAGGCCGTAAGCGAGCCAAGCAAGCAAGGTGGTGGAAAAAGTGACAATAAGAAAGCGAAACGGGGAAAAGGTTTCGTAGCAATAACCACGCGAAAGAAAGGTTATGAGGGCTCTTACCCTATGTGTGCCAAATGTAACTACCATCACCCAGAGACTATGCCATGCCAAGTGTGTTTCAATTGCAAAAAGGGTGGTCACATGGCAAAAAATTGTCTGGCAGTCGCTAAACAGGTGGCACCAATAAATACCGTTAACCCAAAGGCATGTTATGAGTGTGGAAACCCGAATCATCTTCGAAATGTGTGTACTAGATTGAATGGGACACGAGGGCAAGTGCAGAACAACCAAAATCTAGCTTTAGCAATTGGTGGGAACAATGCAAACCATGGTAACAATGGTAACCCAGCTCGTGGTCAGGTATTTGTGATGAACGCTTAAGAAGCATGCCAGGATCCGAACAGAGTGACGGGTACGTTCTCTTTAAACGACCACAATGCTACTATGCTATTTGATTCTGGTGCCGATTATAGTTTTGTCTCCACTAAATTCATCCCTTTGTTAAATATGGAACCCAGTAGACTAGGCTTTAGTTATGAAATTGAAATAGCAAGTGGTCAAAAGGTAGAAACAAATCAGATTGTTCGCGGTGCAAACTAGAGTTAGAAGGTTACACCTTTAGCATCGAATTGATACCATTCGGACACGGAAGCTTTGACGTAATTGTAGGTATGGATTGGTTGTCCAAGCATAAGGTTGAAATAGTGTGCCATGAGAAGATGGTCCGAATACCACTACCAAACGGTGAGTTACTTAAGGTCTATGGAAAGCGACTTGAAGAAAAAGCGAAGCACCTCATGAGCATGAAAGTTGACGAACAAAAACTAGAAGGTATCCGAATCATTCAAAACTTCCCAGAAGTATTTCCCTATAACTTATCCGGATTACCCCCTACGCGAGAAGCTGAATTTTGGATAGACCTAATTCCTGGAGCAATGCCAGTTGCAAAGTCTCCCTACCGATTGGCACCCACTGAAATGGAGGAGTTGTCTAATCAACAAAATTATACTTTCTCGACACGTCATGTTCAACGAAAATCAATTTCCTTACGGCTCCATTTCACCAATCACCCCCTCTTATGAGTTTCTTAACCCATCTCCTCTAACCTAAAATTTAATCCATAGTACCTTACTCCCTAACCACCTAACCCAAACTAGCCCAAACTACCCTACTTACACCCACGACCCAACCAAGTTCACCCCACCACCCGCCCAACCCAATTTCTTCTAACTCCCCTCATACAACTCAATCTCCCATAACTCCCAGCCCACTTCCTGTGGCCTAATCCCCCACTCCTACCAGTCCCACTACTTCCACCCAACCTCACCCACTCAGACTCATCTGATGGTCACATGTGCTCAAGTTGGTACTATCAAGCGTAACCCGCTTTTTAGTTTTTATATGTCTCATATTTTTCCTCTTCCTAAGTCTCCTTCCATTGCGTTATCCGACCCTAATTGGTGTTATGCTATGTATGATGAGTATAATGCATTAGTTAAAAATGATACTTGGGTTCTTGTTTCAAAACTAACAAATGTTAATGTGGTTTGGTCTATGTGTATAGTTTACGGGCTTCATTTGTTTGTTAAGCCTAGTCCATTATTTACGTATCTAAAATGGTCTTATGTACCCTATATATTGTTTTAGAATGAATTATACAAGCAAGGGATTTATTTATCAAACGGTTTGTAGGCATAGAAGACGGTGCAAAACAAAGAGAATTGGTTTTCTCGTATCTGAGCTTAATATGAAATCACATTGATATATAGCAAATCCCAATTACCTAAAATAACTAATGTCACTAAAATCACCAATACAACATGGATTTCACATTGGTATAAGGCTTGAATTCATATTTGGTTAGATTGGTTAATAATTCCTATAATCACTTGTATAAACTGTTGGTAAGTTTGTTTTTCTAGCTTATATTAGTTGTCCATGACTCATTGGTGATAAGCTCACATTTATTGTATTGATTTAGTATTATCAAGTTTGTTACACGATTAATGTAATTGATTTATGTAGGACCGAAAATACTAATGATTCATGTGGTTCGGGAGGTCGAGGTTGATCAAAGTATATGAAATCCATGACTAGTTTTAGAGAGAGAAAGTAGAGAGAGGGAGAGGTGAACAAAGATATTATTATTATTAAGAGAAAATGGTTACACACTCACACCTCTCAAGTGAAGACTTGAGGGGTTTATATAGGGCAAACATAAGACAACTATTACAATATGACATTAGTAGTCCCTGTATTATAAGCATACTAGTTGTCTACTCCAATTCACGTAAATATCGCTAAGCTTCATTTCTAACAATCTCCCTCCAGCTGGAGATATACGTGAATTGGTTACAATGATTCCTAACAAGTAAAATAAAACAATCAAAGTAAGCGCAGCAATGCTGAGGAACACTTCATAGCTCTTTATCTTCATAAATATCCCCAACAATCTTTCTTTACTTGCAAACGAATCATGTACTAATCTAATTGGGTTATTTCTCCCTCCCAATTAGTAAGCCCTTTTCATTTACATGCTCCCTCCCAAATTGACAACCCGTTAGATATAACCTTTATGCTTGTAGAAGAAGTTTCTCTGAATTATGCCCAAATTATCTTCAGTCTCTTATCTTGTCATGCACAGCGGAAAATGGATAATAGACTGACAAACTATAACTTCTTCACAGGTTTGTTTGGGGAGCATCATATCGACATCTTCAACTTACTTAGAATGCTTCTAGATCTTCAATAAGAGCACCGATGTACACATTTCTCCCTCCAGGATGTTGACGATCTTTCGGAATCATCATAAATATGTGTACATAGAAATATCAACTGTAAGCAACATACAAATCAATACCCCATGAGTTGATGTCGACAACTACTCTCTCTACAATTCTCCTCAGATCAACCTCTTATCAAACCTCTTTTCACTTCCACTGGCTAATAGTAAGTCACCACGTATGGAGACAACCCGATATGACAAACTTGAGAATGAAGTAAAATTCCCAGACTTGTGACTTACGCTTGTACTATGGTGTGATTAAGAACCTATTGAGCACAACAACATCACTCCTTAGAATATAGGTATTGGCATATACCCAACCATCCATCCTTTATTGTATATCCGCCTCTTGAACAATCTACAACCTTTTGTGACACTGAGCACTACAACGTAACTCCTTAAAGTGATAGCTATTGTGAGCATTAAGAACCAACTAATGCGTTTATAGATCTCACACATAGCTAGATGTCCAAGTCTTAATCACTATACTATAAATGCTCTAACAAGGATCTTCAAAAGTCTTGCATCCAACCAACCCCTAGACTTTGAGATACTAAGTACACGCACCCGTGAAACGTCACTTCAAGCTCAAATAAGTAATAAACAAATAATCTTCGTAGTCACATTTCGATAATGTTTAAAATTTAGCCATGAATTATATATCCCCGTGAAATTTTAAATCCAAAATACCACTCATTATTAAATATTATCAAAAACTTATGTATCCAAAAATGAATTCAGATAACAATTTTTGTAAGTCTACTTCGTTCATACAGTCCATCACCATTCAGTCAAATCTATTTGTGTAGCCCAATAAAAAACATACCATGATTCAACTATAAAATGAAATAATAGAATCAGTTCACAAGCCCACCAAAAACTTTGACCCGATCCAGCACACTCAATACACGGTTATGATAAAATTGCCCTAATCCCACTCATTTGTCATAACCCTAAAAACCATATACTGATAACTCCGCCTCCCTCTTCACATAAGCAGTCATCTCCACCAACTCCCTTCATCTCAATCACACTCATCAATCTCATTTCCGTCAATTACAACCGATTAGATAAACACCAATAATAAACTTCTTCATGAACTCAATCTTATCAAGATGAATCATAAATCAAGCGACCATCATTCATTTTCTGTTTAAATGAGCCACAAACACAAGCCAAACTACTTTCGTTAATCAAGACCACGAACTCATATGCAAATACCGTTGCTCTTTATGTTTATCTCGGCTTCAAGATCATTAAAATTGGTCTCGGGTAAGATGTTGTTGGTTTGGACTTGGATATTGCACCTTTTGTTCTTTCTATTCAGTTGGGTTTTTGTGTTCTTCATGGACCGATGATGTTGATATAGACTGAGGTCACTATGAGTTTGGTATTAATTTTGAAGTCGTGGTCAAGTCTCTTCATCTTCATCTTCTTTTCGAAACTTTTTCTGGTCACTTATCGAAAAAATTTTCATTATAATTTTCGAAACTTTTCATTTTGAAAAATTTCGAAACTTTGTTACCCCAAAAAAATTTCGAAAGTTTTTGATAAAAATTTCGAAAGTTTTGTTTCCCATAACTTATCGAAAATTTCCATAACTTTTCGAAAAATTTAATTTTCGAAAGTTTAGGGTATTGACTTTTCGAAACATTCTTTACAAGAAAGTCTGACCTATTCCGGCGATTATTCCGACCAAAGATTCCGACCAGCCTTTTCTGATGACATTTTTTTACCACAAGTTATGACCAGTTACGCCTTTACATTGACCACTTTCACGGATTGGTACAAAAAGTCTTGAAAATTTGTTGACATCTAAATCTGTTTGTAATGAACAGGACTAGAAACAGATGTATGAAACAGATACGAGGTTGTTATTTTTGACCATTTGATACATAAAACACTGTATAGAGAACTGTTCCCAGAAGATACGAATAAAAATTCAGATCTACTAAAAGTGGGGGTAAAAACAGCCTCTAAACATGTTACGAATCCACACAAATCATTGATATAACAACACCGTGGCTCTGATGCCAATTGTAGGACCGAAAATACTAATGATTCATGTGGTTCGGGAGGTCGAGGTTGATCAAAGTATATGAAATGCATGACTAGTTTTAGAGAGAGAAAGTAGAGAGAGGGAGAGGTGAACAAACATATTATTATTAAGAGAAAATGGTTACACACTCACACCTCTCAAGTGAAGACTTGAGGGGTTTATAAAGGGCAAACATAAGACAACTATTACAATATGACATTAGTAGTCCCTGTATTATAAGCATACTAGTTGTCTACTCCAATTCACGTAAATATCGCTCAGCTTCATTTCTAACAATTTAGTCTTATCATTATCATTAGCTAGAGGTTAGAAGATTAGAATGCCATAAGTATTTTCCTAAAATACTATTGTAAAGTTGAATTCATATTTGGTCAGACAAGTGGTATTTTAGGACCTGCTCCAACTATGTACTATTCATCACAAGCTACTTCACTACCTAGTGCATTTACCACTACGACTTTGCAAGACCCAACATGGAATATGGATACAGGTGCTTCCTCACATTTAAATTCCAATGCAAATAATTTAAGTACTATTTTTAATAAACGTTTATTCCCATCTGTACATGTTGGTGACGGAAATTCTATTCCCGTTACTAACACCGGACATAGCATTATTCCATCCACTCATCGCCCTCTTCATCTTCATAATGTACTTGTCACTCCCAATATTATTAAAAATCTTATTTCTGTCCATCAGTTTATTACAGATAACAACTGCACTGTCGAATTTGACCCGTTTGGTTTTTCTGTGAAGGACTTCTGGACTCGCCATATCCTCCTTCGATGTGATAGTTCAGGAGATCTCTATCCTGTTACCAAGCCATCCATCACCCCTATCGCTCTTCTCTCAACAAGTTCCTCCGCATGGCACCAACACCTCGGCCATCCAGGTGACGAAGTGCTACGGTCTCTTGTGTCTCGTCAATTTATTGCGTGTAATAAAGAAAAATCTCCACATGTATGTCATGCATGCCAACTTGGCAAACATGTGAAGCTTCCTTTTCATAGTTCTACTTCTATTGTTGAGCACTGCTTTGAGGTTATTCATTCAGACTTATGGACATCTCCCATCATTAGTAAAAGTGGTTTTAAATACTACGTCTTGTTTCTTGATCACTTCTCCCACTATTTGTGGATTTACCCTCTTCGTAACAAATCCGATATGCTTGATAAATTTTTACATTTTCGCAATTATGTTAAGAACTAATTTAAATGCGAAATAAAAAGTTTCCAATGTGACCATGGCGGTGAGTTTGACAATAACCGCTTACATACCCTTTTTGCTAAACACGGTATACAATTCAGATTCTCTTGCCCAAAAACCTCTCAACAAAATGGCAAGGCGGAACGTATGATTAGAACCATCAACAATGTCATTCGTACCCTTTTGTTTCAAGCCCACCTACCCCCCACCTTTTGGGTCGAGGCTCTTCATATGGCCGCTTATCTCCTCAATCTTTTACCCTCCACAGCCATCAACCACGAAATTCCCTACACACGACTTTTTCACAAAACACCCGAATACTCCAACCTACGTATCTTTGGGTGTCTTTGCTACCCCCACCTTCACTCACCCCACAAACTTGCCCCACGAGCAACACCATGCATTTTCTTGGGCTATCCCGCCTATCACCGTGGTTTTCGATGCCTAGACCTTGAAACAAACAAAATTTTACTTTCCCGCCACGTCACCTTTGACGAAACCCAATTCCCTTACCGCTCCATGACACCCGATTCCCCACCGTCCTACACATTCTTAGACACTACACCCTCCCCTCTACTTCACCAAATACTCACTCAACCCCCTGCCGCAACTCCATTACCAGCCATTCCTCCTATCAATACTGAGCCCACTCCACCCACCAGCCCACCACCCGTCAATTCTCCACAACCCAACAGCCCCCAACCTGAAGCACCAAATCAACCATCATCAACCCAAACCCAACAGACTCCTACCCAACCACTTAACGCCCCAAACCAACCTCTCACTGAACCAACCCACACTCACCGCATGGTCACTCGGTCACAATCAGGCATTGTCAAACCCATTGACCGTCTCTCCCTTCACACGTCTCCTATCTCACCACTACCTAAATCTCCCTTCCTCGCTCTTCAAAACCCTCATTGGAATAATGCTATGTATGATGTGTATAATGCGTTAATTAAAAATGGTACTTGGATTCTTGTACCACGGCCTTCTGGTATTAACTTGGTACGCTCTATGTGGTTGTTTAAACATAAATTTCATGCTGATGGAACTCTGAGTCGTTATAAAGCTCGTTTGGTTTCCAATGGTAGTAGTCAACAACTTGGTATTGATAGTGACGAGACTTTCAGCCCAGTCGTTAAGCCAGCTACCATCCGCACAGTTCTCAGTCTTGAGGTATCTCGCAAGTGGCCTATTCACCAGCTTGACATTAAGAATGCTTTTCTTAACGGGGATTTATCTGAGACTGTATATATGCACCAACCACCGGGATTTGTGGACCCCCGGTACCCTCACCATGTCTGCCTTCTGCAGAAGTCTTTATAGGGTCTGAAACAGGCACCCCGTGCTTGGTTTCAGAGATTTGCAGGTTATGCCACTCGTATTGGATTTTACCACAGTCGATGCGACTCTTCTCTATTCATCCTTCGACAGGGCTCTCAGGTTGCTTATTTACTTATTTATGTGGATGACATTATTCTTACAGCTTCCTCTACAGTCTTACTACAGCAGATCATTGCTTCTCTACACAGTGAGTTTGACATGACTAATCTCGGGGCACTTAATTATTTTCTTGGTATTTCTGCTACTCGCCATTCTACAGGGTTGTTTCTGTCTCAGAGGAAATACGCTATTGAGCTCCTTGAGCGTGCTCACATGGCCAACTGTAACCCTTCTCGAACACCAGTTGATACAGAATCCAAACTGGGTCCCGAAGGTGTTCCTGTTCAGGATCCTACTTTATATCGCAGTCTTGCAGGTGGTCTCCAGTATCTCACATTTACCAGACCCGATCTCTCTTATGCTGTTCAACAGATTTGTCTTTACATGCATGATCCCCGCGAGCCACATTTAGCTGCCCTTAAATGTATTTTACGATACGTTCAAGGGACTTTGGATTTTGGTCTACACCTATATTCATCATCTACTACTTCCCTTGTTGGATATACAGATGCAGATTGGGCGGGTTGTCCATCCACACGCCGGTCTACTTCAGGATACTGTGTTTTTCTAGGCGATAATCTACTTTCGTGGTCTTCAAAGAGACAACACACCATCTCCCGTTCTAGTGCCGAAGCAGAGTACCGGGGTGTTGCTAATGTTGTTGCTGAGACTGCATGGCTTCGCAACCTTCTTCGTGAGCTACATTCGCCTCTTACTACTGCCACTCTTGTCTACTGTGATAATGTCAGTGCCATATATCTGTCTGCCAATCCTGTTCAACATCAACGGACCAAACATATTGAGATTGATATTCATTTTGTCCGTGACATGGTTACGGCTGGTCAGATTCGTGTTCTTCATGTACCATCTCGTTACCAGTACGCAGATGTCTTCACCAAAGGTCTTCCTTCAGCCTTATTTGAAGAGTTTCGATCCAGTTTGAGCGTCCGGCCTCCTCCCGCTCCAACTGCGGGGGAGTATTAGTTGTCCATGACTCATTGGTGATAAGCTCACATTTATTGTATTGATTTAGTATTATCAAGTTTGTTACACGATTAATGTAATTGATTTAGTCTTATCATTATCATTAGCTAGAGGTTAGAAGATTAGAATGCCATAAGTATTTTCCTAAAATACTATTGTATAGTTGGCATATATATATCTCACATATTTGTAATATGTTTCATGCAAAAAATGAATAGACTACACAACTTTACAGCTTATTACTAGATGCATATTAATAAATTAGGGAAAAAAAATAAAATAAAAGAAAAGAAAAGAAAAGAAAAGAAAAAAAAAAAAAAAAAAAAAAAAACTCGTATTTTTAGTTGAAAATGTCGTTTGATCGCATTTACCACAATTGATCGGATCATCCACTTAGGCCGGTTTAATTGATTTGACCCGCCTAAGTGGATTGTTGACCGACTTTTAACATGTCTGATATTTATAGTTGATTGCTTCAAATCGCCAAAGCATGTGGCCACCAAGCCTAGGCGGCCGCCTTGGATGTTTTTTGCAACACTAAATAATACACATGCATGTAGATAATATATAAAAAAAATAAAGAAAAAATTAAAATTTAATATTAATCGGTTAGCAATTTGGAATGTACGCATATGGTAGCTTGTCACTTTCGTTTGATTTAATAATCGATTTTTAACATTATTTAATAATTAATTAATTCCCACTTTTTAGACTTATTAGTCCCTAACTTGGCTGCTTGTGATTATGGAGTGGGTGTTCGACTCTTCGACAAATCCAAATGTAATGACACCATCTATCACCATTAGTCATACGTCGAAGGAATACTGAGATTAATCGAAATAAGGAAAGCCATTAACTAAGGAATGATGGAAACTGGAAACAATGTTAGTTACGGAGAATGTTGATTCGAGTATGCATGGATAGTCACCAAAGAAAGATTGATCGAACGATGACGACTTCTCATAAAGTGCATGGCACAAGATTTTCGAAGATGGAAAAGTCACTTGATCAATGCTGACACATGTAATTGATATTGAAATGATGGTTAGATTAATGTCGACCTTAATCAAATGATCGCTTAGCT
Organism: Artemisia argyi; assembly: GCA_030686995.1. Taxonomy (NCBI): domain Eukaryota; kingdom Viridiplantae; phylum Streptophyta; class Magnoliopsida; order Asterales; family Asteraceae; genus Artemisia; species Artemisia argyi. The sequence continues at coordinate 43,544,793 of CM060698.1, forward strand.
AGAACACATATAACATAATGTAAATTCTGTCCGTTTCTAGATTGCAGTTGAAAGTACTCTTCGACTAATTAAGTTATGTTTAACAGTTGTAAGAAAGCGAGAAATCACCAAAAGGGGAACCCTCTAAGAAATGGATTTACTCATTAAGTTCTCTAGTTAGTGCATCCAGTGTTATCATCCGTGAAGTACGGAGTTGTATACATGGGTCCATTTCCGTTCGTGTGGGGTTGGATGTTAGAGATGCAAACTTTTTGGCTGTGCCTTTTTAAGTAATTTTGGTTGATTTTGGTTCTTGGTCTTTAGGAGTAGGTATATGGTGTGGCTAATTTGCTAGTGTTCTTGTGTCCTACTGTCCTTGTATTTGCTAGGATCTTTTTAACCTGCTAAGAAAATGACGTCATTATATTGAATCCGACATAATGGATATAATACATAATCAATGTCTATCATCTTTGTTTTTTGAACATTCTACAGTAATAAACTAATTACGTCAAATTAACTAGTTGACCAATTTTTTGTATAAATATATCTGGTTTTGCATACATCAAACCACCCTTTTCCGAAACACAAGTCTCAAACAGTTACTATGACATCTATTACTCCTACACTCGAGTCACCAGTACCAACACCTGAGTACAAGGGTAGTGCCAGCATAGGTGGTCTCAGGAACCATGTTCTGGTTGATGTGGTATTAAGGGTCATACTATTTGCAACAGCCTTGGTAGCTATCATTATTATGGTAACCTCTAAACAAACCAAGATGATACCAGTTGCTCCGAGCCTAGCAATACCCGTGACAGCAAAATTCAGTCAGATTCCAGCATTCATGTTAGTAACATCAGTTTTTAAATTCATCGATTGACCTTTGGCTTAGATGGCATGTACGTATCATACAATATTGTATAAATGACTAATCGGTATGATGCAGATACTACGTGGCAGCTATGTCAGTTGCTTGCTTATACAGCATAATCACTTGCGTATTATCAGTTTATGCTATGTCGAAGCCTAAAGGAAGTTCCATCAAGCAGCTGGTTCACTTTGTTATACTTGATAGCGTAAGTTCTTAAATTGCACCTTTAAAGAGAAAATACTCATACCGAAATTATTCAGCCTTGAAGTTACTAATTTCATATATATATATATATATATATATATATATATATATATATATATATATATATATATATATATATATATATATATATATATATATATATATATATATATATATATATATATCGATCAGATTGTTGAGCTATAGTACTAATTGTACATCTTTTGCCGCCTAACGAATGTGTATGGTCCAGCTGCTGTTAGGTATCCTGGCTGCTGCAACTGGAGCAGCAGGGGCAGTTGGTTACATAGGATACATAGGAAACACTCATACACGATGGAACAAGGTGTGCAACGTATATGCTTCATTTTGTAGCCGTATCACAGGCTCTGTTAGTCTTTCACTCTTACCCTCTGTAGCACTTCTGCTGCTCATTTGGCTCTCCGTTATTGTGCTTTCGAAGAGGATCTCAAGGAGTTAGTTCAGTTGATGCTAAAATAATTTCCTTGATTTAGCTTTTCGTTACTTTCCTTTCCCAATAATGAATATGTGATTTTGTCAGCTCTCAACCTTCATGTAAATGCATGAAAATTATAAATATACTTCACCCTTGTTAAAGTGTAAATTTAGTTGTACCATATAAGTTTATAATAATAACATAACGAATTGGATCTTTCTGATCCTATCAATGCAATTCAGTATTCGACAAAAAGAAATGGCTAAGTAGAAGTAGTAATAAATCCGTATTTACAAATCTATACTGCTATACGCCTATACAGTTAATGATTTTAATGGGTACCGAGAAAACATTACAGTGGTTACACACTTAAAAGCATATATATCAGAACCTTTTTTTGATCAATGAACTTCAATGTTTCGTTTGAATAAATTTACTGAAATAAAAATTCTCAATTAAGACTAGAATCAATATGATGCTCACACAAAACTATTATGCAGCTGGTGTCAACCAATTGGTTGTTTACAAAATGATTGGATTGGATCTCTCAAACCAACCCATTTTAGGGATGGACGAACAACTACAAATATTGATTATATGCACATCGAATGTGTCAAGTTACATACTTGGCATGTATTATGGGATGGAGGGATGGAATTACACCTAAAATATGTAATTCGCTTGATATCAATGAGAAGAAATTAATGATTGCATCGTCATAATGTTAAAGGTAAAACCAGAATTACATCAGATTGCTACAAGAGATTTGGGTTGGAAACCCACTCCGATCAATTTAAAGATACCCTTTATTACAAATCCGTAAATGTGGACTCAAGACTAATACATTAAATAAAGAGAAAAAAAAAAAAAAAAAAAAAAAAAAAAAAAAAAAAACCCTTAAACTCAATACTCTAACGACGGATACATATATAAATGTAACTTATTTATATTATACATAGTTTCGATAATTGTTCATTGCATTTCAACAAGGAATCTATGGCGCACCCAGACCCAAAACTTATAAACTGTGGAGTACTGTTTAAATGAACTGCCACTTGGGTCTAATTAATCATTGGAAAGTTGTTAACTAATTAAGATTACTTCCTAATTAGGCCTTATGCAATATTTCATGGCAAAAAAATCCATTAAGGAGCTAGATGAAGTACAGAAACATGCGCAATACCAAACTTTAACACACACACAAAAAAAAAAAAAAAAAAAAAAAAAAAAAAAAAAAAAAAAAAAAAAAACTCCAAAACCACCACTAACTATCTACGAAAATACATACGAGTAATATCTTGCGGATGCCCATAAAGGACATACAGCCTAAGCAATTGAATGAATAACATGCATTTCATGTAGTGCCGATATATAATTGAGATATGGGCTTTGATCTATCGTTGCCAATGGGTTGCTGTACTCTTTTGTCTTGAAACATATGATGATTGTGATTCCTATAATGTAACCATAAGCATCCGAGATTTCAAGTTCTTTAATCATAATCTTAATTCTATAAAATGAACATGACAATTTGAAACGCCCGCATTTTTTTTCTTTTCTTTTTTTACATGAGAATTTGAGGTACCGAATCATGCTTTCTCCTCTTGCCTCAAATCCACCATTAACTTGGTTTGCCACCAAGTTCGAGTCAACATATACCCGTAGTTTTTGGATCCCCATCTTCCCTGCCGTGCGTATCCCAGCTAAGAGAGCCTCATATTCGGACTCCTTGGAAAATTCATGCGAAGGGCATATATATACTCAACGTCCTCTGGGCCGGTGAGCATCCAACCAGGCCCAGCTCCATCCTCGCCGGATGCCCTATAAGTGAAGAGTGTCCACACATCCTCACCGTTTTTCGTTGTCTTCCACGTCTATCTCCATGTCCACATCCGGTACTACTGTGATGGCAAGTGGTTCATCTTGCACGTCCGGACTACCTTGTTGAATTGGCCTCATCAACATTTCTGCGAGAAAATCCGCTAAGACTTGACCTTTGATGGAGTTTCTAGGTTAATATTCAATGTCAAATAAGCCAAGCTCTATAGCCCATACAGCAAGCCTTCCTGACATTTCTGGCCTATTCAGGACTTGCTTGATGGGTTGATCAGTGATGACTCGTCATGAATTTTTATGATCATGTCTTCAGCATAAGATTCTAAGTTCCTTCCAATTTGATCCTTAAATACCTTGTCTACCAACCTTTTGTACATAGATTTCTTGAACCCAAATAGCATCTTGGTATTGCAATATGTCCCATGGTCAGTGTAAAATGCCATCTTTTCTTCATCCTCCTTAGCCATTTGTATCTAATGATACCCCTTGTATGCATCGAGGAAACATTTATACTTGAATCCCATTACTGACTCGATCTTCCAATCAAATTCTGGGAGGGGTAATGATCTTTGGGGCATGCTTTGTTAATGTCTTTGAAGTTAATGCACATCCTCTAGCTCCCATCTTCCTTCTTTATTAACACATGATTCGTGATCCACGTAGGGTATCTGACTTGACGAACGATTCTAGCATTTATCCATTCTTGAACTTTGGTCACAACTTGCCCACTCAATGGAGCTAAAATCCTCCGTTTTTGCCTAACCGGCTCCTTCGATGGATTTTCATGAAGGTGATGCTCAGCTATGTGCCTGGGGATTCCTGTCATGTAACACCCCCAAAATTTGGTACAGCGGAAGACTCAACAAGCTTTCGGGGTGCTACGGGGATTGGTATCCAATACAAGACATAAAAGAACGTGATAAAGTAAACAAAAGAAAAATTCAACCACGCGGGGTTTTAAAGTTTACATTTATCCCAAAATCAATCAAAGTCAGGCCCAAAAGAAATAAACATAGGTCCATAATTATTTATCAGAGTTTCAGAAAATAGACCCATAACCAGGTGCCATAGCCAAGCCTCCAATCGAAGCATCGAAAGGCATCACTTAATTACCTGAGAAAACGCGCTAAAAGTCAGCTTTCGCTGGTGAGATCATAGGTTTAATTTCATAACTAAATCAAGTGGACATATACGCAAAACGCTTGCTAGCTAGACTAGGCCTCAATCATCCAACCAAAATAATCCAACCAAAATAATCCAACCAAATAATCCAACCAAATCTAACCAACCTTATAGGTGCACGCTATAGCTCAAATCAATCAAATCAATAGCTTACCTAGTTCTTGACTAGGCCTCGCTCCATAACCAATTCAATAGCTTACCTAGTTCGGGACTAGGCCTCGCTCAACAACCAATCAATAGCTTACCTAGTTCGGGACTAGGCCTCGCTCTATAACCAAATCGATAGCTCACCTAGTTCGGGACTAGGTCTCGCTCTATAACCTACCTAGTTCTATAAGCATAGCAAGTTTTAAATAAACAAAGCGATAATAGTCCACATAAAACAATTTGCACGTTTCTCACCCCAAGTATTGAAAACAAAGTTCAAGAGTAAAAGTGGGGCTATGACTCACCTCAAGTCCAGCAATCCGCAAAAGAAATCGATAGATGAAAGACGTAAGCAAACTCAAGTAACGGCAACTACAGACTCGGCACTTCCTAACAATATCAAACCCGTTCAGAAATTATTTCCTCAAAATCAAATATTCCCAATCCCGAACGTATTCCATTTAACTTTCCAAAAATATCCATTTCTCGAATTATCTTCATATTAATTTGAAGTTTGACGTTTGGTATCCATATGGGTGGAGGGTCGACACAACTCAAACCAAGAAGCCGCAACGAAAAGAATAATAAACCATCTATAGGTCTAATATTAGCCCCATATATTATTTAAATAAATCATCGAAGTTTATCAAATCCGTCGATTTGGAAATCCCCCATATTTATTTACGTAATATATCGTTCCGAGATTATACCCAACCTAAATCACATAGCACAAAGAATACTATATGGTAAATATCGTAGGCCAATAAATTCCCTAGATATATCGTCAAATTTTGCCAAATTCGTCAATTTAGCCAACTCCACGAGATATTTAGTAATTTATTATCCTAATACACGTACCACAACCTATGGGCGTCGTAGGATACGATGCCCATTAATATACTCATTTTATATAGCGAAATAACCCGATTTAACCCGTCGATTAAATAAGTTACGTAGTTATAGAAAATGGATATATTAATCGTCATATATCCGTGACAACACAAAAGTCACATAATAAAGTCCACTTGGACTTAAGTAACCACAACTCCGTATAACTTGATAAGTTTACCAAATTTATAAAAAAAATCATGTTTTATTTATTAATTACCCAACGTATTAGTTCTCGTCATTATTTATAGTTATTTATTTATAATAATACTCCCGACATTTATTGCACTATTCGCATAGTACAATGCTCATCGTTATATTATTATAACGTCTACTCGTAATCGTTTTATTATTAATATACGCATTTATATATATATATATATATATATATATATATATATATATATATATATATATATATATATCACGTCTATATACGTATATAAACGATTATATTATCAATAATATTATTACGAGTATTATTATTAATGTTTGATTTTAAATATTTATCGAGTCATAAGAATTTGGTCACATGTCCGAGTCATCACTCTCGGCTCATAGTCCAAGTCCAAAATAAAACAACTAAGTCATAATAGATAATCCAACTCCGTCCGAAATCAATCCCAATCCACGTGCTACAACAATAGGGTCCGACTACGGCACCCGACTAACCTATCTCCGTCAATCTAGTTCGACCGTCTCACAATCGGTCCCCAATATCATACTCGTCAACACAACTCCATAACAACCAAAAGTATACCATTGTCGAGACCTCAAAGGGTCTCGACCCATCCAAAAGCTTCGGCCAAGGAACAAGCATCACAACAACAATAACAATAATGATATAAACACAACAAGAAACATCAAGTTATACCAATACCGGGCTCGTCATGGCTAGAAAGCCATCCAAAACTCATCTTCGAGACCACATGGGTCTCGGCCAAGCTCAAACCGAGCATCAATCTCCACAATCGACAACCAAATAACCAAATCCTTCCACAAATCTTTATCAAATCGACCCACCCGGATACCAAACTCGAAATTTAACTCATTTTATCCAAAACCCATTTGAGTTCTCATGTTTTTGACTATAAACCCGGAAGAAAACCATAAAGTCGTGACCCTTGGTCACGATTTCCACCAAAATACGAGTTAAAACTCGCCTTACCTTCGAAATCCAAGACAAAAATGATATATACTTCGAAAACAAGAAAGATGGTGACGATTTTTGTGGTTTAACGAGGTGAAATAGGGAGTATTTAGGCGCGTGGTTTAGTAGATCTTGAAGAGGATGAGATGGTGAGTCGTTTGGTGGTGGCGGTGTGGTGTGGTGACCGGCGGTGGGGCGGTGGTGGCCGGATTTTTGATGGGGCGGCTAGGGTTTTGGGATGGTGGTGTTGATATGTTAATGAGAGAGAGAGATGAGAGGTGAGAATGATGGTTGTGTTTGTTTGTGTGCCAACCGACCCACAAGGACGATTTTTATTACTTACTAAAAAAAAAAACAATTTTAATAATAATAATAATAATAATAATAATAATAATAATAATAATAATAATAATAATAATAATAATAATAATAATAGTATTAATATTATTAATGGTAGAGTGGATGAAGTAACTCGGTGTAAAATACACGGACTAAACCCGAAACCTTTTTAAAACAAATCAAGTCTCTCGAATCGAACTCATTCCAAATATTTAACTTCTCACGATACGTTCCAAAATATAAAATATCCAAACCAACATTCAAAATAAATAAAAATTGTTAGGTTATCCTAGTGCCGGAGTCAATGTAGTGCCAACTAATCATCTCAAAAATAAATCACCGCGAATAAATCAAACCAAACCAATAATTAGAAATTCAAATTCCATAAACAACGTACGGTTTAAAATCACATTCCAACGTTTACAAATCTCATCACGAATAAACTTTTCCAATATTCCAAAAATCATAAATTTTAATGTAATGCGGGTTTTCAAAATGGCTCCCTAATTTGCCAGTTGTCATATCCTCCCAGCCTCAGAAGAAACCCGTCCCGGGTTTCACTCGGAACAAACCATCTACGAAGTAAAAAGCTTCGGATATCTCTTTCGAAACTCATCCTCACGTTCCCACGTGAATTCCGGTCCATGCCGCGAATTCCAACGAACTTTGATGAGTGGTATACGACTTCTCTTAAGTCGTTTAATCTCCCTATCCAATATCTCAATCGGCTCCTCCACAAAATTCAAACTCTCATCCACACGAATATCTTTAATTGGTATAACTGGTGTTTCATCCGAATGACACTTCTTTAGATTGCTAACATGAAACACGTCATGAACTTTACTCAATTCCTGTGGTAGTTTCAACCGACAAGCCACGGGCCCAATTCTTTCCAAAATGAGAAATGGTCCAATGTAGCAGGGGTTGAATTTCACACGTTTCCCGAAACGTATCACACCCTTCCAGGGCGAGACTTTCAGCATCACTTTGTCACCAACCTGGAACTCTAGGGGCTTACGTCTCTGATCGGCGTAACTTTTCTGTCTATCTCTAGCTGCTTGTAATCGATCTCGAATTTGCGTCACTTTCTCAGTAGTCTCCAAAATAAGCTCAGGGCCTGTGAGTTGGCTATCTCCAACTTCAGCCCAACCAATAGGCGAACGACATTTTCGGCCATATAAAGCTTCAAATGGTGCAGCTTTAAGACTTGTGTGGTAGCTATTATTGTAAGAAAACTCCGCAAGGGGTAGATACTTCTCCTAGCCTTTACCAAAGTCTATTATGCATGCACGAAGCATATCCTCCAGAGTATGAATAGTTCTCTCACTTTGACCATCGGTTTGGGGGTGATATGCAGTACTCATATCAAGTCTCGTCCTCAAAGCGGTTTGCAGTGATCGCCACAACGCTGACGTAAAGCGGCTATCGCGATCAGAAATAATCGATATCGGAACTCCATGACGAGAAACAATCTCCTTCACATACAACCTCGCAAGTTTATCCACACTATCATATTCACTAATCGCCAGGAAATGAGCAGACTTAGTCAATCGATCCACAATTACCCATATAGCGTCACAACCGCTAGCCGTATTTGGTAATTTGGTAATAAAGTCCATTGTGATCCGTTCCCATTTCCAAACCGGGAGTTCTGGCTGCGTCAATAATCCTGACGGTCTTTGATGTTCGGCCTTAACTTTAGAGCAAGTCAAACACTTACTAACGTACAATGCTATATCTACCTTCATATTTGGCCACCAATATAATCTCTTAAGATCCTGGTACATCTTGTCAGATTCAGGATGAATAGAGTATCTTGACTTATGCGACTCGTGCATAATCAACTCTCGAATTCCTCCATACAAAGGTACCCAACTTCGGTCTCCAAAACACAATACTCCATCAGAACGCTTAACAAATCCTTTCTCATTTTCTGCCATCCCAAATATGTTCTCAGCAGGTCGATTTTCTGCTTTCAACGCTTCCGTTTGAGCTTCTAATATTTGAGACGGTAACGGCGATACGATAGTCATTCCTAATGACCTAACTCGTAGCGGTGGTATCCTCTCCTTTCGGCTAAGAGCATCAGCAACAACGTTTGCTTTACCAGGATGATAACGAATTTCACAATCATAATCGCTTAACAACTCAATCCAACGTCGCTGTCTCATGTTGAGCTCTTTTTGATTCAAGATGTGTTGTAGACTTTTGTGGTCAGTAAACACAACACACTTGGTTCCATACAAATAGTGTCTCCATATCCTTAAGGCAAAAACCACAGCACCTAACTCCAAATCATGGGTGGTGTAGTTCTTCTCGTGCTTCTTGAGCTGTCAGGAAGCATAAGCTATCACTTTCTCTCGTTGCATTAACCCAGCTCCCAAACCTTTATGAGAAGCGTCACAATAGATGACAAAGTCCTCACTACCTTCAGGTAACGCTAAGATAGGAGCACTACACAACATCTCCTTAAGTAATTGAAATGCTTCCTCTTCTTTATCTCCCCATTCATATTTAACACTCTTTTGAGTCAATTTGGTCAACGGTTTTGCTATCTTCGAAAATCCCTCAACGAATCTTCGGTAATAACCGGCTAATCCCAAAAATTGACGAACTTCTGTTGGGGTCGTTGGTGCAGCCCAATCTTTAATTGCTTCAATCTTAGCAGGATCTACATGAACTCCTTGCCTATCAATCACATGACCCAAAAATTGTACCGTCGGAATCCAAAATTCACATTTAGAAAACTTGGCATATAGTTTCTCTTTCCTAAGCAATTCTAAGATAAGCCTTAGATGCTCCTCATGCTCCTTCTCACTCTTCGAATAAATTAGAATGTCATCGATGAACACCAATCACGAATTTATCTAAGTAAGGCTTATACACCCGATTCATGAGATCCATGAATACCGCCGGTGCGTTGGTCAACCCAAACGGCATCACCTAAAACTCGTAATGCCCGTAACGGGTTCTGAAAGCCATTTTCGGAATATCATCCTCGCGAACTCGAAGCTAATGATATCCCGATCTCAAATCGATCTTCGAATACACGCTCGATCCTTGAAGCTGATCGAACAAGTCGTCGATCCTCGGTAACGGGTATCTATTCTTCACCGTTAACTTGTTCAGCTCTCGGTAATCAATACACATATGAAACGATCCATCCTTCTCCTTCACAAATAAGATTGGGGCTCCCCAAGGCGAAGAACTTGGTCTTATAAATCCTTTTTCGGCTAACTCCGCTAATTGTTTCGATAACTCTTCCAGTTCAGTAGGTGCAAGTCGATAAGGCGCTCGTTCCACGGGTGCAGCACCAGGTATCAGCTCAATCTGAAACTCCACTTGTCTAGTAGGCGAGATTCTCGGCAAATCATCGGGAAATACATCGGGAAAATCACGAACTATAGACACATCTCCAATGCATCTTTCCTTCTTCTCCTTTCCTTCTTTCTCAGAGATTTGAGCCAAGAAAAGGCAACATCCTTTCTCCATCAACTTTGGTAACTTAGTGCACGAAATAACCGCTAACCTAGATGGGCCTCTCGATTCTTTTCTATCTCCTGGCATATTCAGAATCTCCTTGCCATAAGGCACACGCACAATCTTCTCATCGCAAAGTATATGAGCACGATACTTCGACAACCAATCCATACCAATGATGACATCAAAACTTCCTAACGTGACGGGTAGAAGATCTATGTTGAAAGGACGATTCAGAAAATTTAACGTGCAACCGCGAATGATAGTCCTAATCCTTTCTATGTTCCCATTAGCTAACTCTACATCATAACCAATTCCTAAGGCCATCGGGGGTTTCTCTAGTAAGGGTGCAAACGTAGTGGACACAAAACTCTTATCGGCACCAGTATCAAATAGTATGGAAGCATAACGATTATTGAGAAGGAACGTACCAGTAACGACGTTCGGATCTTCTCCTCTCTCGTTCCCAAGTGCATACACTCTTCCATGAGCAGCTCCAGCTTCCACACGTTGGTCCCCATTATCTTGTCGTCCACGGTTTCCTCCAACTCCACGGTTTCCATGATTGTACCCATTACCACCCGATCCTTGGCTTCCTCGGTTCCACGATTCCCTACACTCATTCCTATAGTGTCCCTTCTTTCCACATCCATTGCAAGTAACATTTGCCTTACTCATAGTTTCAGGAGTAGCTTGAACCATAGCAAGTGGTCGAGCTCTACAGTCCTTAGCTATGTGTCCCATCTTAGAGCAATTCTTGCATATCACAGTACATCGTCCAGAATGATTCTTATAACATCGGTTACACTTGGGTGCATCTCCATTGTAGTTCTTTTTATCTCCATCTCCCATAGCATAAGCTCTAGTAGTTGTTTGTCGTTTGTTTCGATGATCATTCCCCTTACAGTGATTATCCCTCTTCCTCTTTCCATTCTTGTCCTTCTCGGCTTCCTCCAATACCAACGAGTGCATCAATTTTTGAGCGATTGTGATAGCCTCATGAATATTTGCAGGCTTAGCAGAAATCACATCGTTCCTTGTAGCTACCGGCAACCCATCGGTATACTGCTCAATCCTTTGAGTCTTAGTCCAAACCATATCGGGGCAAAGCAAGGCTAACTCTCGATAACGGCGATTGTAAGTTGCCATGTCGGTACCCTTCACCTTATGATTCCAGAACTCAATCTCTAGCTTCTTAACCTCATTCATTGGGCAGTAAGTCTGAATCAGCAAAGACTTAAATTGCTCCCAAGTCATAGCATAAGCCACATTACTCCCGACCGAATTACGGTAATTGTTCCACCAAGTTAAAGCTTCATCCTTGAAAGTAAAAGAAGCAAACTTTACCTTCGCATTCTCCACACAACCGCTGACATTAAACACTGACTCAGTCTTCTCTATCCACCTGACCAAGTAGACCACTCCTTCAGTCCCACCAAACTCAATTGGTCCACAAATTCGAAACTCCTTGTAGTTACATCCATTAGCACGAACAGGTGGAAATGTTCCAGCAGAATTGTTGGAATGATTCGACTCAGCTAGTAGCTCAGCAACTCGTTGCTCCACAAGTTGGTTGATCATTGCTTGATCCACAGTAGGTGCATTAGGTGGAACATGATCATTGTCTCCCTGAACCTCAACATTTTGAATCCTGTTGGTGTGATTAGTAGCATCCAGGTTATCAGGAGTAGGGGTTTCAACATTTCGAGTAGGACGGCGTCCTCGGCGACCAGGGGTAGTCATTGCAGGACCAGTTCTGGTAGCTCTAACAGGGTTTCGTCGTGGGGCCATTAATCTGAAACATCATACAAGGTTCATGAGTCTCCGATAGAACTTATCATATGCTCAACAAGAATTAAATCAACGAAGCCAAGTCATGGAAAGAATATCAACAATACACCACAAGACATCAATCAGGCAAATAGGGACTCAAATTTCCACAATATCCAAAACCACATAATACCATATAATAATAACCATCAGCCATACAATAGAGATCTAACATCGTTCAAACTACCGAAAAATAAAAAAGATAACAATCGTTCCAAACGAGACGAATAATCAACGGAAAATACATCAAAATACGATAACTAGCTTTTATAACCGAACACTCCTCGGTGTAGAAAGCAACAAGACAACATAACCCAAACATCTAGCCACGCTGCTGGCGGAGGCTCCTCAACTCCTGCCTCAAGCCATCAAGCTCTCTCCACAATGATCCTAACTCCACATTATGGGTGTCGCTGTCTCTCTTGAGGTCTGCCACCTCCTTCTCTAGCTCGGTATTCCTCTGCCATAACTTGTGGTCGGCCTCTCGAGCTGTGATAAAACCTCACTATAAGCTCTCAATATGCTCATGAATCTCCATCATGCCTCTCCTCATCTCAGTAACTCTCCTCTCAGCCGTAACCATGTCAATCCTCAACTCTCCAATGAACTCAACGGTCACCCTATCAATCCGCTCAGACATGTGTGTAACCCTCTCACCTAGATCAGTAATCTGAGCCCACAACCTACCAGTCTCACCTAACTCTGCATGCTCAGCAAAAACATCAGAAGGTGCATCCGACTCAACGGGACTACCAGGTGGCAACTCAAACAAAAATGGATGATTAGGTGAAACAGGCTCTATCGGATGTATAGGTGAATCAGGCTCCTCAGCCTGAGCTGGCGGCACTAACAAACCATCATCATCAGGCATCTCCTCTTCCTGAGGGTCATCCTCCTCCTCAGGGTCATCATCACCCTGCTCAGTCTCCTGAGGGTCATCAGCCTCATCCTCGTACTCCTCCTCCTCCTCATCGGAAGAGTACGTCATCAATCGTCGTCTCCTAACAGGTGAACCATGTGGAGATGTGGTAGGTGATCTAGGACGACGATGCAATGATGCAAGTGGTGCATCTGACAGGAGAGAGTGTGAGCATCCAAATGTAAAGGTGGTGAAGTAGGGCGTACCGACATACGTGCCATAGCTCGGTGGGCAAAACGTGGAGCCGCGCGAGCCAAAGCCTGATGAAGAGTAAGCTGCCTCGAAGTACCAGGGAGCCCTAGAGAAGATGAGGGTCCCTGCATAGGTGCAGCAGGTGGTGCAGAAGTAGAAGATGTCGATGACATAATAGCTGAACACATGGCAACCCTGTAAGGATCATCAGGAGCCATGGTGATCTGTGTTGTGCGTACAGGTGTAGTAAGAATATCCTCAACAACGTCAAACGTACGGGAGTCCATAGTCTGTGACAACGGCGTAGGGTAGGTGTAAGTGTTTCAAAACAACTAAACCGCGAACTCAAAATACCGCATCAAAAATCATCATATAATTCCCAATCATATATATCAAGAAAGATTTAAAATACCGCATTACTAAAATCATTCATAAAACAATTAAGCCATATAATTCCTCAAAACGCCATCATATCACTAAATCAATAAATCTCAAATCCTCAAATCATCTCAAGAATCCCATATCTAATAATCATCTCAATATACCTCTATATAAACAATGATGCTTCGGCTTGGCGGGCTGGCGGGCAATGGTCGAGGATCGTTTTCTATAAAATCAGTTATAGTTTAGGTGTCTATTTACCTAGTTCTCTATAACCTTGGCTCTGATACCAATCTGTAACACCCCCAAAATTTGGTACAGCGGAAGACTCAACAAGCTTTCGGGGTGCTACGGGGATTGGTATCCAACACAAGACATAAAAGAATGTGATAAAGTAAACAAAAGAAAAATTCAACCATGCGGGGTTTTAAAGTTTACATTTATCCCAAAATCAATCAAAGTCAGGCCCAAAAGAAATAAACATAGGTCCACAATTATTTATCAGAGTTTCAGAAAATAGTTCCATAACCAGGTGCCATAGCCAAGCCTCCAATCCAAGCATCCAAGGGCATCACTTAATTACCTGAGAAAACGCGCTAAAAGTCAGCTTTCGCTGGTGAGATCATAGGTTTAATTTCATAACTAAATCGTGGACATATACGCAAAACGCTTGCTAGCTAGACTAGGCCTCAATCATCCAACCAAAATAATCCAACCAAAATAATCCAACCAAATAATCCAACCAAATCTAACCAACCCTATAGGTGCACACTATAGCTCAAATCAATAGCTTACCTAGTTCTTGACTAGGCCTCGCTCTATAACCAATTCAATAGCTTACCTAGTTCGGGACTAGGCCTCGCTCTATAACCAAATCGACAGCTCACCTAGTTCGGGACTAGGTCTCGCTCTATAACCTTCCTAGTTCTATAAGCATAGCAAGTTTTAAATAAACAAAGCGATAATAGTCTACATAAAACAATTTGCACGTTTCTCACCCCAAGTATTGAAAACAAAGTTCAAGAGTAAAAGTGGGGCTATGACTCACCTCAAATCCAGCAATCCGCAAAAGAAATCGATAGATGAAAGACGTAAGCAAACTCAAGTAACGGCAACTACAGACTCGGCACTTCCTAACAATATCAAACCCGTTCAGAAATTATTTCCTCAAAATCAAATATTCCCAATCCCGAACGTATTCCATTTAACTTTCCAAAAATATCCATTTCTCGAATTATCTTCATATTAATTTGAAGTTTGACGTTTGGTATCCATATGGGTGGAGGGTCGACACAACTCAAACCAAGAAGCCGCAACGAAAAGAATAATAAACCATCTATAGGTCTAATATTAGCCCCATATATTATTTAAATGAATCATCGAAGTTTATCAAATCCGTCGATTTGGTAATCCCCCATATTTATTTACGTAATATATCGTTCCAAGATTATACCCAACCTAAATCACATAGCACAAAGAATACTATATGGTAAATATCGTAGGCCAATAAATTCCCAAGATATATCGTCAAATTTTGCCAAATTCGTCAATTTAGCCAACTCCACGAGATATTTAGCAATTTATTATCCTAATACACGTACCACAACCTATGGGCGTCGTAGGATACGATGCCCATTAACATACTCATTTTATATAGCTAAATAACCCGATTTAACCCATCGATTAAATAAGTTACGTAGTTATAGAAAATGGATATATTAATCGTCATATATCCGTGACAACACAAAAGTCACATAATAAAGTCCACTTGGACTTAAGTAACCACAACTGCGTAAAACTCGATAAGTTTACCAAATTTATAAAAAAAAAAATCTTGTTTTATGTATTAATTACCCAAAGGGTCGTGGTCTTGCTCCCATCGAGCCACAAACAAGCCAAACGGACCCTTACGGGTCGTCGGCCAAAACCAACAACATCAACAAGAACCACAAGGGGCTCGACATGGCTAGAAAGCCATCCAAAACTCATCTTCGAGACCACATGGGTCTCGTCCAAGCTCAAACCGAGCATCAATCTCCATAATCGACAACCAAATAAACCAATCCTTCCACAAATCTTTATCAAATCGACCCACCCGGATACCAAACTCGAAATTTAACTCATTTTATCCAAAACCCATTTGAGTTCTCATGTTTTTTACTATAAACCCGGAAGAAAACCACAAAGTCGTGACCCTTGGTCACGATTTCCACCAAAATACGAGTTAAAACTCGTCTTACCTTCGAAATCCAAGACAAAAATGATATATACTTCGAAAACAAGAAAGATGGTGACGATTTTTGTGGTTTAACGAGGTGAAATAGGGAGTATTTAGGCGCGTGGTTTAGTAGATCTTGAAGAGGATGAGATGGTGAGTCGTTTGGTGGTGGCGGTGTGGTGTGGTGTGGTGACTGGCGGTGGGGCAGTGGTGGCCGGATTTTTGATGGGGCGGCTAGGGTTTTGGGATGGTGGTGTTGATATGTTAATGAGAGAGAGAGATGAGAGGTGAGAATGATGGTTGTGTTTGTTTGTGTGCCAACCGACCCACAAGGACGATTTTTATTACTTACTCAAAAAAAACAATTTTAATAATAATAATAATAATAATAATAATAATAATAATAATAATAATAATAATAATAATGATAATAATAATAATAATAATAATAATAATAATAATAATAATAATAATAATAATAATAATAATAATAATAATAATAATAATAATAATAATAATAATAAAAGTATTAATATTATTAATGGTAGAGTGGGTGAAGTAACTCGGTGTAAAATACACGGACTAA
Source organism: Artemisia argyi (assembly GCA_030686995.1). Classification (NCBI taxonomy): domain Eukaryota; kingdom Viridiplantae; phylum Streptophyta; class Magnoliopsida; order Asterales; family Asteraceae; genus Artemisia; species Artemisia argyi. The sequence goes on from CM060698.1 coordinate 43,561,455, forward strand.
ACCCGAAACCTTTTTAAAACAAATCAAGTCTCATGAATCGAACTCATTCCAAATATTTAACTTCTCACGATACGTTCCAAAATATAAAATATCTGAACCAACATTCAAAATAAATAAAAATTGTTAGGTTATCCTAGTGTCGGAGTCAATGTAGTGCCAACTAATCATCTCAAAAATAAATCACCGCGAATAAATCAAAGCAAACCAATAATTAGAAATTCAAATTCCATAAACAACGTACGGTTTAAAATCACATTCCAACGTTTACAAATCTCATCACAAATAAAATTTTCCAATATTCCAAAAATCATAAATTTTAATGTAATGCGGGTTTTCAAAATGGCTCCCTAATTTGCCAGTTGTCACATGTCATATCATAGGGCTTCCTTGCGAAGACATCTAAGTTAACCCTCAGCAGCTTCTTCAACTCATACTTCCATTTGGGTGAAAGTCTAGCATTGATTGTAACAAGTTGCCTGGTACAACATTCACCTTAACTTCCTCAGTTGTTTGTTCTACAATGTTACAACACGCCAATGCTCCTTCATTCATCTTAGATGTCACATCCGGCATGCACATCTTTTTAGCTCGCCGACATTCTACAATCATGGAGGGCTGAGTGATGATGGTTACAACTCCTCCAGGAATTGGGAATTTGAACATATCATGAATGGTGGAAGGCACAACCTTCAAGATGCTAATCCCTGGTTTGCCTAGCAAGACGTTGTATGGCGAAGCTGCACGTAGGATTGCAAAGTCCATGGTCATCCTTCTCGACCTTGTTCTTTCCCCCACAACTACTTTTAAGTCAATCACTCCAAGTGGCCGGGAGATTTCTCCTGAAAATCCTATTAGCAGGGTGTTGGATGGTCTTAACCGGTTTGTGTCCAAGGGTCTAGGCATCTAAAGCAATGTTCATACATTATCTCCGAACTGGCACCATTATCCACGTAAATTCTTGGACCAAATGCCCTATGCTATCTCAGCTTGAATGATAACTGGTGACTCCTTTGCATTTGCTCAACAGACTGGTGGGAAAGTGATGTCCACATTCATCCAGCTTTCTTCGGCCTCCTCCGACCTTCTCTTCCTCCCATAGCCTGATGATCGCACCATGCTGATGACTTTCCCTCTTCCTTTCTTGTCTCATTTGCCTTTATTTTTAACCTCAAGGACCAAGTGATTCAATTTTCGTAACTCAAGGGCAATTTCAAGTTGCTTCTACAGTTGGTAGCAATCGTCAGTGTAATGTGTTTCTTGCCATGGTATTTACAGAAACGATCTAGGTTCTCCTTCTGAGGAGTACCGATCGATGGAGATGGACGAGGCAGGTTTAGTTGATGTTCACTGGTTTGGATCTCCAATGGGGTTTTGGAAAGGGAGTTGATCATCACACGTTGGGCAGGTCGATGTTGTTGATACGAAGAATGAGCTTCTCTTGGGCAAGGAGGACGAGTATCCCTTGAGTTAGAAGAGTACCCTCCTCCATAGTTGTTATGGGGCTTAGTTGGTTTCCTCTTGTCCTTGTACGACTTATCGTTCTTATAGACGTTATTCCCCTTCTTTTAGAAATCCATCGCCTCACCTCGAGGTGCTTTCATAGTGCCGTAGGCTTCTTGTGACTTAGGAAAGTCATCCACTCTCTCCATCATTTCATCTACTATCCTTAGAATCTTGTCAGCAAACTTCTTTGAGAGCTCGGGACACTTATGTCCATAGATGAATGCTCCTATCTGCATGATCTCAGGAACATTGAGAATACGCCCGCAATGAATTATTCTTTGAAAGTCCGAGAGAGTCTTGTTCGCCTTCCTTTGGAACTTGTGAATTTCTGTGGGATCCTTGAAGCATTTCTTCATTTGTGAAAAGCGGATGAGGAACCTTCTCTTCAATCCGAACCATTTGTCAATGCATCTATTAGAGAGCTTGTCAAACCATCCTTTCGCCCTATCCTTCAATGTTTGCTGAAACATATGGCACCATACCAGCATGGGCCCATTTGTTGTTAATAGCATCTCTTGGGAAAAGGCTAAAGGTGATCCTCTGGGTCCTTCAACCCATCATACATTCGGATATGCGAGGGCATTTGCACTTGGGAGCTGAGAACATGAGGATTTATGAGGAGAATTGAGACTTGAGTTGTGCTTCCTTGAGAGGTTTACTGATATCTTCCTTTTTCCGATAAGTAGGAGCCATGTCCTTGTACTTGTCTTCCACGTATTCTTTTCCTATGAAAGGACGAGAAAAGTCATCTTCTTCAAAATCAAGTTGAATTGGGCATATGCCACTCGTTCCCTCTTGGGATTGCTTGATCAAAGCTTGTAAAGCTTTGATGCTATCGGTGATGAACGCTTGTTGATCGACATCGGACGTGTTCGTTCCTCCTTCGATATTGTTCTCCTTCGTAGGAGGGGTATCAAGATTGTTGCTTGGACCAGCCATTGTTCACTTAACTAGGTAGAGTGAAATAGCGGGTCCTATGGATGGCGCTAGTTTGTAGATGCAAGAATCTGCACATGAGATATGGAGGAGAAGTTTGGATTCAAGGATTTTCGGATCTACTCACATGCTCTGAACTTCGAGGAACTTCGTACCTCCTGCTAGTCTTGAGCTGTGATAAGACAAGTAACACACGTTAGCCTCGCTCCGGGTGTTTAGTCTGAGACCCAACTCCGGTGTGAGAATGAGTATTGGTGATATGAGTGAAGTATGAAATATAAAGTAAAATAATTGATCGTTCGGTTTGCAGTAACTACTCTCGAGAATATCATGCCTCTCAACTGTGAATAGTTGGAGCTATTTATACTACTTACCTATTCTTAGAATTAAGCATGGGCTTGATGGGGCTGTACGGGCCTGGGATAGCGACGTAGAGCTTGTCAGTTAGTGCCGAACCTTTGGTTTGTCTTTCTAGTTTATTACATCATATCGTCCTTTTAGATCGTCTTTTTGTATTGTCAGTGGATCACGCGTTGGTTCATCAGTGGGTCACATTACGGTTCGTCATGGGAAGCGGGTGTTTAGAGACCTGATACACCGTCATTATACTTGATAGCTAGCGCAAGTTATTAAATTGTGCCTTTCAAGAGAAAATACTCATACCGATATTATTCTGCCTTGAAGTTACTAATTTCATAAATATAGATCAGATTGTTGAGCTATAGTACAAACTGTACAGCTTTTTGCTGCCTTATGAATGTAATGTGTAGGGTACAGCTGCTGTTAGGTATCCTAGCTGCTGATATCAACAAATTGATTGTTTACAAAATGATTGGATTGGATCTCTCAAACCAACCCATTTAAGGGATGGACGAACAACTACATATATTGATTATATGTACATCGAATTGTCAAGTTACATACTTGACACGGATTATGGGATGGAGGGATGGAGTAACACGTAAAATATGTAATTAGCTTGATATCAATGAGGAGAAATTAAAGATGGCATTGTCATAATGCTAATGGTAAAACCAGAATTACATCAGATTGCTACAAGAGATTTGGGTTTCAAACCCACTCCCATCAATTTAAAGACACCTTTCCACCTCATTACAAATCCGTAACTGTGGACTCAAGACTAATACATTAAAAAAAACATAAACTCAATACCATAACGATGGATACATAGATTAATATAACTTATTTATATTATATAAATCTTTATTCATTTTAATTGATATATAGCAAGGGATCCAACAATAATCAAGAAACTACAAAGTTCCGTTATTTGATATGACATATTGTCGATCTCCCATGTTACTAGCAACATATGCAGTCTCCCATTTTATCTTTTCCACGGCAACTGAGAGGATCACTTGATTTGATCACACACTATGGGTGTTGGACCTTTTAATGTGTAAATATGATACTTTGAGTGAATATGATTAAGTATGCGGAATCTACTTAACCACACTTAGAATGTTTATTGAAAATGGAACTGTGATGCTTGTGTTTATTTAACAAAGAACAATGAAAGTATTTCACCAAACGATTCAATATTATTCAGAATAATACGAGTGATCTTTACTATCACTAGGGTTACAAAGACCTTGAATCTTGTGTTTTGTTCTAATGTTTTTCTGTATGTATATGTCTTTTTCTATCACACACATATATTTATACATGTATCTAAGATCTTCCTTTTATAGTCCAAGGAAAGATCTTTTACAATCTATATGACTCATCTAATTTACTAGCTTTATGACTAAGCTTCATTCTAGCTAGTTGATGACTTATCATGTTAGTCATTAAGATACAACATGTATCTAGGATTACAACTCACTTGGAGTGTTCAATTTGATGACTACAACAAAGATATTATCTTGTATATGAATCAGTAGAATAAGTCGTACTTATCTACACAGCTGTCTGTATGAGTCATAGTAGCATCAGCAGAATCCATCAGCAGAAACACCTTCCGTAGAAAACATTCTTCAGCAGAATCCATCAGTGGAAACGTGCTTTGTGCTTTATCAGCAAAAACATACTTGATGTATTTCCTTAAACCTTTATGCTGATTCTTCTGATTATTTAATTCCCAACAATCCTCCCCTAAACATGTGAATTACATTCAAACATGTTTTTCTGAATTAAATGAGGACTTTGTGAAGATCTTTCAAACACTTCATTGTCAGACTGTGATCTGAACTTTCTTCTCTTTTGAGTGATTGAATGTCTTTCTCTGTAACTCATCAGCTTTCTGTTCTTTGCTCCAATCTTGGACTAAAAGATGGTGCAATATTCAACTTGAAGAATTATAAGAGGCGGAAAACTTATTTTACTGTCTCATATTTGTAATGGAAGGTAATTTTAAAAGCTGGCTCAGATACCAATTGTGAAAAGCTTATTTTAAAAGCTTTTACTTCATCGTTTATGGGCTCTAGGATGTTAAGCCTTTGATCTAGGAATTTGGCTATTACAAGCACAATAATAATATTGACGGAATATTCTATGAAAGAAACAATATTATCACAACAAGGTTTTTCTAACTTCTCCGTTTGTTATTCCAACTAGCCCCAATGCTATGTGATCAAGTATAGCACGGTTTACAATCTAACAGGGATCAAAGATCCTTGAGGCTAAACAAACCTAACAACAACAGACCCCTTGTCTGATGTTCCCACACACACTCTTTTTAGATGCTTTACATTTTAACACACTTGGTGTTATTGTAATTTCTAAGTACGAAGCACCTTGGAGGTGACGTTTACTTTGTTTCACTGTGAAGCATGCACTCACCACCCTTTTTTTAAAGGGGTGTGATCTCCTTTTTCTAGAACAAAGGAGATCATTACAAAATTGATAAGCTTAGTCATCTACTATCTAGCTTATGACTAGGATGTCAAGTCATCTAAGATACAACACGTGTCTATGTTTACAACCCACTTGGAGTGTTCAATTTGATGACTGATGAAAGATATTATCTAAAGGATATACTTGACTTTTATGCACATAATATCTTCTTCATCTTTATCCATTCAGTAGTATGACTCATTGATCAGCAGCAGTGTCAATCAGCAGAATCTATCAGCAGAATCATTTTGCTTATCAGCAGAATCCATCAGCAGAATCATTTTGCTTATCAGCAGAATCCATCAGCAGAACCATTTTGCTCATCAGCATAATCAATCAGCAGAACTATTTTGCTCATCAGCAGAAATGCACTTAGCGTATTTTGCTTATCATTTCAGTATTCTTCATGTTTCAGATCATCAAATCTATGGAATATTTAATTCCTAACAGCAACCCTTCGAGCACTTGCTTGAACCTGGTGCTGGGCCACTTGGTGGTCCTTTTGTTGTTGATCCGCCGCCACCAGGACAACCTGGTATATTGGATTGACCTGGGTTACTCTCCCAATCTGTAGCTGCACATGCATATCAAATTCAAAATACCGTTATATGTATTTACAAATCAATACCTTGAAATTACTGTTACTCTTTAAATTACGCGTGATATTCATTCTAAGGTTGCTTTGAAATTGAATTGAATCTTAAGCATTTGATGTAGTCAAAGTAGCATTGATACAACATGGTATACATGAAGATGCACAATGAATTTGAAACTAATTAAAGAAAGTGGGATATCGGTTATTTAGAGAGGTGTTGATGTTTTCGTTTTAAGTATAGTGTTTATAACCGAAGAAATGCTTAGGAAAGTATTTTCCCGGGTCGTGTCCCAGCGAAGGTGTGAATGGAATTTCGAATTGCCGATTCGTGAAACGTGTCGTGAAAGTGGTAAAAAGTGATTTGAATGAGATTATACTAATGAATATGAAAATGAAACACAAATAACCAACTAAGCACGTAAATCAAGTAAACAAACTTAAAACGTAACGTAGAATCGAAAACGTAAACTTAAACGTAAAATAAACGTTAACGTACGAAATAAAACGCGACTTTTAAGCTACACTACTCCTACGGACTTGAAAATAATTTTGAAATATTAAAAATGATAAAAGAAAATTTTGAGAAAAAGAAAAATATTTTTTTGACTTTTTATTTATTTTTTATGAATTAAAAACTATTTAATTAATTAAAAATTAAAAGAAAATGCAAATAAAGTGAGTAAAATGAATATTACATTTTGAAAATTATAAAATAACTAAAATGTAATTTTAAAACTAAAAACTAATTTTTTTTGGCTTTTTATATAATTTTTGGGAATTAAAAACTATTAAATCTAATTAAAAATTCAAATTAAATTCAAAATAAATGAAAAAAATGCAAGATAAATTTCTAAAATTCTAAAATAAATGAAAATAATTTTTAAAAATATTTTTGGATTTTTCTTGGCTTTTTTCTGATTTTTTTAGATTTTTTAGTAATTAAAAAGTAATAAAAATTGATTAAAAATGAAAATAAAATAAGAAAAATAGTAAATGGACTCAGAAAAATATGAAAAATTTAGGGAAAATCAAAAATAATATTTTAAACCTAAGAAAAATTTAAAAGTTGGAAAATAAGCTCTAGAATTGCTACTGGGCTTAAAACAGCTTATTGGGAGTGCTTATTTATAAGCACTCCTTTGACCCAGTTGACCAAAACTTTGACCAGTTGACTTTTTTACTCAGAAAAGCTTATAGGAACAGTTTAGGACCAGTATGAACTCAAAAAACACAGGTATGGCTCAAACAGCAATAAGCACAAATGAGAATAAGCAATAAGCAATCAGCATAATAAAAGAGCTCACAGATGATTCTAATAAATTATATAAGTGCTACACAACTTAATTTAGCAAGCTAAACCCTGAGAATAGGTTGCATAGAACGATCACAAGTTTAAGGCTAACACAGATTTAAATGCTCCAAACCCCTCACTTACAGCTCAAATTTAAACACCCTAATAAGCTAATCAGTGCAAACTAAGTACAGATTCTATAAGCCTATACTACAAACTAGCTTAAATCCCAAAAGCTCTATTTCTATAGTTCAATAGATACCTTAAAAAACCCTGAGATCAGAACCTGTTGAGCCTGCAGGATGCAGGTTTGACTTTTTTAAAATGCAATCCTAAGTTGACTCAGCTGAATTTTAGCAAATCAAAACTCACCCTACATATATAATTAACTTGGTTTAAGACTTGATTCCCCTAATTGAACTATAAAACTTTAAATGTGCAAGATTACAACTACCTAATCCAACTGATGAGCATATGAATTGAATAAACAGCTATTGTTGACTTTTACTCTGAAACCTAAGGTTTTATATACTACGACTAACTTATGAGGCCTAAGTGAGCTACTGATGCAGATAATGAGGCAAGAAAACAATCAGATCACTCAAGTAACTAATCTACCAAACACCCCTAATATGAGCAGTTACACTATGACAGCTAATAATGACTAATACTACCACTAAATAAGCTGATAAAATGATCCAACAAACTGCAACAAACCAGAAACTCAGAACACTGATCTCAAAATACCACAGCAACACAACTCAAAATGGTAGACAGATAGTAAAACAGAGATGAAACCACAAACAGAATAATAAACTAAGCAATCCTAACTAATAATGATGCCACAACAGAAATAAGCAATTATTAAATACTATGAACTAAATGAAACAGTAACAATAAACCAGATTTATACTAGAAATATTAAGCTAGAAAGAATGAGAATGAGACTTACTATCCACCTCTCAGCTAAACAGAGAGGTTTCCCACACAGCCTGTCTTTAAGACAGGCCAAATGCTCCTCTTTGCTGTCTAATCCAATGAATAAGCTCAGCTTATTGAATAAGCTTCAATCAGTTGACCACTTTGGATATTTTTTTTTTCAATTCAAATGAAACAGAAATATATAAATGAAATACAGAAAATAATACTGAATTTAAACTAATTAATCAATAACAATAAGCAAATTAAATTTGAAATAAGACAATAAGCTAAAACTGAATTATATTAAATTTAAAAGGTTGAGTACAAAACTGAAATTTGAAATTACAATGGAATTAAATTCTGAAAATTAAAATGACAAGAATAAAAATTGGTCAAAATCCTTCTAATAACATGAAAAATTGGACAAGTTTACATGAGTGAGGAGGGGGTATATATATAGCTTGCTGAGTTGGGTTGCCAGGTCATCTATCCGCGTGAAGGTGTGCTTCTTCTGATTCCTTTATAACCCTTGATCCAATTCCAGATGATTCCAATCATTATCAACCCTTGGATCGCGTGTGGTGACATGACCTATCCTCCGTGTCCTTCTCCATTGGACCACGTATCCCTCAAACATTCCCTGACTCGTTCTGACCCTTCTAGAACATTTAATTATTGGATAATAATTACCCAATCAGGGAAATTTTGGGGGAGGTGACGTTAGGGTTCATGAAACAGTGAATATTTTCTTGGTTAAAAGGTTTTGGGGGGCGGGTAAATGGTATTTGGGATTTTATTTATATGTTGACCGGATGTAAGGGTTGACCGGGTCAAGGGTGGATCGGGTAGAGGTGTAAGGGAGTGGACTTGGGCTGGGAATTAAGGGAGTTGAGCTTTTGGTTTTATGATTATTATTGGATTGGTGTCTTAGATGGGTTAATTGTAAAATCTGGTTATAGGATTTAACTTAATATTGCCAAGGACCAATTATGTAATACTAAAAATCCCAGGGACTGAATCTGTAATTTTCCAAACATGTGTTCCAAGGGTAGTTATTGACTTTCTGAATTCTTGGAGGAACATGTTTGACTTTTCTTGAAATATTCTTTGAGGGACCATTTTTGTAATTCTTTGAAAATGCAGGGACTAAAATCGCTAATTCTTCAAAACTTTGTCTAGGGACTTTTTATGCAACTTTTGGAATTCCTGAGGGTTTCTTATGACATTCTGAGCTTTCTTTGATCATTTTGCTTCCCCGGCTCCGGCTTTTGACCTTTTTCCAATCTCGTGCTCGTTTTTGTCGGTTTTGGCTTTGTTTTTGTTCATTTTTCACATATCCGTACCTGCACATACACAAATACAAAAACATACATTCTCTTGGTATATTTGGTTAGTATTTGGTGTATTTGGTCTGATTTTGGTCTAAAAAGGATGTGTGATTAATCACTCATCAGGTGTACATGTACGTCAGTACCTGCCCCTATGTTAAAAAGTTTGTGAAATTTGGCGATAACTTATGAAAAAGAACAAAAAATGAAAAATAAGTAAAAGAGAACTTCAAAAATGAAGATTGAAGTAACATGCAAATGCACATGATACGTTTTCATATAAGTGGAAGCTCACATTCGTTGTAAAAATGTATTATATTTTTTCTTAAGAATTTGTATAAACTTATTATCAAAGGTTTTGTTTTTATTGGATTTTGGGTGTTGTGATAAAATTACCAACCTAGTTGGCGAGCAAGGCTGTGTGTGTCGTGGGCGTCAGCAACTGTTGTGGTTTCGAAAGATGAGCTAACAACGATGAGAAAAATGAGAGCGAAGGCATGTCCTCCTCTGTTTAAGATTGATGCCATTTTTAATCAACGAATAAACGATATGATTGTATGTGTATCCATTTATTGTAGCTTCTATTTATAGCCTAAACCAAACATTCATTTCTTTCAACAGTACTGATCATAGTCAACAACGGAAATAGAGAGGAAATGACTATCGGAGCAAGTTTTTTGATCCTGTGTTCACACTCATGTTTTGTCTCTTCACTCTGCAAATCTTGTTTTTTCAATAACAAGTGGTATATGTTAATACATAAACGAGAAAGGCTACGAACGCCGCGTTGCGGGCTCGCTTGTTTATTTTGCGACGTTTTGGGCCTGTTTTTCTTGTCGAGATGATTATCTATAAATAAGGTAGAGTAGAATAGTTTGGCAGCTGTAATAAAACTTGGAAATTCATATCTTCTATAAAGTGATTATACAATTCACCTGTCTTCAATTTTTACATATCGCCTCTTTGCTAAATCCCGTTGGAAACAAACCATCTTCAAGCTAATGACCAATTCGTTAGCACCCGTGTTGGCAATCTTAGCAAAGCATATGCAACTGTTGTCGTGTCTGCTTCTATCTCTGCAAGAAAGATATGTGCTAACCGCCTGCCACAATATAGAGAAAAATCACTACCCACATATACATGGTCTAATTATAATTTTTTTAATAATAAGTATAATTTTTTCAACTAAACGACCCATAATTCAACTGTTTATTTAGTCTATTCGATTCATATTTGGACTGGACAACAGGGCATTTGGATCATTTGAGGTGTATCAAAATAGACCAAGAATTTGGGTGGGGAAAGCCTGAACAAAATTATGTTTTCTTATTCCTAAGTTTAGTGCTCACTTGCTGTAGTGCCAAAGGGTGTTTGATACTCACTTGAGTGCTGCAGCAAGAGATGTATGGCACTGACTTTGGTGTCGCAGCAATGCACATGCCATTAAGAAGTTGATCTTTCAATTACGCGCTAAGAACCAACCCCCCTCCTCTTTCTGGTCCACGAACTCCTCTAACGACAGTTCACCAAATCAACAACAGATCGAAGTTGAGAAGTCAACCTGAGATTGCAACCGTGAGTCACATCAGCAAATATCACCACCTCTGCTACCTTTTCAGAAAAATGGCATAAAATTCAGTGAGCATAGACCCATAGTATAATGAAACAGTTATAGTATAATGAAGCAGTTATAGGCCCTCCAAAAGGGTCTTCGTCCTGTGGTGTGAAATGAGTGTCTTGCAGCAATTCCTCATCTGAAATCGGAAATCATACAAATGTGTCACAAACATATACATCAAGAAATCTCAACTATAAAATAAGCAGCTTAAACACCATAACCCAACACAATAACTGGCTATTTCACTATTTTAGATGTTAGTCTCAATGAGGGGGTGTTTGTTTCGGCTTATATAGGCAGCTTATGGCTTGTTTGGTTTTGGGCGTATGTTTCATAACCTCATTTTTTTCGGCTTATTCTTATACTTTTCCACTTATATAAATTTATTATGTCATAATAAACTTACATAAAAAATTGCAAAATAAGCCATAAAAAGTGAGTTTATAAAACATAAGGACTAAACCAAATAAGCCATAAGCCGGCTATATAAGCCGAAACAAACACCCTTCAGTGGCTTATGGGCTTAGCTACATGACCTTATAGCTCATAACCTGCTTACGGAACTCATAAAAATGCAAAATATGAAATCTTCTAAAATAGTTTTCTACCGAGTTATTAGACATTGTTTTTTCACCTCATTTTAAACACGAAAAATAAGCAACCCCAAAGAGACAATTTCCAAGTGTAAAGAAATTATTAAATTTAGGCCGTACATAGAATTGCCATACATTCTTACTCTTTTCATTAGTGTGACAATAAAGCATCCACATTCTTCTATAGATGAAATGTTTTTTTACCTTAACATTAGGCCAGACGAATCGTGGTCAGCCAATGATACCTCTATCGGGTTGCGCGCGGACAACAGCGGTAGTATTTGGCTGTGTTTGTCTAGCCCATGACGCATTCCATCGAGCTACAACCAAAGAAAATGGCAACACAAATCTGTTAGCAACTTCAGTGTGCTGGTGAACACTAAATATCAGGATTAAAAAAAAAGTGGCAATGATAAAACATTATTAATACGTTTGTGAGTGATTGTAGATGCACCTGCAGATGTACCCGTCGTAGCACGATGAATGGAAGGGGCTGGCGGGTGCGAGCACAGAACCATAGACCAATGGTCACTTTCAGAAGCACGTGTTGCATCTGCAGAAAAAGTAGTCGCAAGTTTAATCAGCTGAGCCAACACGAAGTAAACCATAAAAGAGTATAAGGTGAAAGGCGGAGGTTTAAATGAAACATTGATAAACATATAGCAACTGACCGTCATTAAAAGTACCAACCATCCCGCTGCTGGCCACGACTCCAACTGCAGCTGAAACAATGACGGCGAAAGAGAGATTAGCATCTCCAGTGACAGAAGCAATGACCACCCAAAAATGAGACCGAGAATTGGAATGAGACATTGATAGACATATGGCAACTGACCATGGTTAAGAGTAGCAGCCATGCCTCTGCTGCTCCCGTCTTCAACTTCAGCTGAAACAACAACGATAAAAAATGAATTAGCATCTCCGATTGCCAAAATAGTGACACCCGAAAAGTGAAAACCACGTAAGAAAGTACCGGCGATATCATTGGAAGAATGCAAGGGCACATCCACAGCCTGGTGTACATCCATGAAAGTGAGTAGGGCCTCTTTCTCGTTCATCAGCTCGCCTTCTGTGATTCAGCCCTTATAAAATTAGAATAGGTTGATGATTGTTAGGAATATATTTAATTACCTGACAATATATGGACATAAAATATGGATGCTATACAAATATATTCCTCACTAATAACTTAATTTACCTTGACACAGTTAATTCTTGCTCCTTCATTCACATCTCATCTGTGCGCCTTCATTTACACTTAAAACGGCAATAAGCATCGGCATATTAGTATAAGCTTAGTCGCGGTTCATATGTTGTTCGATAGAAGAAAGATGTTAAATATTTATGAAGCTACAACCTAATTGTATCCGTTTCTATCATTTAAGGCACCTATAGCCAATAAAGCTTAACCTTAAGATAACAAAACATGGTGATAATATGGTGGTTAAATAGCTATGTACTCTAAAACCTTTAGTCTAGCAAGTATCTGAACTGACTTTGAATGAGGTAATGGTACATACCTCGTCCATTCTCAGCTCCTTTAGAGATGCCTACACTCCTCTTCATGTTGAGATCTCGATTCTCTCGACTCAACTGAATGATAAAGAAACTTTGTTTATTAGGCTTTAAATATAGGATTTGAAGAGGTTCAAACCTCACTTTATCCGAACCAAACTTATTACTGACCTGCAAAATACCATAATAACAAACTTTTTAAGCAACTTTGTTTTCTGAATTTACATGGGAAGTTAGCAATTTATCATTTAAGAGAATATCTCGAACTAATCCACTAAATAACAATACTTGTTCTTTTAAATGAATCTCATACAATCATATACAGTTGTGCCCATCCATAAACCACTATGCCTTATCTCACAGATTTATGGCCATGCCTGCAAGTAGTTTTTGTCACTGCCATGTTCACAAATTCATTTAAGAATAAGAATTAATATACATGGTAAGATAAAGAACATAGTTTATTTGTTAAAGTCGGTTTAACGAAAATATACACCTTAAAAATTGGAGATGTGCATTATATTAAAAAGCAACTGATTATATATGAATGCCAGTGTAGCTTTATCAGTTGCTACAGAGTCACATGGCTGTTCACAATATAAATTCATAACACTGGGACTCTTCAATCGGCTCGCTACCACACTCTAAACATCTCACATTATGACTAATGTTCCTCGCCTGCGCAACGCCTCTTCACGGGATCTTCTTCATTATCCATCTTGCAAACAGAACTTAAAAAATTACAACCTAAATAAATAAATTATAAATATATTTTTCATTTAAGCATTTCATCAAACATTTTATGTGCAACCAATTTCCTTCAAAAACGGTATTTCATTGGGTGTTTTAACCATAGGGTCCAGGGCAAAAATATTTACGAAAATCCACGTTCTGCTACTGACCTGAAACAGCCCTAAAATCTACTTAGAAACCCCATCAAAACTCATCCTAATCATCATCTATTCGCTTGCAATGCCATAACACATCTCAATAATATATCTCAATCATCAAAAATTACAGAAGGTAATGAATCCTAAAATTAAAACTTCATAACAGTTGAATTTGTCAAATAATCAAAACTTAAAATTAAAAAAAAAAAATAAATAAATAAAACTTGCATCTACCTTTTAATTGTTTCAGGCACATTTAGAACAACAAAAACCCTGAATCTTCCTCATGGTACCTCATTGTTTCCCATCTTCTTCATCGCCTCTAGTACGCAGGTTTTGTTAGATAAGTATGAGATCTATCATCCAATTATTGAGGCGGTGAGATGGTTAGCGTTTTCTTTATATGGATCGTATGGCAGCTAAACTGTCAGGATCATTGGGCAAGAATCAACGGGCCAAAGTAAGCCAACAATTTTTGGCGGGAAACCCATGTCAAAAACGGCGCCGTTTAGTATATGGTTTAATAATAAGTATAATGAATCTTCCCTCAATAGTCCTATCACCTAAATACGAATATCTAGTCCCACTTTCTTAATTTTGATTACTTATACACTAACTAGATTATAAGAAAACCTAGAATTTAATTCGTAACATTCACAAACAATTAAAGTAGAAGCCAATGATTTAGAATTTGGAACATTATAAGTGATTGTACTTGTTCAGCATTGCAAATATATGTTTGTATAAACTTTATTTGATAACGGACATGGGGTTATTGGAAAAGGGAGTATATAATGTTAGAAAATGAAAACCCCATAGGAATATATTTAATTGATGCGGTATTTATGTATTACAAACTCACAAATCCTAAAGTAACTCTAAGTCATTTAGACTACGTCACCTCAATAATTTCAAGAGTTGGTACGTTATACATATTAATATATTATAGTTCAATTCAATGTTTTGGTGAAATGAAGAAATGGGAAAGAAATGGCTTGTATTTTGGCATAAAGTGTTTATGGGCATAAAATATTATTTGAGTTGTCTGGATTGAAAAGAACGCCACACTTTTCCAAGGGAAGAAAAAAGCCTTCTTGAAATGTATATATCAAGTGACAGATCGAGTCGCATATCTTAAACCAAGAATGTTAATGGATTACAGACAACTCCATACCACCAAGACCAAGTTAGTTGAAACCTTATATATAATTTTATTAGACACCCAAACGAATGATAAAACCTGGACATTACCCATAAATACGATAAGATATGATTTGAAGACATTTCGTTTCTCACTTTCTATCAATATGACAAGAATATATATCTCACTGATCATTAGAATATTTGTGTGTTGTGCAATGCTCAGTTTGATAATCGTCTAACTATATAGTTTCAGTTTAGCATTTAGTTGATTAAACATAGTTTCGATAATTGTTCATTGCATTTCAACAAGGAATCCGTGGCGCACCCAGACCCAAAACTTATCAACTGTGAAGTACTGTTTAAATGAACTACCACTTGGGTGTAATTGTTGGAATTTATGGATAAATATTAATAAACGTATGTCTAGAATCGAACTCGAGACCTCGGGATTGCACACGTTACAAATGAGAGTTAAAGTATAATAATTGATATATATTAAATGTTGTATATATAATTATTTGAACACAAGAAATTACTTAATGGTTGTTAGTTGTTAACCGTATGGACTAATTATCATTAAAGGCAAACAATAAGGACTAGAATGGAAATAGAGGACAAGAAGGATCCGGAACAACCCTTGGGTTGCTTGGCCGGTCGTGAACCTCAAAGGGAAGGGATTCCCTTGCCCTAACTTGTCCTCCAAGATATTCATTCACTATATAAGCAAACCTAGGGATCAAACTTTGGTACCTTTTGTGCACACACACAAAACCCTAAAAGTTTTTCCTTCTCTTTGTTTTCCTTTGTGGCCGATCGATCAAGAACCCTTAAGGGTTTCTTAGATCGAATTTTACATTATAAAATTCTTGTGTTTTTGTTACTAGCATCACCTTTAATTCGTTAGTAGTTTGTGTGTACAAGAACGAGGTAATTACTCACTATAGTAATTATCAAGGGATCGATTAACAAAACGGTAAGGGGTTAATCATTGATCCATATAAACCCTAATTAGGGTTCATTACATGTTCAAGATTAATTTATTGATTCTTGATTTGCTAGAATCACTAAAGGTACGTTCCTATTTAATTTATGTTAATCTTTTATATGTTATAGATGTTCCTATGCTTCCGCAATTGTGTTTACCTATTTATATGATTGTCATGATACTAAAATTCTAACAGTGGTATCACGAGCTTGCTATAACATGTAATTGATTACATAAAACACATAAAAAACAAATTTTGATTGTTTTAGATACGTGTTTTGGATCTAGGGTTTTGTTTTTTTAATTTTTTCGAAACCCTAACCCTAATTTGGGGGGGGGGTCGATTTATTCCATGAACCCTAATTAGGGTTTGTGGTTTTATTAATTAATTGGATTAGAAACCCTAGGTTGCCTACATGTTTATGTGTAATTTGGGCGTATCCTTGACTTAATTGGTAATTGTTATGCTTTGATCCGTGACGAAACATGCATGATAGTCATGGGTTATTAATTGTTTATTAATTGTTAAGCTTTTTCACATGTTTAGATAGATCTTATATTGGGGAAGACCCCATAATTATTAGCTATGTGATTAGCTTTGGCCTACGCAATTAACTTGTCAATGTATGTGGCTCACTTCCATTAAGAGGTGAAGGCCCTAGTTAATTATATGCATATAAAAACCTAGAATTGATTATGTTAGGATCTTTTCTAAAAAGATTGCATGTGGCTAATTGTTTCACCTTTATAATTGTTAGGTTATTAGTTGTTTTGATTTGTCTTTATTACTTGTTTTATTGTTTGATTGTTGGACATGTTTGTAAGCAATAAAAGGGTAATTTTTTTTAAAGAAAATAATACGGACTAATAATGGTGAAACCGTAAGTAATAAAGATTGAATCTTGCGGAGTCTTAGATACCAACAACGGTTCACTTCGCATGGTAATTCGCTCCAAGGCGAGACTAGCAAGATTCATACTTTATTGCATGATTTTGAGATTGAATCCATAAACTTTTGCTTGATTGATGTTTTGTGCAAATATGTTTTTAAAAAATTAACTCTTTTAAGACTTGATTCATAACCGTGATATGAAGGCTTAGAAAAGATCCTTAGAGTCTGCCTTGGTTATCACAATCTTGAATATGTCTTAAACGAATTACTTTTAAAATCATAATTGTAGAAAGTCATCTTAGGGTTTATTAAACCTCAAGTAAAACTTTGTGTATTAATCTTACGAATTGGTTATAAAAAGGTTTTGAAAACTTATGTTATAAAGATGAGTGCATGCATCTTTATACATGTTTTGATTTTCACATTAAAAATTTATACCCTAAAATTTAAGTTACATGCCATCTAACTATAAGAAACACTTGAAGTTATTATTTAGTAAACGTGAGACGCATGCTAAATTTTAATGACAAGGTAAATTTCCGAGTGTGCGTGAGACCACACATGGAGAATTTGCAGTTTCTAAGTTAGACGACTTAATTAAGTTGATGCGTGAGACCTAGAGCTTAAGGCATGAGATAGGATGAAACATGCTTATATGACAAATTGATGAATCAATTTGATGTAAATCCCATAATGATCTAGGAATTGGAAAAATGTTTGGCAATTATTGTTCGACAGATTACCATCTTTTATACTTTCACCACTAGCAGATCAACTGATGTGGTGGAATCTATGTAAAGTTGGATCCTAGATTTTCAAGAAAATATGTTGGTTATATGAATATATCCTTGGGTATTATATTTTCTTGGAAATATAAATTATCGAAAATACTAAAATTGAATTTTGTAAATTCTTTAAATGTATTAATGCAACATTAAAACCGTAAACGTAAGTTATTCTTTAATTGATCTACACCCGTTGGGGTTTTTGGTTAGAGTCAATTTTACTAAAAGAATAAATCTAGTCTTCGATCCATTAGGAGAAGTGTGAGACTTAATCCTAATCCTTTTCATGAATGAGAAAGGTATAATAGGATGATTAGAATTGTCTAAATTCTATAGACATAACTCATAGCAAAATTTAATAGTAAGATTATTTGCACTTTATGAGTTATTAAATTAGAAGCTAGACTGATTACTGCACAATGGTAAAAGACGAATTAGATTATTTTATCTAGTTGTTTTGATTTGACCATTTACAGATACTACATACAATTGTTGGAATGGTAGATCTATACAGGAAGAAATTGCATGCCCAGTTTTTTTTTTCAAGTTAATAGCATGGAATGTCATGAATCACATTTACATAGTAGAATACATTCTTTTAAAACCTATATATAATTGTTGCATGGGGTTTTCTTAAAAGACGTAGGAAAGTAAATAGTACACTATTTCCTTTCACTGATTAATGAAACATTTACAATGTTGTCAAATTCAGTGGGAGTATTGTGTTCTTATGACTGAATAAGGGATTATTGTAATGTTCTCTAATTCAGTGGGAGTTATAAGACTTATTGTCTTAATTGTAACTTAGATTATCTTTTGAATATCTCAAGGTAATTACTTTCCAAATATAGACACTAATATTTTCAAGGATAGTCATGTACGTTTCCTTGATCGATTGAGTAAACTCTATATCTACTAAGTTATGTTAATGACACAAATCATATTGTTCACATTACGCGTGCGTGTTGTTTATGTGGTACATGATGTTGTTCCATGCACAAGTGGGAGAAATCTACATTGTGTGCAAGGTACAACACATAAGAATATGATTTAATGGATTCTCTTACCTGCAAAATAAGAGACTATAGTTCTAATATGCTTAATATACATCTAGATTAAGAAACACTTGGTGTTGAAATTTAGTAAACGTGAGACGCAGGCTAAATATTAACAACAAGGTGAATTTCCATATATGCGTGAGACCAACATGGATAATTTATAGTTTCTAAATTAGACATCTATTAGAACATGTGTCAATAACGATACTACTTCAGCTTTAATATTTATGCATTATTGGAATGACATAAATGCATGAAGTAATATAATACTACTTCAATAATTATGTATTCTTAGAATGACATAAATAAATAAAGTAGTGTGTTAACTTGAAAATATTATTGAAACCAAATGATGGTGTTCATGATTACTTTAATAATACATGTTTATACTTTATTGTATAGTTATAAACATGAAGTCTTCTAAGTATTACAAGACTTATAATAAAGTAAGACGTTAGCTTGTTATGGTCTTTTAATTAAGACATATACAAGAAGTCATTGAGTTGATCAATGATTAATAACGAATAGTGGGATTATAACACGTTTATGTTTTAATGCGACATAAACATGAAGTGACTTGATTAATAAGAACTTGGGTTATAAAGCATGCAATTGGCTTGAAAATACTATTATACCATTAAGTTGATTTAGTTGGTAAATAGACAAACTAAAAGATATATGGTTATCTTACATATTGTTAGATTGTTTTACAATATGAGTTCTAATGAAATACTATATTATAGTATGTTCAGTTAGGAGAATCAAACTCTATTGGTATTTTTTGATTAGAGATAACTATAACTTCTTTTCTTCCAAAAGTTATCAAGGTTAGAAATTGAGTATGGCTTGAATATACTCAATTAGACTCCTAGAAGATTAATAATACGTTATTGAATTATGAAATGTGATGAATCACATTAAGTCTTAAAATTGAAGTTCTGAATTTGTTAAGTTACTTATGTGAAGGTTATTAACAAAGAGCTATCAATGCGTATTTGTAAAGTCCTAAAAGAGAAAATTGGATTGTTGCTCTAATTGCTAAGTACTTATATTCTATATAATGCTAAAGGCAAGTGGGAATATTTTATCTTGAAAAGATAGAATTACAAGATACATAATCTTCTAAAACCACATTAGTTAAAATCATGATGAGGCTTAACATGTAAATGATAAACCTCAAGATGATGGAATCATCATTCATAGATCCACTTGGATATCTCAGATATTTAATTAATATGCTGATGATTATATGATGTAATATTACCAAAATAATGAATTGGGTAAATTACTCATATTATGAATGTTAAAGATGCAGTTCATAAAGATATTCAAATTTAAAAATTTGGTTTATCTTAATTCTTAATGGTTAGAGAATGAAGATGAGTTTATTCAAAGATAATGTAACCCGAGTGGTTTAAATCTTTGAGTTGAAATCATATGAACAAAATTGTACACATATCTTAATGCATATCTTATGACAAGATTATTAATCAATTAACTATGATTGAATAGTCTTTTCTAAGCACATTAAAGATACAAAGATTGTAATTGTCATATTTATATAAATATGAAATTTGACAATGAATATCAAAAACTCTTTCTTCAATGATTACTTGAGTGAGGACGATAAGTAATCAAAGGGAGTTTATGAATTCATGCAAATCTTTGGAAGTATACAAAGTGCAATAATCCATGAATGGATAAATGCATGCATCTAGGAGATTAATCTTATGTTTAATTATTATATCCAAGTTTTGATTTATAATTGAAATAAGATAATTTCTAAGTATTCCTGAAAGCTAGTGGGAGTATTATGTTTGATTTACTAAATCATATATGTTGTATAACATATAAGAAGTTACATTCCATATAAGTGAAATGTTAAGATTTAGTTTGGAATGAAACTATTAGTGAAAGATTTAGAAAATAAAACATACAACCTTGGAATTAAAGTTTATTATTTAATAAACATGTGCGGTAAATAAATTCTAATAGAACATAATATATCATTTAGAAAATGGATATATATTATGAAAAGATAGAACATGAATATAAATCTAAGTATGACTGAAGGATTTTCATGTGCATCATATTATTGTTACATCATGCTTAAATGCTTAATGATTTAACAATATTTGATATCTTGTGTAATGAATATTCTAAAGAAATATGTTTGAACTTAGAATAATGATCCTCAAACCTGGAATTGCTCCTAAACATTACACAATGGATATTAGGTTATGGAATTTTAAATAGCATATTGTTGTTTGTATACAATGATGACGGTATAAATTGAGACGACACTCAATAACAAGTCATGGAAGGATTTTATTCTTAGCCATGTGAACTAGTTGTGCTCAACTAAGAGCAGAGTTGCATTATACGATAAAGAATTAGAATACTTAAACTTTAAAATGTTTGAAAGTTTGATTATCATAAATTAGTGATTGAGGATGTCACACCATTTATGAATATTATATGGCTATATCAAGAAAGTTGGATGAACACATACAAGAATTTCAATAATTAAAATTCTTGAAATAAGTATTCTCAAAATTATCATAGATCAAAGTTAGTTGAATAATGCCTTGTCAACAAGTATGATTGTCATTACTTGAGGCATAATTGTCAACAAGTCATTACTTGAGACAAAATTCATTAACTAGAATTATCATGCATTGATCTATTTAGTATTTGGATAAAGGATATTAAGCAATTATTATCTATAATGAATTAAAGTACTTAGTGCGTTTGTTTTCATTAATAATAAATTGTGTCCTATATTTGCATGTTTAAATCCATGAATAACTTATGTTATTCTAAATTGTCCGTTGTCAATTAATGATATGGGAATATCATTAAACTAAGACAAATCTGAGTATTGGTTAGAATATACTTGAAAGTATATTGATGCGTTGACATACCAATTTCACATGATATTCAATAAATTGAATATAGGACTTATCCCAACAACATGAGTTTACTTTATGGATCTTGTCAT
Organism: Artemisia argyi; assembly: GCA_030686995.1. Taxonomy (NCBI): domain Eukaryota; kingdom Viridiplantae; phylum Streptophyta; class Magnoliopsida; order Asterales; family Asteraceae; genus Artemisia; species Artemisia argyi. The sequence continues at coordinate 43,583,365 of CM060698.1, forward strand.
AAAGTAAATCATGAATTTGTTATCCTCCGACTTGAGATACCAGATAAGTGTCATGGATGTAGTGCATTTTGTGAAGCAATATACCGCTCACCGTAACACGGAGTTATAAGGGTTGCTTTCAGAAGTGTTGCAAAGTCCATGGGTTATTCTTGTAGTCAAGAAAGAATTTGTTCCTTCAAATTCGTTTTGAAGCTTAATACTGCTGGGCCCCTCGTAGGGTTGACAAGATGTTTGCGTGCGCACGCCCAAAGTCTATCTGGAATACGTTCGGATGTTTTGGTAATCTTTTTCAATCATAAACAACGAGATACAGAATTGTTAATTAAAGAATGACTGAGATCATATCTTTATTAACGTAGTATTAGAAACAAAAGGATGATAATAATAATGATGAATCATTATAGGTTTTTCCAGGAAACCTTCCTCGAGTTGATCTAGGGGCATTGGCGTGTTGCTAGACGCTTACCAATGTCATTATGTTATTAATAGATATCCAAGTGGGAGCTGTTAGAATTTATGGATAAATATTAATAAACGTATGTCTAGAATCGAACTCGAGACCTCGGGATTGCACACATTACAAATGAGAGTTAAAGTATAATAATTGATATATATTAAATGTTGTATATATAATTATTTGAACACAAGAAATTACTTAATGGTTGTTAGTTGTTAACCGTATGGACTAATTATCATTAAAGGCAAACAATAACGACTAGAATGGAAATAGAGGATAAGAAGGATCCGGAACAACCCTTGGGTTGCTTGGCCGGTCGTGCACCTCAAAGGGAAGGGATTCCCTTGCCTTAACTTGTCCTCCAAGATATTCATTCACTATATAAGCAAACCTAGGGATCAAACTTTGGTACCTTTTGTGCACACACACAAAACCCTAAAAGTTTTTCCTTCTCTTTGTTTTCCTTTGTGGCCGATCGATCAAGAACCCTTAAGGGTTTCTTGGATCGAATTTTACATTATAAAATTCTTGTGTTTTTGTTACTAGCATCACCTTTAATTCGTTAGTAGTTTGTGTGTACAAGAACGAGGTAATTACTCACTATAGTAATTATCAAGGGATCGATTAACAAAACGGTAAGGGGTTAATCATTGATCCATATAAACCCTAATTAGGGTTCATTACATGTTCAAGATTAATTTATTGATTCTTGTTTTGCTAGAATCACTAAAGGTACGTTCCTATTTAATTTATGTTAATCTTTTATATGTTATAGATGTTCCTATGCTTCCGCAATTGTGTTTACCTATTTATATGATTGTCATGATACTAATATTCTAACAGTAATTAATCATTGGAAAGTCGTTTACTAATTAAGATGACTTCCTAATCAGGCCTTGTGGATTGGGTTGACAGGATCTTGCAGTGTTGTCTTACTAAACACACGAGCAAGTGAAGTATCATGTTCATCAAAAAACATAGAAGCACCAGGTACGCTATTAGAATAAGTAACATGAGATTGTGTCCTATTACTAGCCAGCTGTGAAATCTGATGTTAGGCTTGGAAGACCAGGGTTGTTGGTGGGCCAAAAGTCCAAATCCAATTATTAAGGGAAATGGATTGAAGAAATGGGTTTGTATCTATAATACTATAAGATTGAGTCCTCTAATTGAATGTGGAGTCATCAAGATTGCATACAGTACAAGATAGCTAATGCTTGGAATTCAATGCAGCCTCATAATAACTATACAATCATGAAAGGAGATGAAGTGCAAGGGTTGCCCGAATTGATCACATGACATTTAGTATAGAATTAAAAGTCGGTTAGATGAATTGCAAAGGTTGCGAAAGGTTGCAAAAATAATTAATGATTTAATATAATTCATGCCTATATAAACCGGCCACAATCACATTTAGTATGCACATTTGAAGATGATTCACACATCTTTTAGATCTTTAATTGTTGGTAGCGGTATGTAAATTCTCTTTTGCAACATTTTGGAGATCATTCACACATCTTTTAAATCTTTGTAATGAACTTGGTCTTCTTTTTTTTTCTTAATTTAATTATCATACGCAGGTACTATGAAAATCACACAAGATCATGCATGCTCAGATAAATAGAACCAAAGATTGGGATACCAACTATTTTCTTTGTTTCTTACAAATTTTGGTGATTGTTATAGATAAGCATATATATATATATATATATATATATATATATATATAGGTATGGGTTAAAATAAAAAGGGTCTTATAATAAAAAGTGTAGGAAGGATTGTGAGGGCGACATGTGTCACCCCTATGCCACATCATATGACACATGTCACCACCCCCTCCCCTTCCCCCCCCCCCCCCCCCCCCCCCCCCCCCCCCCCCCCGCAAAAAAAATTTTTTTCCTGACAAAAAAATTTTTTTTTTTCCCCGCCAAAATTTTTTAGTGCATCACAGTTATAAAGTTACTGCATTACAATTATAAAAGTTACTGCATCACAGTTTTAAATTTTAGTGCATTAAGGTTATAAGTTACTGCAACATAGCTGATGCACTAAACTATTAACTATGATGCAGTAACTTATAATAAAGATGCACCAAAACTTAAAAAAGAATCGTATTTTAATTGTGATGCAGTTACATACATATATGATGCATAAAACTTATGATAATTCAGTTTCTTTATAACCATGATGCAGTAACTTTATAATCCTTCCTACACATGTCATATGATGTGGCAAGGGGTGATACATGTCACTCCCACAATCCTTCCTACACTTTTTATTATAAGGCCCTTTTTATAATAACCCCACCCTATATATATATATATATATATATATATATATATATATATATATATATATATATATATATATATATATATATATATGTGTATTATGTTAATGTATTTTTATATACAAATAATTTATGTGCATTTTCTATTGATGTAGCTCACATGTGCGAATTGATTCAAGAAAATATGCACGAGAATGTATGTAAAACAACATTTAAATGGTTAAATAATACTTTATAGCGTAATTAGTTTATGTAAGTAGTTGCTTTCGAATGCTCTTTGAGAAATATTAGAATGAATTTATCGTGTGCAATTGAATTATTATTGAAAATAAGAAAGTCCGCGCATCGCAAAGTTTTTTCTTTTTATATATGTAGAATCATTGGTGAGAAACCAACATTTACGTCCATTAAATTAGTTTGCCATAATAGCAAAATACGACATATTAAAAATATCACATTGACTAATGAATAGAAAGGAAAAAATACATAATTTTGACTTAAAGTTGTTTGTAAATTATAATATCAAATAAAAAAAGTTGAGTTTTAAAAATAAGCAAAAGTTCAAACTTTTATCAAAAAACAAAATCGGTGCATTTAATGTGAAGTATATACAACATCGAGATGGAAGTGCAAGGCTTGCCGGAATTGATTACATGATATTTAGTAACTAGCTTAGAGACCAGTTGACACCGGGTAATTTTTTAAAGAAATAGAGAAATGAGATGATAAGAAAATTGATAAAATAAGCATGTTCCATTTAACATATGAAATGAAGAATATGACAATGCGTTCATTTTGTGATAAGCAATGGCTTTTCTTACAAATAAAGTAACAAACGTCCAAGCTTGGGGGTCTCCAAAACAGATTGTCTTAAGTTGCAAAAGATGTGTGTGAGCGTCTATCGATTCAAAACCCAATGTCTATGGCATGCACACTTAATAGTCCGTATATGATGTGAGTAAATGCATGTTGTTACTGATAATATACTACAATTGAGAATATGAGAAAGATAAAGGGACGTGTGTATTTTACATACCTTTTTTAGTTTTAATCATAGTCCTTCAAGCATCTCTATACACGACATTGTAGTTTTGGGGACATTACCATCACGATCACAAACGACAACCTTCAAACCTTGTTTTCTTTTTACCTGTGAAAACAGGATGCGGCAAGTACAAACCAACTTTAGAAAGTGATTGACCTTGGCTTTTGTTGATTGTCATGGCAAACAAAACTGAGATAGGATATTGTTTCCTGACAATCTTTAGAGGCAAATGCTTATCTGATGGAGTAATCCTCAATCGTGGTATAATCACTTTTTTTTCCAAAGTTGGTTCCGTTAATGATCTGCGTCTGAATAAAGTTTCTTATTAACTTAAATACTTGCAGTCTTGTCCCATAAACCATTGGCTTGGTCTATATTTCTTAACAAAATAATGGGTACTCCCATTTTTAAAGCAAGCCTGTGGTTTGGAACACCTAAGACCTTCAATCCATTGATAAATTCAGGTGGGAAAACGGACTAATCTATGATGACACCACGTTCACTTTTATCCACGTTGTCGCAACTTAAGTAGACAATTTCTTCTCCTGGAAATTTGTCCAACAGATGATCATTTATAGTGTCGATGATTTCATTTGTGGGAGCAAGAATCTCCTTTTCTTGGAAGTACGCCAGATCATGTATGTTATCCAAAACATTTGGATAAGTAAAGTCAATAATAGATGCTATCGGGTCATTGGAAGCATCTATTAGAATTTCTTCCGGCACACCCCTTGGAACGACCCTAATAATAAACTTACACTTCTTTAACATTGCTCCCAGATCGCTTTGAGCACTTATTGAGCAAGTGGAGGTCTCATCTATGTTAATTGGAATATGAAATCTATGTTAATTGGAATATGAAATCTGGAATATATAAGCCGGTTACCAAATTCAGTGACGTATCTATCATCCAGATAAGGCATCTCAGGCCAACTTCTCACAGTATTTCCTCTTGATCGCATAAGCTCTTCAATATAGTACAAAGCGATATTTTTTTTCATCTTCACTAACAATCAAATCTGCATAAAACAAATGACATGTTGGTAGTGAAGTCATTATCACCTTATAGCTTATAGACCCGTTGACACCGGGTAATTTTTTAAAGAAGTAGATAAATGAGATGATAAGAAAAGTAAAAACGTAAATTTGTTCCATTTAAAATGTGAACTCCTCTTTACTCATTTGATCACGTTCAGCTCTTTCTTCCAAATTTTATTCATTTTCATTGATAACAAAATCAAGTTTTAGCATATAGACCCCTACAGTAACGGGGATTTTGAAATGAATTATTCATCAGGAGTTACAATTTGTCAATGATACGATAAAATTTTTGTTTTGTAGCTATTAAAATAATAACTACTTCATACAACTCTTTACACATAATTTTAGCCTAAGTAAGCTCACTGACTCCATTCTTCCTATCAATAAAAGCATAATTTATTTTTGAGAAAATTCAATTTGGTCGACTTTGCATACAGTAAGCTCACGAATTGTTTTAACACCAACATCGCTTGAAAATGTGAGGATACAACATCTAATTGTCTTATTAAAAAGTTAGCTCATTATCTTTTCTTTTCGATTTCATAAATATTACGTCATGATCATCATTGGATTTGTTTTAGTTACATCCCCCACAAAATGAACCACAGTTGGATGCCGTATCTTCTTTTCCAAAAGGTCTCCTATATGAAACCCGTGAATTAGAAAAGCGAACACCATATTATATAGGGAAAACATAACATATTATTGGTAATTGAACATATTACACATTATCTTATGAGTAAAAAGCTCATCTCCAAACTTTTAACTGAAATTACACCATAAAAAGCTCACATGAAGAAAGTACATTAAATGTTCAAGTAATAAATGGCTTCAAAAGAACCTTCAACCATTATGGACAATGGCATGAACAACTCAGAAAACTCATGCCTTTTCCAGGAATATGAAAATGTAATGATGTTAACCACTTGAGTAGTCGATGTTAATCCCATGAACACCAAAATATTAAAAAAAAAAAAAAAAAAAAAAAAAAAAAAAAAAAAAAGGTCACACTAAAATGAAGTTGTTGTTTGTTACTGGGGGCTCACTTCGATGTAAAATGACAATGTTAATTTTTTTGTCTATAAACATAACAAACTTTACAAAACTTAAGGTGGAACAGTTACATTTGTGTAAAGTTAAAAAAGAATTATTTCTCAAATGACATATAAAACTAATAAAATCCATTCCAAAAAGTGTCATAGTGGCCATATTCAAACATAACCTTTGTAACACAGAATTACCTTGGAACACATTAATTTGACTATTATGAAAGTTGACCATATATCCTATGTACAAACATATGTAGATCTTTCACACTATTCCAAAACTACAACCAATATGCTCCTGGGTAATAATATTGAGGCATTTTTGCATAACCATCGATGGAAAAGCATGAATGCATATTTGGTAAAAACATGTATAAGAAGAAGGTAGACGATCACATTTCTCATCGGATTTTATTTTGGATTACCTTGAAGATAAACCGCAAAACCCCTCTACTGGTAAATACTTCACTGAAGTCCAAAAGAAGAGGAAATTTTCCTTGCTCAAATCTCATTCTCCAACAATGTGCTATTAATAATTCATGTTAGACTAATAAATATTAAAAAAATACATTAATAGTATCAGTTTTATGACGTATGACTTAATAACACATTTTCGATCAAGAAGTTTAGCTCAACCCAAACAGCATCAAAATTTCATATTTAAATAACTACCTAATGTACCAAATATATCAAAATGGCTTGTTAAAGGCAGTTATAATTGCATAGCAAAATCAAGGATATAAAGAATATGCACGTACGTTCCATCACTGGCGTACCTGGAGATAGGTCTCTTTATAGCCTTTATATTCGTATGTGCCTTTGAATAGATCTGTGTTTGAAACTACAGTTCTGCAGCAGTCACAAACACTCCGGAAAAGACCCAAATATCCCTTTGAGACATAAGTTTTGAGCAGCCCCAAACAACCCTTAAAAGGCATACCCAAAAATCCCTATAAACCTGCAATTTTGCAGCCTTGTGTATGACTTAAAAACCATTAAACTACAATTTTTAAGAAAATAGAAACACCCCTTGGAACGACCCTATCTCCTTTTTAAAACCGTTGTTTGAAATCAGCCCTAACCGTTTTAAACCATTTTGACCCGTCCATTTTGCCAACTCTAAGTTTCACTAACCCTTATCACTCAGTTAATACATCATTGTAGATGATATGAATTATCAGTGGGTTGCCAATATAAACTTTGTTACACACTTACAATATTATAATTAGATAATTCCAAAAAAAAAAAAAAAGGAAGCAAAACAAAATTAATTGCTCAATTAATTTGAGATTAAACAAAATGTGTTACTTTTCATTTTTTTATGGCGTAATCAACACATGTATTCAAACACTATCCTATGACCATCACAATCAACAAACATGTATTCAAAGTTTATCATAGGGAAATTATCATATAATAAATATTTTCATCAAAATCACGCTTAAAATGCAATGCTAAATTATCACATAATTGCTCAATTAATTTTCCATTCAACACTGAATCAAAACATACTTACATTGATGAATCATCAGGTATCGCATATCCACTGTGATCCGTACTTTGACATCTTTAAAATGCAGGATCTCTAGTTATCAATTGAGAAAAATTCTTGTATAGGTGCTTTTCCAATCTATCAATATCCTTCGCCCCATCTCTATGAATAGCACGGTCTAGTGTGTTCAGGCAAGTTAACGAAAATTTATCTTCACATGTAAGAGAGATCAACAATTGTTTATCATAAAACTTTACACTGGTTATGTCTAATCTTGCACTAATTGAAAAAGCAATTGTCATACTTACGCCTTACTCATAGATTAAACGAACAAAGTGTGAAAATGAGAGTGATCCAGTAACATAGTGTGAAAATGTTTAATCAAACAATATATAAATTATTGACCTTCTAGTTAGTATGAATATGAGAAATAATTAACATTGAAACTTAGATTTTCATATATTACATATAAAAGGTTTACACGGTTACCATTGAATTGTTTAAGCCAATCGACCATATTCATAAACATCCAAATCCTAGATACTCCTGCATGAGAACCACAAGGTAAGAAGATTAGAATTAACAATAGTAAAAAATTACATACTGGGCTCTGTCTATACTGTATAACAACTACCTTTAACCTATGTCTCGACACCATAACCATCATTGTGACATATTGGCCTCTGTCTATATTGTCTATAAACCCTGTCCATATTGCCCTCTATACCGACCCCCTTTAGCGCACATCTCGACACCATATATATCAAAGTTGCGTCAGTATCAAGAAATCCCAACATCACTTATAAAAGTAAATTCAAGTAAATAGAGTTGGACTAATTTATTTGTTCGAATGGGTGATTTGGGCTCATTTGTTTCTTCATAACTGAACTTAAAGATATGTTAAAAAGCAACTTTACACCGCAGTTGATTGAATAATTCTCATGAAGAATATGCATATGTCAAAAAGAGCACCTTTGCCATAAATTTAGCTTTGGCCGCTTGGTACGGAAAATCGATGTCAATAGACTTGATTCCAACCTTGGCACATGCTTTTTCCTTCATATTAACATAACCTTGAGAATCTTTTCTACGTCCAACAATCACCACAACAATTCATGTTGCCTGAAACATAAAAAGCGGGGATACAAAGTTACAGACTATGTACAACAGTTGTATTTGTTAGATTATGGACATTATTTTAGTAGTCGTATGTTAGGATCGAACTTGAGATCATGGGATTGCACACAATACGTATGAAGAGAAAAAGAAATAATTATTTATAAAATGTTATAAGTAATTATTAATAAACACAAAACTAGTAATAGTAATTAGTATTTAATGATAAATGACTAATGACCTATTAACGAAGATTAGGAAAGTAATACTAATGAATATTTGGAAACAAGGGAAGGTTCCGGAATCCCCTTGGGGGGTTCTAAACCGATCGGCCAAAGGAGGTTTCCACCTCCTTTGTGCCTTGAGCTCCAAGTAAACATTAGTATAAATACAAACCCAAGATTCATTGTTTCTCATAACTTGTACACACACATCTTGGTATTTTTCTCTCCTCTCTTTGTCTTGGTCGATCCATCTAAACAAACCCATAAGGGTTTCGATTTTCATAGCTCAAACAAGTTTTGTGTTTTAATTTACTTGCATAAACTTTTTCTTGAATTAGTACGTGTGTACAAGAACGTGAATCAAACACACTATTGTTTGATTCTTGGATTGAATTACAAAAGAGGTAAGGGGTAATTCTTGTAATCCACATAAACCCTTATTAGGGTTCTTGATTGAAGATTGCAATTTGATTCTTGTTCGGGCTAGAATCACAAAGGTATGTTTACTATTAAATTATTGATTAATTATTTACATGTTATTTGATCTTGTTATAATTGTTTCCGCTATGCTCACTTGATGTGTTTGGTTTATAATATATGAATGTCATGATATCATAATTCCAACAGTGGCATCTAGAGCCATTATAATGTGTAATTAATTATCGAAACGCATAAAAATTGGATCTTGATTCGTTTAGTTACATGATTTTAGGGTTTATTTGTTAGATTCCTAACCCTAAAATTTTTATGGGTCGATTGACCTTATTAGGGTTTTAGGGTTTATGGTTTTTAATTTTTAATTTGATTAGAAACCCTAGGATGTCATGTTATTGTTATGCGTTTTAGTAAATGATCTTGGTGCAATATGTTAATTGTTAAGCTAAATCCATGAAAAAAATGCATATTTGCATGGATTTTTATATTGTGTAATAATTTAAATGGTTTAAATTGTTTGTATTAATTAATGGTTAAGTTATATCGGAACATGTAAATTTATTAATAGATGTCGAATTGGGGAAGACTCCAATATTAAGTAATCAATTATGTGCTATGTGGTATTTATTTAATTTTGGCTTACGCAATCGATTTATCGATGTATGTGGCTCTTTTTCCTAGAAGAAGAAAGCCTTAATTGAATTAATACGTTATACACCTAGATTTGATTATTAATAGGACTATTGAATAAGATTTGCATGTGGCTACATGTTTTATACATATTTAATTGTTATGATTATGTATATTTGTTTATTTAGTTGTTTTATTTTTTTATTGTACATTACTTGTTTTTGTTTATTAATTGTGTTAGACATGTTTATAAACGAAAAGGGTAATTTTTGAATAGAAAAATAATACGGACTAAATAATGGCGAAATTGTTTTGGTTTTTAAGAATAAATCTCAAAGGATTGGTTGATTGATGTTTTTGTACGTAATGGTTAAATAGGCTCGACCGAAGTTTACACACTATAAGATGGGTATAAGGATGGCTTCGCATTAAATTGTGGCCTTAGAGAGACAACATTCTGTCTTAACGCTCGTTTGTGTGTAAATTAGACTTACCGAACAACCATTACATGTACACTGTCATCTTAAGGGTGAATTAACTACAATTCCACAATGATTATCCAAAACACTAAGCTTTCGGGCTTATGCAAAAGTACGATATAGTGGACGATAATTGTTGGTAATTCTTTAATTGGTGAACCCGATACCTCAATCAAAACTTTTTTGTTTTACTCTTAGCAAATTGGTAATAAAAATGTTTTGTAAAACCAATGTTATGAAGTTGTATGCATGCTTCTTCATACATTATTTTGATTACACGTCAAAATTTAATACCCTTATAAAATTAAGTTGAATGCCATCTAATTAAGAACACTTGAAGTTGTAATTTACGTCATGTGAGAACTTGGCGAGATTGCAATGGAGAGGTAAATTTCATAAATTCATTGCTAGCAGATCAACTGATGTGATGGATTTATGAGTTTGCAGTTTTTAAGTTAGAAGACTTAAATTGAGTAGGAAGTGAGATCTTGGAATCAAGGCATTAAGATGGGGATCAAACATGCTTACATTACAAAAGTTTTGTGATTGTAAATCCCATAAATCTAGGAATTGCAATACGATATTGGCAATTATTGTACGACAATTACCTTGTTGAATACTATCATTACTAGCAGATCAACTGATGTAATGGTACTATGTCAATTAGGATCCTAGCTTTAAGAAAATACTATGGTTTATATGAATATTTACCAATGGGTATTTTATTTTCTTAAAGATCTAATTATCGAAAATACTGAAATTGAATTTTGTAATTCGTTTTAATGTATTAATGCAACGTTCAAACCGTAAATGCACTTTGGGCTTTGGTAAATTGATCTAGTTCTGTTTTCAAACAAATGTTTGATTAAGAAATATTTACTTAAAAGACAAAAGAAGTCTCCTTTTCATGAATGAGAAAGTATAATAGGAATATTAGATATGTCTAAATTCTAATATAACTCATAGCAAATTTTTTAATAGTTAAGAAAATTGCGAATATTTTTCATAGGGATTTTATCATCCTCATTCGGTGATTAAATTCTTAGTAACAAATATGATATTTGGTTAACAGAAAATTATGTATGATATTTTATGAGTTATTATAATTAGAAGCTAGACTAATTACTGCAAAATGTTTAAAGACAAACTAGTTGTTTTGACTATTTTAAAGGTGCTACATACATTGTAGGATGGTAGACCTGTTAAGGAAGAAATTGCATGCCCAATTTTTCAAGTTAAAAGCATTTGGTGGATAGTCCATCATTTACGTAGTAGAATACACTTTTAGTGCATAAGTAATTGTTACGTATGGACAATTAAAGGTGTAGGAAAGTTAAAAGTACACTATTTTCTTTCACTGGATATGAAACATTTTAAATGTTGTCAAATTCAGTGGGAGTATTGTATACTTATTACTGAATAAGAAATTATTGTAATGATCTTTAATTCAGTGGGAGTATTGTGTACTTATTACTGAATAAGAAATTATTGTAATGATCTTTAATTAAGTGGGAGTTACAAGCTTTGACATCTTGGTAGCTAAAGATAATTACTTTCCAAGTGTAGACACTCATACTTTTAAGGATAGTCTTGTACGTTTCCTTACTAGACATTGTTGTTCTACATCTACTTGTTATGCTAAAATCTATGATACAATCATATTGAACACATAAACAAATGCATGGCATGTTGTTTATCAACTATATGAGGTTGTTCCATGCACAAGTGGGAGAAATGTTATCTTTAATGTGTGCAAGAAACAACTCATAAAGATATGATTTAATGGATTCTCTTGACTACAAGGTAAGAGAATAATGTTCTAATATTAATTCAAGAAACACTTGGTGTTACAATTTATGTTATGTGAGAGCTTAACTAGATTGCAACAATAAGGTGAATTTCATATTTCATTACTAGCAGATCAACTGATGTAATTGAACTATGAGAATTTACAGGTTCTAAATTAGATATCTATTAGAACATGTGTCAATATGATATCAAGACTACTTTAATTTATAGATTTATGAATTCATGGAATGACATAAATTAATAAAGTAATCTAATGCTGCTTCAATCTGAATATTTATGTGTTCTTGGAATGACATAAATAAATGAATAAATAATGTTGTTTACATTATTGTGAAGTAATATATTAACTTGAAATTACTATTGAAACCAAAAGATGGTGTTCATAATTACTTTAGTTAAACATGTTTATGTTTCATTGTAAAGATATAAACATAAAGTCTTTTAATTGTTACAAGACTTATAATAAAGTAAGACGTTATTTTGTTGTGTTTTTAATTAAGACATATACATGAAGTTATTAAATTGTTAAATAACTTATAACGTATAGTGGGATTATAACAGTTTATGTTTGCTTGTAAAGACATGGACATGAAGTGACTTTGTAAAAAGAACTTGTGTTATAAAGCATATAATTGACTTGAAAATCATTATACCATTAAAATGTATTAGTTGGTAAATAGACAAGTCAAAACGAATATGGTTATCTTAAATATTGTTAGATTGTCTTGCAATATTGATACTAATGAAATACTAAATGTTTATGGTATGTTCAGTTAGGAAAATCAAACTCTTGTTAAATTGTTTGATTAAAGATAACTATGACTTCTTTTCTTCCAAAAGGTATCAAGGTTAGAATGTTGAGTATGACTTGGACATATTTAATAAAACTCCAACCTAGAAGATTAATAAGACATCATCATATGATGGAATGTGATGAATGTGATGAATTACATTAAGTCTTAAATTGAAGTTCTAAATTTGTTTAACTGCTTATGAAGAGGTTATTAACAAAGTAAAGTCAGGAACTGTCAATAAGTATTTGTAATATCTCAAAAGAGAATATTGTATTGTTGCTTTATTTGCTAAGTATTTAAAGATAGTCTTTAAATTGCTAAAAGCAAGTGGGAGTTTTGATCTTTAAAAGATAAAATTACAAGATACATAATCTTCTAAAATACACTAGTAAATATCATGATAAAGTTTGACATTTAAATGTTAAATATCAAGATGATGGAATTATCATTCATAGAATAGCAGAATATATCTCAGATATTTGATTAATATGTTGAGTGCTATGATTTACAGGATTATTGTAAACCTGATAATCATTATGATACATTACCAAATATGAAATTGGGTAAAACATACATGATATGGATGATTAAGATGCTGTCCATAAAGATAATCAATTTTAGAAATTTGGTTTATCTTAATAGTTAGACTAGAAAATGAAGATGAGTTTCTTCAAAGATTAGGTAACCCTTGTGGTTTAAATCTTTGTATAGAAAACATAATATGGACAATATTGTACACGTATTTAATGCATGTCTTATGACAAGATTATTAATCACACTTAAGCAATTAACTGTGATTGAATATTCTTTTCTAAACACATTAAATATATAAAGATTATGATTGTCATATTTATGAAATTGACAATAGAATATCAAAACTCTTTCTTGAGTGATTACTTGAGCGAGGACGATAAGTAATCAAAAGGAGTTTATGAATTCAAATAAATCTTTGAAAGTGTTCAAGGGGCAATGATCCATGGATGGATAAATGCATGCATCTAGAAAATTACTCTTATGTTTAATTATTAAATTCATGTTTTGATTTATAATTGAAATAAGATAATTTCTAAGTATTCCTAAAAGCTAGTGGGAGTATTATGTTTAATTTCTTAAATCATATGTTGTTGAACATATGAAAAGTAATATTCCATATAAGTAAATGTTAAGTCTTAGAATGGAATGAAACTTTACTTGTAAGATTTAGGAAATAAGACATATAACCTTGGAATGAATGTTTATTGTTGAAATATGTGCGGTAAATAAATCTAATATAACATGATATATTATTTAGAAAGTCTAAATAGATATGTATGACATGAATAAAATCTAAGTATGACTCATAGATTTTTCATGATATCATGTTTTGTTGTATCATACTTGATTACAAGATGATTTGGCAATATTAATATCTAATTAAAAAGTTATTAGATAACTTGTGTAATATTCTAAAAAGAATATGTTTGATTATAGAATTACATCCTAAATCTGGAAAAGCTTCTAAATTCTATAGATGAACAATTTTTTTAATTGTTGTGAAAATTGTCATAGCCAACAAACTTGAAAGTTTAAAGGGCATCAAACATTACACAATAGATATTATGGTTTACGGAAAGTTTTAATAGCATATTGTTGTTTGCATACAATGATGTTATTGAAATTGAGATGACACTCAATACTAGTTATGGTAAGGATTTCGTTCTTTGCTATATGTACTAGTTGTGCTTACTAAAAGCATAAGTTGCATTATACATTAAGAGAATAAGAATACTTTAAACTTTAAAATGTTTGGAAGTTTAATTATCATAAATTGGTGGTTAAGGATGTCTCACATTTTTATGAAATATGGCATTATCAAAATAGTTGACTATGCACATATAAGAATTTCAATAGTTGAATTCTTGAAATAAGTATTCTTAAAATTCCGATAGATCAAAGTTGGATGATTTATGTCTTGTCAACAAGTATGAATGTCATTGCTTGAGACATAATTCATCAACAAGAGTTATCATGCATTGATCTATTTAGTATTTGGATAAGGGATGTTAAAGCAATTATTATAAATTTAAATACGTGGTATGTTTAATTATAATAAATTGTATCCTATATTTGCATGTTTAAATCCATGAATAAAGGTTATTCTAAATTGTCCGTTATCAGTTAATAATATGGGAATATTATTAAATCAAGACAAATCTGAAGGTTGGTATAATATACTTAAAGTATATTGATGCGTAGTCATGCCATTTCAGATGATATTCAATGATACCGAATATAGGACTTATCCCAACTACATGATGTTACTTTATGGATCTTGTCATTAAGTAAATCATGAGAAGTTATCCTCAGACTTGAGATGCAAGATAAGTGTCATGAATGTAGTACATTTTTGTGGAACAACTTAACGCTATACGTAACTGGTAGTCATAAGGGTTATTTTCGGAAGTGTTACAAAGTTTGTGGGTTTTGCTTGTAGTCAAGATAGAATTTGTTCCTTCAAATTTATTTTTGGAGTTTAATACTGCTGGGCCCCTCGTAGGGTTGGTAAGATGTATGTGTGGCCACACCCAAGATCTCCCCTGAATATGTTCAGAAGATTTGGTAATCTTGATCAATCACAAACAACGAGAAACAGAATGGTTAATTAAGGAATAACTTTAATCCATATCCTTATTAACATGGTATTAGAAACAAAAGGATAATAATAATGAGAAATCATTAAAAGGTTTTTCCAGGAGCCTTACTCGAGATCGTACTAGAGGCATCGGCATGTTGCAAGACGCTAACCGATGTGATTACACTATTAAAATATGTCCAAGTGGGAGCTGTTAGATTATGGACATTATTTTAGTAGTCGTATGTTAGGATCGAACTTGAGATCACAGGATTGCACACAATACGTATGAAGAGAAAAAGAAATAATTATTTATAAAATGTTATAAGTAATTATTAATTAACACAAAACTAGTAATAGTAATTAGTATTTAATAATAAATGACTAATCACCTATTAACGAAGATTATGAAAGTAATACTAATGAATATTTGGAAACAAGGGAAGGTTCCGAAATCCCCTTGGGGGGTTCTAAACCGATCGGCCAAAGGAGGTTTCCACCTCCTTTGTGCCTTGAGCTCCAAGTAAACATTAGTATAAATACAAACCCAAGATTCATTGTTTCTCATAACTTGTACACACACATCTTGGTATTTTTCTCTCCTCTCTTTGTCTTGGTCGATCCATCTAAACAAACCCATAAGGGTTTCGATTTTCATAGATCAAACAAGTTTTGTGTTTTAATTTACTTGCATAAACTTTTTCTTGAATTAGTACGTGTGTACAAGAACGTGAATCAAACACACTATTGTTTGATTCTTGGATTGAATTACAAAAGAGGTAAGGGGTAATTCTTGTAATCCACATAAACCCTTATTAGGGTTCTTGATTGAAGATTGCAATTTGATTCTTGTTCGGGCTAGAATCACAAAGGTATGTTTACTATTTAATTATTGATTAATTAATTACATGTTATTTGATCTTGTTATAATTGCTTCCGCTATGCTCACTTGATGTGTTTTGTTTATAATATATGAATGTCATGATATCATAATTGCAATAGTATTTAAGTTTACCGATAAGTTGAGCTCTCTAAAAAAATGAGTTTATCGGCTTTTTCATAAATAATAAGCACATAAGCAGGCTAATTAAGCAAATCCAAACAACCCCACCGAGTAAAACTCACTATACACAGAAAATTGATAACATTCAAGCAACGGTAGCACCAAAAAAAAAAAAAAAAAGAAAAAAAAAAGAAAAAAACCGCTTGGTTTATCTTTAGGCTCAAAACTAAAAAGCAAACCACTTGAATTACCTACGTATACAGGGAAGAGAGTTGAAAAATAGCTTTTATAAATGAAAACCACTTGGATAAGTATCTCTCACATTGACTTAACGCACCTCATGACCAAGCTTTTTCCAAATAAATCGCATATAGACTTTAAGCAAACGGGCCAAGAATACCTGTGACATCATCAAGAAAGTTCAGCTACATTCATTTATGCAAAAAAAAAAAAAAAAAAAAAAAAAAAAAAAAAAGAGATTTGAAGCTTACTTTCTTGCAATGTTCACGTATTTAATGAAACTTTCTTGCAATGTTGTATAATGTGAAAAAGACCTACCATTCTCATAAAGCTTAAGCGACAATATTATACCTTATCGAAAACATCAGCCGATGATGGAATGTTCTCATAGTTTCTATGCTGTTCAATTCTCGTACGGCTATAACTTTCCCTTGCTATATTCAACCGTTCATACCGAATCCACTGAATATATTTCCAGGGCCTTGCTTGAACATAAGACGTGTCTGTCAAAACATAAGGCGTATACCTGAATATAAATTAAAAAATAAATAGTATCTAAACTCGTGCTTGAGGCATGGTGTTCCCATCCATTGATATGACTCCCTGCAACATGCAACGAAGGCGTATACCTGATGAGTACTTATTCATACCTTTATAACCCACCACATCAGAGGTCACTTAGCGAACATAAATGAACTCATTTTCACAATACACCTTTCAAAAATTAATATATACAATAGACATTACAGAGAATACACCAGCATAACAGGAGGCATTTGAAGAATATGCCACCTCATTGCCCAGTCAATGCCCAGTAATTCATTATCAGCCATGTCATCAGCCATGTTATCACATTTAATTTTTATAATTAATTTTGTATTTTTCTAATTAATTTCTTATAGAATCCGATTTTTAAATTTTTTTTTTACAAAAAACGTGTGCATGAATTCGAACTCAAGACCTTCTTGGTCTCATGTTAGTAACTATTTTTACCACTAGACCAACTTAATTTTTGTGTTACATCCTCCAAAGCCAAAACTATAATGTTTAGATATTATCACGTGATTAACTAAATAAAACCCTACAATATAAATCCAATATTTATCTACGGTGTGTAAAATAAGAAAAAAACGTTACGCCTCTTTTTACCTCAAAACCCTAATGATGAGACTATGCAAACATTCTCACACACGTTTGATAATATCATTCATGTTGATTTTTTTTTAATTGATGGCATGTATCAATATAATAACAATTGTGTTTATTTTAATTTTGTAAGTTTATTCAACCATGCAGTTGTCTTCTAAGGTATGTAATTATTCTCACATATGTTTGGTTATATCATTCATGTTGAAATTTGTTTATTGATTGCGTGTATCAATATAATATCAATTGTGTTTATGAGAATGCTTTGTTGTGAATGTTGACGACATTAGTTCCTGGATCAGAGAAGCATCTACCTTTTAAATTTCTCTTAATAAGTGAAAGTTATGCAATGGGCGAATTGAAAGAGAATCACTGATTGCGGGGTTTAATTTATTACTTTTTGTTCAGGAACTAAACGGGAGGTCTGTTCATGTTAGTTTTGCAATTAAGTGTGTTATTAGTCTAATAAGCGTTAGTATTTCAACCCTTATCACAGGAAGGCTGTAAGTGTGCATGATTACGAGAGATTTAACTGAGCCATATTGGATGGTAGAGGCAGTGTGTCCACCTAAATTGGTAGATGAGGTAATCTAGAAAATTAAGCTTGGTCATATTCCTGGAAAATGATGCTAATATTCTGTTTTGCAGTGAAAATTCTGGAACCGTTTAGTATCCTTGGGTTCGAACATGGAGCTACAGATTCGGAAATAAAAAAAGAAGCATATATGAGACTTTTAGTTCAGTACATTCAAGGCATACGTTGTAGAAAGCTTATCAATGCCCATAAATGGTCTACACTCATTTTTGTTACAAGATCAAGGAGCAGGTCTTTCATCGAACGCCTTGGTCTTTTACAGTATATATTTATAGACCTGGTGTGGTAGGTGGTGAATGGTGCAGCTATGCACTCAGAATGTGGTAGAGTAGCTTATCAGCCCTCTGAATATGGGTCTTTGTGCTGACAAAGATAACAATAAAATGGTAAGAAATACCAAATAACTACACTGTAATGTAGTTTGAGAGACTATTGTCACTTTGTTTCTCTATATCAGGCTGATATAGGTCTTGCCATGGGAATTCAAGTAACTGAAGTTGCAAAAGAAAGCTATGCGTTTTATATTTGAGCGTCTTGTACGTTCACGTTTCTTACCGTGCATTTTGATATCTTATTTTTTTTATGTTGCTTCATAAAGTTGTTTGGTGTCGTCTATATGCATTTTTTACTTTCTATAACACTATTATACCTGGCATTGTTCGGTATCTCTCATTTTACAGTTTGTTTTGGTGGTGTTGGTTGGAGTCCATGGTTTATGTAAAGAAAACAACAAATATCATGATGCCTTTCCCCATTTTTTTGACCCATCTCGAAGTTACGTTCCTCTCACCCATGACATGCTTGTGAAAGCAGAAAGAGTGAATTGCCAAACAAAATTCCAATCTTAGTTAGAGAGCGTTAAGCTTATCGAATTTTTGGTTTATGGAAAGAAATTGAAAGAGCGGTGATGGCAGATAGGCGGAAGATAAAGGAGATTGAGTGGCATATTAAAGCGTAGTAGATTGGAATGAAAAATAAGGTGACACTCATAAGAGAAATACATGCATAATCGAGTAGCCAGAAGAAGAGGTTAAAGGTGTTGGAGTGATAGGCAAAGAGTTGCGATATGGAGCTGGAGATTAAACAGTCCATACAAGTGACAAAGACGCTCCCCGAGCAAATTGAGGCTGCTAAAAAAAAGGCTGCGATATGTGATAGAAACTTATTACTACAAGAAAGAGGTAAAATACGAAAACTTATACAAGTTTTTTGTTGTTTGAAAATTAATATATTTCATGTGTTATAACATTTGATAACGCATTTTAGCATCACATGCCTAATATTCGTGTGCTTTTATTTGAAAAAACAGTCTATATAAAGAATGCCAAGAAATACTTGGGTCACCATAAGAGTGTTTTAGAAACAAAGTAACTTTGATGTTAAGAAGATAAAGAGGAAAGAAGAGACTACAAAAGGCGAAACAGGCTTTAGAAAGCAAGAAGAAGCTCGCATAAAAAGGGCAGCAGCAAAAAAAAAAAAAAAAAAAAAAAAAAAAAAAAAAAAAAAAAGAGCTGAGAAACCACCAGAGAAAAAGCTTAAGGTAATAGCTAATTTGAAATTATAATAGGTGGTCCATTGCTGATGTATTTTCTTTAAAATTTGTTTGGAGTTTACAAACAGATATGCTTACAACCAATTATAATATATCTGGTATAACTTCATGAAAAAGCTTGACTGATGCTTTTGCTAAACCAGATACTTAAAACTTTCAGTCACCTATGTTATTAGTTTACATTCAAATTAGAGAGCTATTTACGAACCTTTAATCAGATAAGTAGCTAACCAATAAACAGTATTCTTTGAATGTTGACGTTGAAGGTACAATTTTTGATATGGTTGTTCTAAGCAAATATTATCTAGGACCGTCCATATAATGCTTTTTATGTCATATCTTAGCAATTTTATTCAAGGCTGTATTACCATCTGTGAAGAGAGTGATCAATGAAAATGATGAAAGACTGAAGGGCTTAAAGAAAGACCACGGTGAAGATGTTTACAGAGCTGTGGCAACCACTTTGACAGAAATAATTAATTACAATCCCAGTATACGTCACTTTTGAGCTATGGAACTTCACTGAGGGCAGAAAAGCTACTTTACAGGAAGGAGTTACTTATCTTCTGAAAATGTAGGACAGCCAAAAACATAGGCGGGTCATGTAACCATATCAGCCACATCAGAATTATGCATGAGGCGCGGTTATATCCTGGAATATCTAGCAGTATCCTACTAATTACTACGCCATTTAGTTAGATAGTTATTTTCTTTCTATCTCTATTTGAGATCAGTAGACTCCCCATATATACCGATTTCCCTGCTATTTACGATTACATTACAAACTCATACAAATATACAATGAATTAAGTTGTTTGTTCCTCAGAAGAGATCATGAATCCACCCATGGCATGGACAGATCAAGTAAGACATCTCAAGGTATTGACTATGACCAAAATAGTTTAGTATTACATATGTTTTTCACGAGTTATTCGATGTATATTAGAGATTTAGAACTAAATTTTTTTCTGTTATGGGTAGTAGTGACATTACGCGCAAACGAATGTATTGCAAGACATAAGAATAAGGTTAGCGTCCATGGTTCAGTTTTTTGAGATTGAATGCATTTATTCTAATTATATACAAATTGAAATTATTTATGTATAATTTAGTCTGTGAGAGTTCCGGCTATGGGGCAAACAATGGCCATTGATGCTACTGGGCAGGAAACCTTTTTGTCGGTGGATTTTGTATGGTTTATTAAAAGGATTGACTCTTGAGGAATTTTGCAAACTCGGGTCTTGCAGTGGTGGTTCAGTGATTCGGTCACTTGGCGGTGAGGTGTCACCCGAAAACTGACAATGGATGTATAAGCAATTGAAAACCAGTGGTCTCTCTGCACCTACTGTTGTAAACAATCTCTAAGAAGACATATGTTCATGACACGGGTCTTGAATCGAGTCCAAGTTGTTAAGTTAGACATCCGACATCTCATTTGGCTGTTAGGTGATGAAAGTTAAGGTAAGCCATGCCAACAACTTGCGAAATGCGTTGAACCAAATGGGGCATTTGAGCTGAATAAGCTGTTTAGCTTACAACACTTGATATTGGGTATGTGTTTTCATTTCTTTTGTAAATTTTTTTTGATACATTCTAATTGAGATTTGATACTTATTCTCATGTTGTCATTTGCAGTGATTAGGATAAGCTGGCTATTAATAGCTTTATGGAGGTTAATGGTCATAGGAGAGGAGGACGAAGAGACCATGTTGCTCAACATAATGGCGAAGTGAGCACATCTACTACTGAGGATGAACTCGACCCATGGATGGCCTGGGCTTACAAACATTGAACCATTACGTTGTTATTCATGATTGGTGCATGCTTTCTTAAATAAGTCTTTTAAATCACATGTTAAAAAATGCAGCTTGTATGAGTTATATCTTTTAACCTAAGCCACCATGAAAAACCATAAAGTCACTGAGGCTCGAGCGTATTTCATTAAAATTGACTTGGTTCAGTTTCTGTAGGTAAAAGTTATGTCTTTTGTAAAAAATTAGTTTGATACCTTCTGTTTTAGATTTGATACACATGAAGCACAATTTACTTGATCATTAAATTTTATTTTTATTATTTTTTTTGAACTTGGATCATTAAATTGAGTACTACAATTTTTTATTTTTCAATCTATAAACAAACAGTTGTGGCTGATTATGCAATTCTTTATCTATTATCAAGATACTTGAGCAATGAGTATTTGGCTCATCATTTCGTTTTCTGATGTTAAGAAACATGTACCCCTCAAACTCAATGAAATTTTTAGCCTTTGTTCATCGATTTCCAGTCATCATTATTTCACCGTTTGTCACTATGTTGGTGATGTATGCACCTCTATTTCCTTTAATTGTACATTATCGCATCTGGATGTGTTAATAATTATGCATACATACATGTAAACGCTGCTACATTCTTTCTAATAAAATTACAATTTCAGGTGACATATCAAAGTGAGTTTTTCTTGAATACGAATAAAGACTATGTTGTTGCAGAGCATCAAGCACGTACTCTTAAATGCTTCAAATTGCTCCCCTTGGTTGTGGATATAAAAAGGTGTAGTAATATCATTGTAAAGGAATAAATTGGTAGATGGGGCGAGTTTACAATATATACACCATGTAATGCTCTCTCTAAGCTCCTAATTTATGACCTCAATAAGTTCTTTCAGGTAAGCGCCTCTGGTTATAAGCTATTCAGGAAGTCAAAATAATTTATTTTGATTTGAAAGTGTCAAATGACCGCTATATTGGTTTCGTTTGTTTGATATTTCTACTAATAATCAAGGTTTTTGTTTGTTCTATGGAAAGTGTAGGTGTAAGAAGGTTCAGCTTGGCTTATAGATATGCACTAATTTACATCATCAGTTGATTCCAACGCCTGTCAAAAGCGAGAAATCAACAGGAACATAGGTGGCCTACAATGACCTGTTTCCTTTTATGTCGGTAATTACCACCTCTATTTATCCACCACGATATTTTAGGGTCTTCTGCTTCTTTTTTCTTCTTACAGATTTGATGTCATATCTTTGTTTTGTTATTTAAAACCTATTATGATCATTAAAGTAGAACACCATCTATATATGTGTTCATTCTAATTCTTTTTTATTTAAGTTTTTGTTACTTATTATGCTTAAGTTCAAACAAATCTTTATTTTCAAATGAAGACAATATAATCAGTTGTAAATGGGTGTTGTGATTGTGTATTGCTGCGACAAAATGGGTGTTTTGGATGTGCAATTTGCTGTCATAAATGGGGCGTTTGGTCAAACCATTTTGCCTCACAAATAGGCATTGTGTATGTTTAAATGTTTTAATAAGAGTTGTGGAAATGTTTAATTACTTATTAAAATGGCTTTGTGCTTATACAGTAGTTTGGAAGAATAAAACTCTAAACTACTTATAAATTATAAAGTATTTGTAATGATTACAAGGAGCTTCAAGTTGAGCTGAAGAAAATTGCGCCTCTAAATGGTCGTATTCTTCTTGTGTTTCAGCCAGCTTGTGGATATGTCCTGCTGGGGGATTTGAGGTATGATAAGTTGAGAGGATTCGTAGGATTAGGAAGTGAATTAAGTTATGAAATATTACTCGAACATGAACAACACTTCAGTTCCAACTATAGACTTGAGAGCAATCAAATAATTATCATTCTTGAACCTGTAACTTTGAAGACTAGAGACCATTCTTATCGAAAGGTCAAAGAATATTGAATTGAAATGAACTCCATGATCAAGAACCATTTTTCCTAATAACAAAATCGAATACACATCTTGAATAGGCCATATTGCATTAACTAAGGAAAGCTGTTTTGAACAATGGACCAATCAGAGTAGAACCTTTGCACAGGAGACTTCGATTCATCATGTTTGGGTGTATTTGGCTGTAGGTTGTAGTATAGAAAGCTGTTCTAGAGACATAATACTAGATCTGCCAATTACAGCCCACTCACTCAATAACGGGTCCATTTGGGTAGGCTGGCGTATGAGGAAAAGTGGGACATGGTAGCACATATTGCTAAGCTGGAATGATTACTAAATGAACTGAAAGATGCTATGGGTAAGACTGGTATGAGAGATAAAGAACTCAAATAAACTATAGGGAAAGCTACCAAAAAGATTGACACGATAAGGGAAGAAGTACAAGGTACTCTCATTTTCTTCGTAATTAATTCATCTTATGTTTTTTTCCTCACTGTTACTTTGCCTTCATCTTAGAAAGACTATGGGGACGCTTAAATAACCATTTAAAGGTATTAAAAATGTACAAAAGGCTTGAGTGAGAAAAGTTTAGTGTTTTTAATTAAAAAATAGTATAGAGGTTGCAAACTGATCATGTTAGACGAGTTGGGTCACTATAATTAATTCAAGGTAAATAAGAGGGTGTTTGGTAATGCTTATCTAAGTCCTTATCTGTTGTTTTTTTCCATCTAAGCATTTAGTACTCTTTGGGTAGAACTCATCTGCTTATATTAGAGTAATTAACAGGTTTTTAGCTGATAAGTTAAGTAGTAACCAGTTTCACAAAAACAAGCCCAAACACCCCCGCCTTATTTTATTGTATGTGCATATAAATAGGCTTAAGATCTAGATGCTTACAAGCAACACTGGAAGCAACAATAAATAAAGCTTATGGTATGGTTCTTTAAAATAGGTTATAGTTTATATATGTCGTGTGATTGCTAACATGATAAAAATTTGACAGTGCTTGCAATAGCGTGTGTTTGTTTATAGACTAAAACTTATCATGTAGCAATCCATATCTTGCAAGTTGCAGCCATTGCTAAGCTGATTTTTATTACCCATAAACAGTTTGAACATACCCAAAAGTGAATACCAAACACCCCTTACATAGTAATCATATTGGCATGCGAATGTTGAGCCTAATGGTTTGAAATCCAAAGTTAAGATGAAGCTATTTGTGTAACCCTTGATTAGGTACACTTATAGAGAATGACTAAAAGAAGTTATGGCCATATGCTTTTAGTAGTAGCTACCAACTCACGATCTTCATGTTTGTTTCTTTACCATTATACGTTGTCTTGGTGATGTTGTTTTGTGTTTAGTATTAATCTATTTACTTCAGTACATTGATGTCCACAAGTTTACAAGATGAGTATGAAATAAAAGAGTGTGTCTAACTATTGGCTGAACCCTCTTTATGCAAAGTTATATGCTATGTTGTCGAGAGCTACATCGGCTAATGGTTTTAGAGTGCTTATACACACAACATTTGTTTATGGAGGAAATGAGAAAGGGTATGAAATTTAGTTTGGTTAATTGCTGAAAGTAATTATTTATGAACGAGTTCTTCGCTACTTGAAAGTACATCAAACAGTTAGTAACCTTCAAAACAAATTGATTAATAGAAATGTTGAATGTTATTATTACGTTAAGTAGTTGAGATTCACCGGTATACTTTGCAGGCCATCTTAAATGTAAAACCTATCATCTTGCTATTCTTTCACTATCGTAACAGTGACATATCTCTTTTTCTTTTGTTACGATTTCTTTTATATGTAGATAGGTTTATTCGGGAAGACCGTGACCCCATCTTTAGATAAGCCGTTTGGGTCATTGCTAATCAATATTAATGATCATTTATTATACTGGAATTGGATGTATTAAGTATTAACTAACCAGTTCAACTCTCGCTTGCTTAAACACCTATAGGTTTGCAGGTTTCGTTTGGAAAACTATCATATTATAGGGAGCTATGGCCTGGTGTTAATACTTAGGATTAAAAGATTTGCAGGATGTTGAAGATATAACAATCGCAAGATGAAAAGCTATACTTGAAAAGAGTTAAGAAAGTGATTAATGTGGTTTGAGTCATCATCTGTTGGAACAGAAGGAGATGCACCTGATATGGCCAAATACGGTTAAGTAACTTCCGACAGCTGTTTACTTATCTGTATTTTAATCTCACATATTCATTATTAAGTAAAATAATTTAGCCTATAATTTGAACCCTCTTCGCCAACATCGGCATGTTTATCTTGAACCTCCTTCCAAAAGTCAATGCTAAATTTAATCAAGATATATATAGATCATCAATTCATCATGTTATAAGCAATCTCACTAAAGGTACGTTGAGACTCCTATTATATGAAAGACGAGACTCAGGTTGTACCATGAGCCTGACAAAGGTAGGCTATCGTTAATCAGAAAGTACAGATCATTCATGATGCTTATTATCCTCGGCTTACAAGGTTCATAGTTTTTAGGTAGTAATCATCTAACTCTTTACCGTCTTTTATCCATAGTTTTTAGGTAGTAATTTGGAGTGTATATATTGTTGTGTAATAGTTATTTCTATAAATGGACTTTTATATAAACGAAGTATTCATATTAACCTAAAATGATTAGAAAAGACTTCAAATTCTGTATTCCTTGAATAAAATTTTTACTTGAAAAATTAATATTTATGTCGAAACCCTGTGTATGCATATATCTTATAACTAATTGATTTAAGTTCAAAATAAGTGTCAGGTTACAAAATATAAATTTCTCTATTACAATAATCCATTTATCCTCCTTAAATATAATGTTCATCTACAGTAGATTTTAAAGACCCTTTTGGGATGTGCTTTCAGTTGGGTAAGTGGAGCTCTTGATCCAGAAGGTAGTTCAACAGCCGATATCGTTTGATATATAATGACACGTGCTGAGGAGGAAATTTCAATAATAAACATTTTGAGGATTGATAAACTCACATCTTTAATCTTTCCAAAGCCGAAGACTACTTTCAAATTTTTTTCTTTGAAAACTCACTTCTTTCCAATGCGGAACAACACTATAGCAGTAGAGCAACAGGCAGGTACGGGACAACAGATATTGTTTCAGTAATGGACGGTGAGTTAGACCCCTTCATTAAAGCATAACTTCTTTACAAATACAATGAGTCAATTGCCAATTATTTGTGTATAATGTCAATTCACTTTTACATAGTTGACGAAAATCCGAGAGTAGTAGAAAGAGATGTAGTGAAAGTTCTGAACCATGATACATCCTATTTGATTCTTTATATATAATTTATGTATTATGTGTCAATCTATATGCAATTTTCAAAGGTTATTCAACCTTTCTAATTTGTGTGATAATCTATCATTGGATGGTTAATTGAACCCTTTTCATTTAAATCGTTTTAATAAAATTGCATATATAGGCTGATATTCTTATTATCAAACACTCTTTTACGAACAAGAAGAAGAGACAATTAGACAATCTTCATTAGTTGCGTCACCCAATATTCATGAGATGCCACACTTGCTTTCCAAATTTGTAGTTCAAACAAGTAGACCACTAGCTTAATACAAAAAAACTTCAACAACATTGTCGTTTACAAAATCCTATTACATGTGATACCTTTTTTAGTAAGAGCTCTCATTTTCTTGCAAAAAAGTTATGTGTACCACATAACTGAATTTGGGATCTTTTGATTTGTATCAAATACACTATTCAAACTAATAACCATCATGAGTTACATGAACGTGTTGGGGATGGTGATAGGAAACCAAAAAGGGATCATAGATCGCCTTAAGCTTAACAGATGCATTTAAGAGGCTTTTAGCTTTCACCAAACCTAATTCCATGTCACGGTGTGTTTTCCAATAACTATTAATATAAGAAAATGTAAAACATTGTCACAAATGCATATATTTCTTTAGTGGTCGGTCGCCGTCTCTAAATATCGTATAGTATCTTAAAAAATATATATTATATATTACGTTAAATAATACCTTCCATCGATAATTATAAGTTATGTCTACCCATCAAGCGACCTTATAAACCTTCTTACGATAAAGTAAAATATGTGAACGATAATTATAAGTCATGGGCGGGCTTCGAAATCTAGTATGTATATATATATATATATATATATATATATATATATATATATATATATATATATTCCTACATAATCACCAATATAAGATAGCTAAAATAAAAAAAGCGATTGTATGTGGCACGACAGATCGAACCACATCACCCAATTTGCTCAAATTTAACACCTCTAACTCAAATGAAATCAACCATAACAGAAATCAATACACCATTAACACAATGAAGGTTCTAATAACAACGGCATGAATTTCTTACTGGTGAAAATGAGATTTGTACAATTGTTGGACCGCCAAACATGTTCCATTTTTTCCTTTTGCCTAAACAAACACAAAAGATCAAAACTAATTCACCCGATTTATAAAAGCTAATTCGCGGAACACACAATTATAAGAACTAATATACAATTAATTCAAAACTTCCAAATTTCCAATTCAATTCATATAAACAGTCTTCCCCAAATATTTTTTTTGGGTTTTAATAAAATAATGATTTATTTGACCTTATCAAAGCAAATATATTAAATGAAATATGCACAAAATTAAGAGATAATTACCACAAAAAACCCACTCCATAGGTCGACCGGCATCGATTCAATTGCTTAGGTTGAAGAATCTAGTTTCATAATCATTTCATCAAACATGTTGTGGGCACACAATTACCTGATTTATGAGGTTTTTACTCGTTCTAGCTTCTAACATACCATGCCTGCAATAAGAAAAACAATGACACAAACAAATCAATTCATGAATAAATTAAGCAATTCATATTTGATCAATTCTATAGCCAAAATTAAATAAAAAAAAAAAAAAACACATGATAAATCATATCGTAACAAAAATAAGGAGAAGATTCTGAACATGATTAGAAAAAAAAAATACTTACTCGTTTTGGATTGATGAATCTGCTTGAATTAAAGATATAAACCAAATGGATGTGTATTTTATGATGTTTTTCTAATAATCAATTCGTTGACTTACTGGATGAATTGAAACGTAGGGAGGAAGTGAGGGAGGTGTTGTTCATACTTTACAAAATTGAAACCGATTTGCGTGGAGAGGAAGGAGAGGAAGGAGCGTATTGTTCATTTGAAGCTAAATAATGAACATAATTACTACTTTACACAAATAGTGTTGTGCAGGGCTGGTGTTGTACTTTGAAGCTAAATAAGGAATTCCACATCAGAGTATTAAACGAATTTTTAATGCGGGATGCTTAATAGGACTTGTACAAAACCTTATTATATTAGATAAAATAGATTAGTATAGAATTAAAAGTCGGTTATGGATTGAGATGAAGTTGAAAAGGTTGCAAGAATAATTGATGATTTAACCTAATGCAATATTTATAGATATATGTATTATGTTAACGCATTTTCATATACAAGTGATTTATGTGTGTTTTCTATTAATTTAGCTCACATGTGCGAATTGATTCAAGAAAATGTGCACGAGCATGTATGTAAAGCAATATTTAAATGATTAAATGATACTTTTTAGCGTGATTATTTATGTAAGCATGCAACTTGAATAATGAATATAAAAGAAAAAGTACACAATTTTTGCTCGAACCCATTTGTAAATTAAAAAATTAAGTTTAAGACATAATACTGGAGTCCAAACGTTTTAGGAATTATTAATAGTGTGTTAATTAATATTTATTTGGTTAGCTATTTAGAATTGAGTTTATTGATAAAATTTAATAATATTAGTTAAACTTAAATGTTAATTTTTAATGAAATTAGTTGTACAATAAAATGAGATGAAGTTATAAAGGTTTGTAACAATTTTTATACAGTTTATGTAACATTATTAATATATATACATTATTACACAACTTTAACTTACAAACTTAATAAATAAAATATTTAGCGCACATTAAACTATGACCAATTAGATAGACCTCGTGTGCTCATATTACCATGCAAAAACCATCTAATGGACAAGTATTGTAGGGCTAAGTAATAGACCAAAAGAAACAAAGCCATTTTTTATTATGCAAATAAGTAATAGGCCAAAAGAAACAAAGCAATCACAACTTAATAACCAAAAGCCCATTTATAAAATACAATATCACAAAAACAAAACAACATCAAAAAATTTTAAATTTTTATACAAGAAAGTCAAAACGTTTCATACAATATACTAAACAATAATTAAGCATACACTCGCCAATACACAGAAAGAATACATGATTAACAATTAGATTCAAAGTCTGTGCGTAGCACGGATTCTGTATGTCTCGTTCTTATATAAGTTGATATAAAAAAATTTGTTATAATTAACTTAATATAATGAATATTATGGGATGTCCTTAACTCTTCATACACACGTACATGAAGTGTAGTGCATGTATAAATTAAATATGACTTGATAAATATTGACGTATGTTACTTGGTCATACTGTATCACTAAATTTATGGACTGTATTGAAGATATTTGTGGTTCATGAGATCATGGGAAAACTAACCAAGTCATAGGTACAAACTAATTATAGTTTTATGCATAAATGGTTAGCCAAGTTTCATACTAATAATAATGCAACAAAAACCAATGCACTCTCAAATCTTTTTTATATAATAAAACAAAACCCCAAGTGAGGACTTTTCCATTTCAAAAAAACTAAACCATACCTTATTTAGTAATAATATTATTTTAAAAAAAAGATTATTTTCTTATTATGTAACATTTTATATTTATCCATAAAACAAGTAGAAGATAAATACAAAAAATATAGATAAGATGTAATTAACAATAGGATTAAAATTTTTTAATAATTATCTTTAATAATAAAAAACTATAATTAAACATTATAAATCAAACAAAACAAATATTAAATTATTTTTTTAATAAATAAAAATATATGATTCAAAAAATTTTAAAAAAAAATCGCGCGTGCACGGGCATTATAACTAGTCTCTCTATGATAATTTCTTTGGTGCATTCCATATTTCAACCCATTTATTTCTCTACAAACCAGCTGTGCATATCAGTTTATTGTTTTCGCTTACAATAGACGGTTATTTAAGCAGCATTATTGTTTTCGTAGAAACCTTTAAAGGACAGGGAAGTTCTTCCCGTGCAGGTTTCGTTTACTATTTTCAGGTGTTCATTTGCTGATGTTCGAGGCTATTTTGGGGCCCTGCTTCAGACATGTGATTATCCGGGTTGCTGCTCGTATAATTTCAACACTTACTGTCACAGGATTCTCGAGAATCCAGATTAAATTACAAAAGATCATCCTTCTCAGTCAACTCGTTACTTTTTTTTTGGAACAACAATATTATTAAGCTCCAACTAGCAAGAGACTAGTGGGCAAAAGAAAGAATCAAGACAGTTACAACCGATTAGTACAAGCCACAATTAGGTCGGCAATCCAATCTAACCAAATAGGATTAATGTTCTTATTCCTATGTTTCATCCATGAATGAGAGTGGATCATAATGTCTTCTCCAAGGGTATCTTTACGCGGTGGTTTGGAATCAAAGCAAACACGGTTAGGATATCGCCAAATGATCCAAATGGTTGTTTGGATCACAACATCGAGACCCTGTTTTGCCAAATTATGGATATCCACTGAATCACTCCATGACAATAGGTTGTTGAGAACCTTAGGGTAGTCTCCTAACTTCCACCATTTTGAGATCATCTTCCATAAGCCGCGAGCAATAGTACAATCTACAAAGAGGTGTTGTGAGGTTTCAACGCAACCATCACAAACTGGACATCTAGTAGAATCGATGTCGATACCCCAGGCATCAAGATTGTAGTGGGTGGGAAGCCGATCCATAGTAGTTCGCCAAGTATGTATGTTCACTTTGATAGGAAGAGTAGCATTCCATCTGATGGTGTCGGCTTGGGATAACAAAGTGTTTCCTTCAATGTGTCTACGCATGGAGTGGACACTGAATACATTGGAGTTGTCAAGTGTGAAGATCCAAGAGTCAGGCGCATCAGAAGGGATGAAGTTGTTAAGAAGGCCCACCAAGTCTATGAGTTGCTCCATTTCAATGCCATCTCTAATGGGCCGACGCCAATACCAATTATAATGGGTTGAGCCATTAACTAACCGACACCGATCTTTTATTGAGCATGTTTTGGAAGTCTCCAGCATGAACAACCTGTTAAAGATAGATTTGAGGGAGGAAGTACCAAGCCATGTATCATTCCAGAACTCAAAAGTGGAGCCATCACCAACTTTCCTTCTAAAAACATTCTCTAAGTTAATGTTGACAATAGACAATGATTTCTTGAGACCAATAATTGTTGTCCAAGGGCTGCAAGAAAGGCAAGTGGTAGGTTGTAAAACAGCCCATAACCCTCCTTGGTTCCCATAAATAGAGGTAATTATTTGTTTCCAAAGTGAGTTTGAATCTTTGTGGAAACGCCACCACCATTTCGTTAGCATGGCGAGGTCAGTGTCTTGAAGGGACCCAATGCCAAGACCCCCACATTTCTGAGGTGAACACACCTTTTTCCAAGCAACCCAAGACATTTTGTTGGTGTCAATCGAACCTCCCCAAAAAAAGTTATGTCTAAGCTTTTCAAGGTAATTGCTCACAAACATTGGGGCTTTGAAAAGAGAAAAGAAGTAAGTACCAAGGGCCCCTAGAACCAACTTTAGAAGTGTGAGTCTACCGCCGTAAGAGAGGGTCCTAGCCTTCCAAGAGGTTAGACGTTTGTGAAACTTCTCAATCATGGGCCTCCAATATAGAAGCAAAGTGATTGATTTCCAGATTGGTTACCCCTACGCCAAAGAATTTACTCTTTGAAAAGTTAATTTTTAATCCAGAAGCCATGTGAAAGCATCTCAATATCCGGAAAAGGTTTTTAGCATTGTCAAGGGACCACTTACCAAGGATAAGCGCATCATCCGCGAATTGAAGGTGAGATATGTCAATGCTATTTCTACCCACTTTGATTCCTTCAAACCGACCTTTAGCTTTAGCTTCTTGGAGAGTCACATGAAGAGCTTCCATAGCAATGATGAAAAGAAAAGGGGTAAGTGGGTCACCTTGACGCAAACCTTTTTGGAAGCTAAACTCTTTAGAAGGCGAGCCATTGATGAGGACCGACCCAAATGCCGTATTCAGACACCCGCGAATCCACCCCCTCCATTTGAGACTAAAACCCATTTGTTCCATGGTGTGGTCAAGAAACTTCCAATTAAGATTGTCAAAGGCCTTTTCAAAGTCCACTTTAAGCATAAAAAGGCGTTCTTTCTTCTTAGAAGCCCACGAAATAATTTCGTTGACCATGAGTGGACCATCAACAATTTGTCTACCTTTGATGTAGGCCGTTTGAACATCGCTAACTACCGAGTGTACCACTTTAAGAAGACGGTTTGCAAGGACTTTGGCGATGACCTTGTAGTGACAACCAAGGAGGCTAATGGGTCTGAAGTCATTTATATGAATGGGATCACACTTTTTAGGAACAAGGGCAATGAAAGAGCAGTTACAACCTCTAGGAATGAAAGCGTCAGTTTCAAACCTTTTAACCATGTCAATGAAGTCATTGCCAACAGTATCCCAAAAACGTTTAACGAATTTGAAAGTGAAGCCATCGGGACCCGGAGCTTTACTACCACCACAATTCCAAACCGCATCTTTTATTTCTGTGGAGGTGAAGGGAGCATCGAGACTAGACACCTGGCATCTGATAGAGTTTTGAAAAGGTTGCTAGTGAAGCGAGGTCTAGTAGGTGAGTCATCCTCAAACTTGTGCTTATAAGAGTTAAAGATATTAGAAATTACTGAGGGGGGATCCGAAACCCAGGTGCCATTTATTTGAATCCCATTTATCCTAGACTTCGCAAGTTTACTATTAATCATACCGTGAAAAAACTTCGAGTTTTCATCACCTTCAATGGCCCATTTGATCTTCGCCTTTTGCATGAGGTCCATGTTATTGAGATGTTCCATATCTTCAATTTTCTTTAAGGCTGATAAGTGTTCAATAATATCCCTGCCATCAAGACCACTGTTCTCAGCTTTTATATCAAACGATTCAACTTTAGCTTTCAATTCCTGAATTGCTATTGTGTTCTTTAGGACCACACTATTACGCCATGCCTTTACATTATTTTTCAGCGTCTGGAGCTTTAATTTAAGCGTCACAGAAGGGTGAGGACTTCCCAATCTCATACGATGTCTCCCCAATGCTACAAGTTGAGCAAGGTTTTACTAATTAAGTTAAACTTAATTCACATCGTGGATAATCACTAATCTGTTACCCGTGCATATCAACTTTGAGAACTTAGATAAAGGGCAATTGACTTACACTCGGTTAGTGTCCCGATTGTGACGAGGCATTAGAAATGGAAGATCACATTTTATTTATTGTATTGTTGCTAAAAGGGTTTGGAAGGATGTCATGAATTTGCGAAGCCTTACCAATTAAAACGTAACAGGCCTTGGTGATGGTCTAAACCTTGTGGATGAAGTGAAGGTAAAGACAGGTCATCACATCTTCTTTAATTTATGTGGTAGTTCAAATGTTCCTTTGGTTTCTTTGGCAACATCAACAATAATTCACTTTTGAAACGAAAAGGCCGAAGACTTCTTTCAAAGATATAAAGCTGTACTAGTTTATCTAATTTTCGATAGGCACAAGAAGCTTTTTCTTAATTTTCTGCCAATACAATGTTGTTGAGGGACAAAAGTCATAGAACTCTTTAGAAATACGATTTTTGGCGAAATTTCCTTCTAAATATGTATCCTTAAAGTAGCATCGAGTTCTAAAATAAACATGAAATACAAGAGGAAGGGTTAGATTTGGAAAAGATAAAAAGAAGAAGGGCTAAACGTACTATAGACATTTAAACTTAAAACCTAATCTTACAACTATAAAATCCTTGCATTCTAGGTTGTCTTGTCAGACCTTTTTTGCCCAATAGGCGCCGCACAAATCATTGCAAACCCTAATGGAAACAGCTTCATTTTACCTGTTCGAAGAAACAATGCCTCCTGAATCATATTTGAGTCTTTTCTTAATCCTCAGATTTTTAGTCTAGTCTTTTCATTTTTGTATCATGTTATGCTAACTTAGAATCTTTATCATCATGTAGGTGACTGAAAAAGGATGCATCATTGTTCATAGTATTTCGAATAATACAATCCTGACAAGGTAACTGTGATTCTTTTAAAATGACGACTGTTCATGGTATTTATTAACTTATTCTAGATCGCAGATCTGACACGGATTAACAACCTTTTTTATTTTGTAGATCTATATATTAGGTGATTGGTGGGAGTGGAGGAATGGAAAGCAACCTTCCTATCAATTTGGAATAAGTTTCTAGAAGATCTCGTCATGATTTGACATTGGAAGGTCAGTAACAGTACAATTGTATCAGAGGAAGACGAGGACGAAGAAGAGGAGGTTGGGAGGCAGAATGCCAGGGCTTTTGGTTCAGATCCAAATTAACCTCCCAGAACTCCAACCTGGGAGACGAACATGAGCCACATCTACTTCAGATGATAAATTATCCCACGATTCCCCATGCTTTTGCATTACCCAAACTTCCTTGTTTGCTTCAGTGTAATGAATAAAACATAAACTTCCTTAGAAAATAATCTATTCTGTACGGTTTTGATAAATTGATATGTTTCTTAGAGCTAATCGAGCATCTTAGGAAAACGAAAATAATCTTGTCTGTACGGTTTTGTTAAATTTTACTTATTTTCCTATTGTTTGTGTAACAAAATTGCGTCTGTAAGGTTTGTTCATAGAATTTCAGGTCTTGAACCCAATATTAAATGTATGTATATCTTTGTTATCGATCTTTTTGATATATTTATTGATATCCATGATCTTATCTTGAGACTGTGATAACTAATTATTATGTATTCAGTAACTGTATTGTATATTTTTACGGCAGGTGGCAAAGGATGTTACTACATGTAAATCTTCTGGTTAAAAAAAGATATATAGATTTCGACAATTAAAAAGAGCCAACATAAATGTTAAGGAATTTAAGAGAATAATTTGGTTGTTAATTAGAATCTGTCGAGCCAACTGATTCTAGGTATCAATCAAGTAATTCATATCTCCAAATACATTTATTGACTATAGTGATGGTGAACGTGCAAGCTACCTATGGAAATGAAATAATAGTTACGCTCTGTTCTCAAGTCTAAATTTAAAGAATGGAAGGGGATGGGATGGGAAGGGGAAAGTAAGGAATGGGAATGTGAAGAAAGTGGTTATTTTTATTTGTGTTTCGAGTTTTTTATTTTTAAGTTGCAAGGAAAGGAAGGGAATGTACCCAAATTACCCGGATACCCTCAAAACATAATTTACTTTTATATATTGTTGTAA
The DNA here is from genome assembly GCA_030686995.1 of Artemisia argyi. Lineage (NCBI taxonomy): Eukaryota > Viridiplantae > Streptophyta > Magnoliopsida > Asterales > Asteraceae > Artemisia > Artemisia argyi. The sequence continues at coordinate 43,619,527 of CM060698.1, forward strand.
CTAATATCTTATTATAAAATAGATTAGGATTGTATTGCGAAAGCTTCCTTTTATTTATTCACAACATTTACTTTTATTTATTCACAACATTTAATCATAACATTCTTCATAATCAAATGCTGTGCTTAGTTAGTTAGTATTGTTATGAACATGCTTTGAATGTTTTGATTAGGATTGTATTGCGAAAGCTTGCTCTCACGCTTTTGTCGAACAGGTTGCATTGAATTATATTGCTTTTAGTTCATGTTTATGTTAGGGCTAAGTAGTTAATTGAATTATGCGCTCAGGTAATTAGTATTATTGTTAGCATGCTTCGAATGTAATTTTAGGATTCTACAGCCAATGCTTGTTCTAGCGCTTTTGTCGACCAGTTTGTTATTTTAGTAAACAAAATACTAAATCTCATGTTTTGATGCCTTCGGTTCAATATAAATATGTGACAACATAAATGTTTTAAAAACTTATGTAAATCATACGATATTATATTTTTTAAAATATTCAATTTTCATAAATAAACACTTATAAAAAATTTATTTTTACTAATAAAAATAAAATTTGGCGTGAAAAACCAATTTCTCCATATTGAAGGGACTTATATCTAGAATATTCAGAATATGTTACGTTTTGTAAGATATAATATATTTAAGTATATATGTTAGGGGAGGAAATAAATCTTGGCAACTAGACGTATATAAAAGAATAAGGATATAATTGTAAATTAACCAAAGCCCATGTTCACAGTTATACCCGTTCCCTCCTGATCATCCCAAATATGGGAGGAATACAAATACACACAAAAGCCCATCCCTTCCCTCCCTCCCACCTTCCCGTCCCCTACCTTTTTATCTTAAAAAAACTCAAGAACGCCCCTTTTTTTGATTTCCCTTCCCATCCGCTTCCATTCCTTTATAAAAAAAACTCGAGAACAGAGCGTAATACAGACCAGGAAACATGTGAGCCGTATGTAATTAAGTTGTCTTATAATGTCATGTTTCCATGGTTGGATTGTGCACATGTTGAGGTCCGACACCCTCTCATTTTTGTTATGAGAAACACAACAGTAGTAATGTACTCGTTATGGAAGATGTGAAGCAACAATTTTTTGCTGCTACATCAGTTTATCACTTTTGTATGTGATAACTCTCTTTGTTTCATCACCAAGTACAATGATTTAAGGACTCATATAATCAAATATGTTATATGAGGCAATTCTGTGGGACGAATTGATTAAACTACATTTCAACACGAAATAATTAGTATCCCACGGGTATATATTGGAGAAACCATGACAAACTCTAAAAGTTCTTAATGCTGTGATAACATAAGTGATGCTCTAAGAGTCATCATCCTGTTAATTTCTTTATCATCGCATTGTCATAATCTCATTAATTTGTTTGTGTTTACTGTGCTACTTCTTTTCTTTTTGGCCAAAAAGATATTGTATATAGATCATGAACATACCTCTGTCGAAACTCAAAGCATAAGGAACAACAACCATATGTATAAATGTTTATTGAAGCTGGATTAAAACAATAATCCTAAATATAAATACAACAAATTACGTTGTTGCCACATAAGATACAGATGTGAAATGACTTCGTGTCAATATGCAAACCATGCTAACCGTATTTGTAACACAAAAGTAGCCCATACTATACTAATAACACAGCCCATAATTGAAATGGCCCAATGAATAGAGCTCAATATTCAAAACAAGCTCTCACTCACTCTAATTAATACTGAATTTCGTGATGCTAAGTTGCTAACAAATTTTCTTTTATTTTTGTTCTGAAAAACAAATACTCGATCTTAGAATTTTGGGTTAATTCCGTGAAAACGTACTATACTTGCCAAGAAAATCACTTTTACATAGCGAACTAAAAAAAATATTTTTTTGTACACTAATATTGAAACTTTTGTCTTCATGTGAGTAACAAAGACAAAAAATAAAACTGTGATGACCATTTTACCCTTGAGTTTTTGAGAATTGCATCCATCGTCCTTATGCTAAATTACATAAATGGTCCTGCCGTTACATTTCACGAACTTTTTTTTTCGAAAATATTTTTTTTTCGAAATAATTTTTTTTGTCCAAATATTTTTGAAAATATCACGAATTTATCTTTTTTCGAAAATTCTTTTTTTTTCGAAAATAATTTTTTTTCCAAATATTTTTTAAAATGTCACGAAAATATTTTTTCAAAATTAATTTTTTCCCAAATTTTTTTGAAAATGTAACGAAAACATTTTTTTCGAAAACTTTTTTTTCCGAATTTTTTTTCCAAAAAAATTCTAAAAAAAATTATTTCATAAAAATTGAAAAAAATTCAAAATAAAAAAGTATTTCAAAAAAATAAAATTTGAAAAGAAAATTTCCAAAAAAAATAGGGATGGTGGACGCAATTTTCTCCTAACGACAGGGACCATTTATGTAATTTAGTTTAGGGATGGTGGATGCAATTTTCGTAAACTGCCAGAGACCATTTATGTAATTTGAAAGGGTAAAAGTGTCATAATACCTAAATAAAGACAAAAGTGTCAACATTAGTGTACAAAAAAATATTTTTTTTAGTTCGCTACGCAAAAGTGATTTTTTTGACAAGTATAGTATGTTTTCACATAATTAACCCTAGAATTTTTTCCACTACAATATTAACTCGTAACCAAAACTTTTGGGTATGAGTTACTCACATATCATTAGGCTTGAATGATCCTTTGATGATCTGCTCTTGATCCAATGGGTGTTATTGAATTTGGTTTATACATTGTTGTTCATGCTTAAAGGATTCATGCTAAGTCTTTAATTGATGGTTTTTCGCTGCATGGATAATTTTTTTCTCAAATGGCAGTCTTTTGTTATGGGAAGTGATAATTTTTAGTCTCACATTTGTCTTTCGAATTTGAACATAAAAATAACTCTATCACTCTATGGGTATCATACTATCATGCATGTATAATAAACGGCAAAAAATGATATAAATATAATGAGTGGTTTAAAGTAAAATGTCAATAAAATTTGTATATTATTTCTAGCATTTTGTAAATTTGTCATGTCAATGATATATATAATTCATATAAAGACAATCGTATATTATCTTATTATTTATTGATCAATAAAAAACTCTTTATAGATATATCTTTAGGGAATGGATCTACTAAAAAAAGAAAATAAAATAGAAGAATGAGAAATGTTTGTACCAACACAAAGCCGATTCATCACATATAAAATTTGGAAAAACGTGAATTTTTGGGTCACACACGTTTCCTAGATAAGGATCGGCATACCCCAATGGAAGAAACATTTCCACTTTCACCAGGGATGTTTCCCAGGCGTTTAACGGCGTTTCCCCGCATTTCCTGTTTCCGGTACGTAATACGGCATCCCGGCGGCGTTTCCGTGTATCCTAATTATTAATTCTCTGAAATGAACATGACAATGAAGACTAGGGATTAAAACTGATAACATAAAATGAGAGAGGGGCTAAAAATAGGGACTTTTAAAACTTATGACCTAATCACACAATATAAAACCCTAGCACTATAGGTTCTATTGTCAGAGTCCTTTTTCCAATAGGCGCCGCACAAACCATAGCATCCCTGATGTCTATTGCTTCATTTTACTTGTTCGAAGAAAAAAGGCCTCCTGAATCAGTTGTGAGTATTTATATGATTCTAAGATTTAATTTGCAGTCTATTATTTTCATTATGATCATGTCATGCTAACTTAATTATTATCTTTATCATCATGCAGGTGACTAAATATTGGTAGATCATTGTTCATTGTTTTTCGAAAAGTGTACAGGGGCAAAACCATTGTCATAACCTTCTGATTTTCTGTAGATTCAAAAGGTGTCACTGGACGGATCTACAAACAATTTTGTCAGATCTGTAAAGAGGATCATGAATTATTTGACGTATCGATTCTTCTCTTTCTTCTTATAATATCTCAGTCAATTAAATTGATTTGCAAAATTTTGCGAATTAAATGTTGCTGTGATTAAACAGAAAGAAGTACCGAAATAAATAGAAGATCTGTTGAATGAAAACATAAATCATGATCCAACACCTGAATCTAAAATAGAAATTGGGAAGGGTAGTAATGGAATAATTGTTGCTGTGAAAAGCATTATGAAAGTGCATCATGATGTTGATTTGAAAGAGATTCAAAATTCTTATTCGTAAGACTTTCAACATCAAGAATGATTTCACTCCAGAGGAAGAAGAAGAGGAAGAAGAGGAGGTTAGGAGGGAGAATGCTTGGGCTTTTGGTTCAGATCCAATTTAACCTCCCAGAACTCCAACCTCGGAGACAACACGAGTGACATCTACTACAGATGATAAATTATCCCATGATTCCCCATGCTTTTGCATAACCCAAACATCATATATTGTTTGGTTCAGTGTAATGAATAAATTACTTCCTTCAAAAATAATCTATTCTGTACGGTTTTGTTAAATTGATATGTTTCCTAGAGCTAATCGAGCATCTTAGGAACACGAAATATAATCTATTCTGTACGGTTTTGATAAATTTTATTTATTTTCTCTTGTTTGTGTAACAAAATTAATTGCATTTTGTTCATAGAATTTCAGGTCTTGAACCCAATATTAAATGTATGTATATCTTTGTTATCGATCTTTTTGTTATTGATATCCATGATCTTATCTTGAGACCGTCATAACGAATTATTATGTATTCCGTAAATGTATTGTATATTATTACGGCGGGTTGCAAAGGATGGTACTACACGTAGATCTTCTGCTTAAAAAAAGATATAAAGATTTCAACAAATTAAGAGAGCCAAAATGAATGTTAAGGAATTTTAGAGAATAATTTGGTTCTGTCGAGCCAACTGATTATAGGTATCGATCAAGTAATTTATATCTCCAAATACATTTAGTACTATAGTGACGGTAAACGTGCAAGTTCCCTATGGAAATGAAATAATAGTTAGTCATACAGACCAGGAAACGCGTGAGCCGTATGTAAGTTGTCTTATAATGTCATGTTTTCATGGTCGGATGCTCATTTTTTATGAGAAACACAACAGTACTAAAATACTCGAGTTATGGAAGATGTGAAGCAGCAATTTTTTTTCAGCTATATCATTTTATCAATTTCGCTGTTTCGCATGTGATAACCATACTTGTTTCATCACCAAGTACAATGATTTAAGGACTCATATGATCAAATATGTTATATGAGGCAATTTTGGGGGACGAATTGATCAAACTACATGTCAACACAAAATAATTAGTATCCTGCACGTATATATTGGAGAAAGCATGACAAACTCTAAAAGTTCTTAATGCCATGATAACATCAGTGATGCTCTAAGATTCATCATCGTGTCAATCTCTTCATCATCACATTCTCATAATCTCATTTGTTTTTGTATACTGGGTTACTTCTTTTCTTTTTGCCCAACAAGATATTGTAAATAGATCATGAACCACTGTCGAAACTCAAAGCACAAGGAACAACCACCATATGTATAAATGTTTAGTGAAGCTGGAGCAAAACAATAATACTAAATATATATACAACAAATTACATTTTTGCCATATATAAGATACATATGAATAGGGAGGGTTTACATGGTTTAAGGCTATGTTTGGCGCACGATCTTATCAGAGCTTATCGTTACATGAACTTATTTTTTCAGAAACATAAGCTGCCATTTAAAATTAGTCTCGTTTGGCTGACACGGCTTGTAGGAACTTGTTAAATAAATAAGCTACTAAATGAAATGCTAGTTGTACTAGCATGTAAAAAAAAGCTCAAGCCACATGCTCCAGCAACCCGCTCCAGCTCCAGCTCCAGCTCCTACTTGTACCAAACATACCCTAAGTTTGTGTGGTGGTGGGTTCAAACCCAGTGGATTAGTCGTCCAAAAGGTCGGAAACCATGATTACCCAAAAAAAAGATATACAGATGTGAAAATCATTGACCATTTAAAATGCTATTGGTCAACCATATACTTCAAGTAAAACCATAGGTCATGTCATGTGTAACGCATAAACTATACTAATATAACAGCCCAGTAATTATAAAGGCCCAATGATATAAATCTTAATATTCAAAACAAGCTCGCACTCACTCAAGGCCCATTGTTTAACAAATTGAATTTCGTGATGCTAAGTCGCTAACAAATTGGAACTAAGATCATATGAAACAAAATGGATTTGTTTCAAAGTCAAAACATTCAAGGTCAATATTCTTGAGAGGTTCAATGTGGGGGATTCGGGCTTAGCTAGAACTCCAATGACCTCAATATAAATATTTTAATGTAGAGGTAAAGGCAGGGGCGAAGCTATCCGATGAAAGGGGGGGGGGGGGGGCGATGCCCTCAATGAAACTCTTGTGAACAAAAGTTAAGAAGAAAAAAAATCATAACAATAGAAAAAAGCTGAAGTGCCCTTGGTATAACAATAGAAATGCCCTCTACGCTTATTGATTAATCACGATCAGAGAGTCACGTTGGTGACTGAAAAAGGTTCTAGTTGGAAAAAATGGAGGAGTTGGAACTGGGAAGGTGGGGAAGTGGGATCGATCGTGAAGAAGATGGGATAGGTTGGGTAGTGGGTAAAAGTAAGTCTGATGACGAAATGAGCAAGGAAGGTATAATTGATGAAAATGGAGGAATGCACAAATCTCCTAATGTGGAAGGAGAAAGTGATCTTGAAGAGGTCGCTGAAGCCATTTTTGAGAAAGAACAATCACCTACTAACATGAAGGCGGACTGTATTGGTGTCCAGAAGGATACTCGTTCTGAAGACCTGTTCAATATTTATGAGTTGCTTACCAAGAATAAAGATAACAACAATGGCGATCTAAATTCTAATGATAACTTGAAATATCCCCCCTGGATTTAGTACCGCAACTGATGAAGACGTTCAAAATAATCCTTTAAACGAGCTGGATGTTGAAGGTGATGACTATGTCCACAATGTTCAAGACAATAAAGTTGAATCCGCCGCGAAGAAGAACTCCCCTTTTAATAGCTCAAAGAAAGATACGGATAGATATGTCTGCTCAGGCCACTTTACAAAATGTAAAATACCACGTTCTGGAGGTTCAATCTTACAACTCATGGATGAATTAATTAAAGTGGGACAAATTATGGGTTACAATATGGAGGGATGTATGAAAAACATTGTCGACATCATTGATTCTCAAGGAGTGAATGATGGTAAACGATGAATTATATGTCATTGAACATACAATGCATTGCCCAGAAGGCTAAAAAAGACTAGGTTCGGGAGTTATGTGGTAAAAACAAGGAGAACTTTTTGTCGTTACAAGAAACTAAAATTGAGGATATCGAGTTTTTTTTAATATCAATTTGTTTTGGGGTAACTTTGGAATTGAATATGAGTATAGTCCCCTCTGTTTTGGAAATTTAGGAGGTATTCTTTGTATTTGGGATCCAAGAATGTTTCACGAAATCAATTCCACGATTTCAGATTACTTTGTTATGATTCAAGGTGAATGGGTGCCTAATGGTAAGAAGATTATTATTATTTCAGTATATGCTCCCGAAGAGTACGTTATGTGAAAAGAAGATATTATGGGACTACCTGATTCTAGTGCTTAATAACTGGAATGGTGAATTAGTCATATAATAATGGGTGATTTTAATGAAGTCCCTATGCAAGAAGAGTGACACGGATCAATATTTAATGTTCAAGGCGCTGATGCCTTCAATTTGTTCATTTCAACTACTAGATTGGATGAGGTCGCTTTAGATGGGTGCAAATTCACATGGTGCCACAAATCAGCCTCGAATATGAGCAAACTCGAGCGTTTTCTTATTTCTAAAGGTTTAATGAATTCATGTCCTAACATTTCAGCAATTACATTGGATCGTTACTTATCCGATCATAGGCCCATACTAATGCGTGAGTCTCATTTTGATTATGGTCCTACTCTGTTTCGTTTCTTCCACTACGTACCGGTTTGAATTGGAAAGTTTTGATAACTTTGTGGAACAAACATGGAATGATGCTAGTGTGACTGATAGGAATGCTAATTCAAAGTTAATGAAAAAATTGAAGTACATCAAAGAGAAGATTCACATGTGGATTAAAGCCAATAAAGAAAACTCAAATAATTATAAGCAAGGCTTTAAAATATGAACTTGTCAAAATTGACTTTCTGTTAGATAACGGGGAGGGCAAATTGGATATTCTCACTAAATGCGTGGGCATCTTTAAATCTTTACAAGATTTAGACAAGTTAGACTCGATGGAGATGGCGCAAAAAACCAATATCGAATGGGCGATCGAAGGAGACGAAAATTTGAAGTATTATCCTGGGGTCCTAAATAAAAAAAGAAACCGACTTACTATCCGAGTTATCTTGGTAGAAGGTAGATGGATCGAATCTCCTTTATTGGTTAACAGCGGGTTTTTCTCTCATTTTGCTAGTCGTTTTAATAAACCTCTGTTATAACGTCTTCACATTGATATGGATTTTCCAAATAAATTGAGCTTTGTTCAACAAACTGATGTGGAAAACAATGTCACTCGAGATGAGATTAAGAAAGCTGTTTGGGATTGTGGGGTTGATAAATCCCATAGTCCAGATGGTTTTACTTTTGGCTTTTATCGCCGATTTTGGACCCTTATGGAAAACGATGTGGTAGAGGCTGTTCTATACTTCATCCAAATATGGGCAATACCCTAAAGGTAATAATTCCTCCTTTATTGCTTTAATCCTGAAAACTCATGAGGCTAAAATGGTGAAAGATTTTAGACCTATTAATTTGATTGGAAGTTTATACAAGATCATAGCCAAGATTTTGGCAAATCGTATTGTCGTTGTTTTGGGGGACATAGTGAATGATGTTCAAACAGCCTTTGTTGCGAATCGGCAACTTCTAGATGGTACATTCATTTTAAACTTTGCCGAATTTCCAAAACACTAAGATTCAACTAAGGATTGTTTCTTACCACAATTTTCTTGTACAACTAAGCTTAAAAAACACTAAAACTTGAAGAAAGTTGCAAACTTTAACACTTTAAAGATCAAATACGCTATTTAGAAACTTTGCAAGAACACAAAAGCACGAATCTTTAAAACTCAAATTTTTAAAAAATGTTAGAACTTTCTTGTTACAAAAGGTTTGTAACACTAGTTTGTAATAAAAAAAAAGTGTCAAAACCAAAAAAAAACAAGAAAATTAAGGATTTTTGTAAAAATAATGAGTAGAAAGATGTAGAAACGTGACAAAACCAACTCAAAACACAAAAAAATGCACCCCTTAGTGTAAAAATGCAATCTCAAACTTTTGGCGGCGACATGTCCCCAGTAGAAACATAAACACAAAAAAAATTAAACATAACATAATATAAATAATAAACCTGTGGTCTCGGCTTCAGGACTTGGCTACGGGTCTCGGCTACATGTCTCGGCCTCGGGTCTCAGCAGCAACTTTACCAAAAAAATTAACAAAAAAATTAAAATAATTAATGAAAAACATAAAATCAATAAAATTAACCAAAAAATCATAAAACTTAACAAATTAAAAAATTAATTAACAAAATCATAAAAATTAACTTAACAAAAGTACTTGGGTTTGGGTTCGGTTCTCACATGGGTTTTGTAAATGAGGGTATGAGGGTTTGTAAATGAGGGTTTGAGGGAAGAAATAGATGAGAAAAAGAAAAGAATTAAATGATGTGAGGGTTTGAGGAATCGTGCACAGTGGTGCGAGTGTGGTGGTGGGGATGGTGGTTCTTGTGGTGGGGATGGTGGTGTAGTGGTAGGGATGGTGGTTAGTGGTAGTGAAGCAGCAGCAGTTTTTTTTTTTTTTTTTTTTTTTTTTTTTTTTTTTTTTTTTTTTTACAAGTGTTTGCAACAGATCTGCTAATAATTCAGGTAATAGTGGCACACACTTTTAGCGGGGACAAGTCTCCGCTGAAAGGTGGTCTTGTCTTTTTGCACACACTTTTAGCGGGGACATGGTCCCCGCTAAAAGTTTTCGCACTTCGCCAAAACATTTGGCGGGATAAAGTAAATGCTTAGAGGGAAAAACGAAAATATTGGTAACATCTTTTAGCGGGGACATGTCCTCGCCGAAAGTGTGCACAATTTTTATTAACTTAAATCAATGTTAATTAAACCATTTAAATTTAATTATTTATAATTAATTTAAATCATTTATGATTTATTTAAATCATTTAAAATTATATATAAATCATTAATAATTAATTATTTTTATGATTTATTTATAATTATAATTAAATCATTTATAACTATAATTAAATCATTTAAAATTGTTTTTAATTCATTTTTATTATGTTAAATCATTTATAATTAATTTAAATCATTTAAAATTATTTTTAATCCTTTTTAATTAAGTTAAATCATTTATAATTATAATTAAATCATTTAAAATTGTTTTTAATTCATTTTTACACGAGATGTTAAACGAACGAGTCGAGATGATGTGGTATTACACGAGATGTTAAACGAACGAGTCGAGATGATGTGATATTACACTAGTGTTAAACGAACGAGTCGAGATGATATGATGTGGTATTACACGAGATGTTAAACGAACGAGTCGAGATGATGTGGTATTACACGAGATATGAGTCGAGATGATGTGGTATTACACGAGATGTTAAACGAACGAGTCGAGATGATGTGATATTACACGAGATGTTAAACGAACGAGTCGAGATGATGTGATATTACACGAGTGTTAAACGAACGAGTCGAGATGATATGATGTGGTATTACACGAGATGTTAAACGAACGAGTCGAGATGATGTGGTATTACACGAGATGTTAAACGAACGAGTCGAGATGATGTGGTATTACACGAGATGTTAAACGAACGAGTCGAGATGATGTGGTATTACACGAGATGTTAAACGAACGAGTCGAGATGATGTGATATTACACGAGATGTTAAACGAACGAGTCGAGATGATGTGGTATTACACGAGATGTTAAACGAACGAGTCGAGATGATGTGATATTACACGAGTGTTAAACGAATGAGTCGAGATGATATGATGTGGTATTACACGAGATGTTAAACGAACGAGTCGAGATGATGTGGTATTACATGAGATATTAAACGAACGAGTCGAGATGCTATGGTTATACACGAGATATTTTCCCACCTAACAACTTTTATCAACTCACAATATAAACTCACACACACTCATCTAACCCATATCATCTCACACACACACTCATATCACTATCTCTCTCTCTCTCTCTAGCAGTTTCCATTTTCCGGCGACACCAGCAGTTTTCGGCCACCGGAATCTTTTTCTGGCCACCACCTTTTATCAGCTCAACTTGTAGATCGGGCCACCCCGATCACGATTCTACCACACACAACTACAAACACACACTGTCAACCAGAATGCAGCGATATAATCCTTTTATGTGTACTTGTGGAGTAGGAAATATAAAAAAAAAGAACGTCACATCAAAAAGATACATTTGGATTGGAGTATTATGCATGTCCTCTTTCAAAGCCAAGAGAGAAAGGTCATGGATGTGGATATTTTATGTGGAAGACTAAATTTGATGAACAATTACAAGTAATATATTCTGCTTCAACATCTCACGGTTCTGGGTGCACAAACTGCCATGAAAAAGATCTTAGGATAAATATGCTGGAGGCACAAAAACAGGTGTTAGAGACAAAAGTCAGGTTGCTCGAGGCAAGACTTGCAATGGCAACGAATCCCGACAACAATGACCACGCATGTCAATCGGATGCAATACTCCGTGACCTGTTAGGTGACATGGAAAATCTTCGTATGTAATGTTGTTGTTGTTGATGTTGCTGTTGTTGTTGTTGTTGTTGTTGTTGTTGTTGTTTGTTGTTTCTTGTGTTATTCTTGTTGTTTGTTGTTTCTTGTGTTATTGTTGTTGTTTGTTGTTTGTTGTGTTATTGTTGTTGTTGTTTAATAAAATGTTGTTTGTTGTGTTGTGTTATTGTTGTTGTTGTTGCTTTACCACTAGAAATCGTAAACTTCTATCCAAACACTCAAGATTGTAATTATTAATCTAAAAAAACGTCCACAGTAAGAACCTAAGCAGTTTATAAAGGAATCCGAAACACCACACGCTTAGCTTCAAACACGAAGGCAAACATTTTATTCAAACCACAAAAGAGCTGTAAACCGAATACATTTTCATACAGACTCAAACTAAACAACTCGACAAGCAAACGAACCAGATCAAACGAAACAACCCAAACTAAACAACTCGACAACCAAACAAAACAACTCAAACTAAACAACACGACAACCAAATGAAACAACCCGTTTACTTTTTTTTGCGGCTAACTCCCGCTTTGCTTGAACTCGCACCACCTCTTCCTTTCCTTGCTCTCATTTCCTTGAGATATGCAAACGTAGCTTCAAGACTTGTTATTCTATTTTCCAGATCAACAGCTGCAGCTTCATCAAACGTGCTTTCAGCTTCATCCTCACCTCCATCAGCAGCAGCTTGAGCTTCAGCAGCACGTTGAGCTTCAGCAGTATCTACCTCTTCCAAATACTCTCTATAGTATGACTTTTTCCTCAACCATACCAGAATCCGATCTCTCTGCCACGGTGCACAGTTCGCGTACGAACCATATTCATCAAAAATTTCAACGCCCCAATGATTTATAATTTCATTATACAAGAGCTCGTGTGATAAAGCCTTTGCCCACTCCTGTTCCGGCTTCAAACCATCCATTGTTATGTGTGTTTTGTATTTTTTACCGAATTTATGATTTAATATGTATTAGGTGTATGTTATAATATATATTAAAAAGTTTTTCGGAAAAAGTTGCAGCTTGGAGGGAAATTTGGCGCCTACACTTTTAGCGGGGACATGTCCCCGCCAATAGTTATGCATTTCCCCACAAAAATTAATGGCGGGAATAATACCCGGGACAATAAAAAGTGCAACTATTTTGGTCAAATATTATGCAACACTTTCGGCGGGGACAGTCCCCGCTAAAAGGTGGGTTTGAAATTGTGACTATTTTGGTCAAAGTTGTGATCTGCAAAACCACTTTCGGCGGGGACATGTCCCCGCTGAAAGTTTGCGTTGAAAATGCAATGGGCGGTCAGCGAGATTGTGTGCCAGCTCAGCGCTGTTTTTGTCGTTTAGCGACTTTCGGCGGGGACAAGGGTGTCGCCGCCGAAAGTGTCGACGCCCATCCTCCTGTTTGTTGTAGTGTACCGGTTTGAATTGGAAAGTTTTGATAACTTTGTGGAACAAACATGGAATGATGCCAGTGTGACTGATACGAATGCTATTTCAAAGTTAATGAAAAAATTGAAGTACATCAAAGAGAAGATTCACATGTGGATTAGAGCCAATAAAGAAAACTCAAATAATTATAAGCAAGGCTTTAAAATATGAACTTGTCAAAATTGACTTTCTGTTAGATAACGGGGAGGGCAAATTGGATATTCTCACTAAATGCGTGGGCATCTTTAAATCTTTACAAGATTTAGACAAGTTAGACTCGATGGAGATGGCGCAAAAAACCAATATCGAATGGGCGATCGAAGGAGACAAAAATTTGAAGTATTATCCTGGGGTCCTAAATAAAAAAAGAAACCGACTCACTATCCGAGTTATCTTGGTAGAAGGTAGATGGATCGAATCTCCTTTATTGGTTAACAGCGGGTTTTTCTCTCATTTTGCTAGTCGTTTTGATAAACCTCTGTTATAACGTCTTCACATTGATATGGATTTTCCAAATAAATTGAGCTTTGTTCAACAAACTGATGTGGAAAACAATGTCACTCGAGATGAGACTAAGAAAGCTGTTTGGGATTGTGGGGTTGATAAATCCCATAGTCCAGATGGTTTTACTTTTGGCTTTTATCGCCGATTTTGGACCCTTATGGAAAACGATGTGGTAGAGGCTATTCTATACTTCATCCAAATATGGGCAATACCCTAAAGGTAATAATTCCTCCTTTATTGCTTTAATCCCGAAAACTCATGAGGCTAAAATGGTGAAAGATTTTAGACCTATTAATTTGATTTGAAGTTTATACAAGATCATAGGCAAGATTTTGGCAAATCGTATTGTCGTTGTTTTGGGGGACATAGCGAATGATGTTCAAACAGCCTTTGTTGCGAATCGGCAACTTCTAGATGGTACATTCATTTTAAACATAGCCAGAATTTCCAAAACACTAAGATTCAACTAAGGATTGTTTCTTACCACAATTTTCTTGTACAACTAAGCTTAAAAAACACTAAAACTTGAAGAAAGTTGCAAACTTTAACACTTTAAAGATCAAATACGCTATTTAGAAACTTTGCAAGAACACAAAAGCACGAATCTTTAAAACTCAAATTTTTAAAAAATGTTAGAACTTTCTTGTTACAAAAGGTTTGTAACACTAGTTTGTAATAAAAAAAGAAAGTGTCAAAACCAAAAAAAACAAGAAAATTAAGGATTTTTGTAAAAATAATGAGTAGAAAGATGTAGAAACGTGACAAAATCAACTCAAAACACTCCTAAATCATTGTTACGCGATTGATACAACTTGTACAACCTTAGATATATAACTTTACCTCACAAATATTAAGCATGGATTGGTGACTTGATGTATGTAGGCGTTTTTCTATAGAGAGAAAGAGTAGAAAGAGAACATGTATATTATTCATAAAACACATACTTACACACACAAGCACACCTTTACAAAATGACAAGGTATATGCGTTTTATACTTAGACTCATGTGCCTCAAGGGCTTTGCCATGGGCCTCGTTGTGGGCTTTTACATGGAGTGGATTGGGCTTGTTGATTACATTAAGATACAAGGCTAATATTATATAAACTACTAACCTATTAGCTTAGCCCAATCCACGAGCCCATTGACTAATCTATCACATTTTTTATAATGTATTACAGAGTTCCTATGACTAGAATGACCGCCACTTATACGCTGGGTTGCGTTCGAGCCATTTCTGCCAACTCCTACTCGTAATTGCCTTAATCTTTGTTAACGGACTAACAGGTTTAGATGTCCTAATCTTGGCAACTACATATGTATTCGTAGAATCTATATCCGTCTTAGAAGCAATAGTGTTATCTAAATCTTTTCTTTACCTACTTTAACAACGTGCAATTAGATAAATAACCTCGTCGTAGTTTGCTCTCTCTTTGGCGATTTTGGCGACCGAACTAAAACAACCCTTATTCTTCCATTCTATTACTCTAAATCTAATTCCTGCTCCTCTCACTACTTACTGATTATGTTATTCGTCATTTATAGGCCAAGACGATCACAATTGTATTTAGGGGTTTCGAATATTTTTTTAGCGTTCTGATAGTTATTTAATTAATTGCATCTTTATTGTCTATTTTGCATTTATTACTCCCAATCTTTCTTGTTGATTTGTTATTAATAAAGGGCCGTAAGTTTATATATCGATTCGACGTAAATTGATTAAAGTAAAGTGTGAGTAAGTGAAATATGTTACATATCTATTAAAGTATGTGATAGTGTGAATATGGTTAATTACGAATCTATGAATGTTTCATGTGATATAGCACCCTTCGGGGTAATGGAAGGTGCCCTTTGAAGGTAAGAGATAGGAAATTTCAGGGTAAGTGAAAACACCCGTTGGGATAAGTAAATGAACAACCCTCGGAATAACGCATGGTATCCGGTGTGGTAAGCAAAGAGGAGGAAATGAGATGAGATATGTTGTAAAAGATTTATACTGTTTAAAAGAGTTTTAATTTGTTAATTATAAATGGTTTTGGTTTCTAAAGAGTTGAAATGGTTATGGTAGTTATGTTTCGTTAAATTATTTCCAATTATTTATCAAGCGAAAACTTACGTTTTAGTTGTCAAATGTTTTGTAGGTTCTCAAGTTGCAAGGTAATGATAATGAGTTGTGTTGATTAGAAGAGGAAGTGCAGGTTACTCGTCCTTGTTAGTTTAGAAGGCGAGTAAGTCTTGAAAATTGTACTGCTAGAACAAGTTAAAACCCTAAGTGTCTTCGTTCTAAAAAATCCATCGAGTGTGTCCGTTCTAAAAAAAAACCCCAAGTGTCACGTAAACTCGAGTCTTTTGAATAAACAAGTTTTTTTTAAGTCAAGATTTACAGTATGATGTTTGTAAACAACTTATGTGTAAAGTTAAATAAAATTGATCATTTGGATTGTTTGGAATAGCCACCATAATTTGTGAAATATCGCTTCAGCATGTTTTGGAAGGAATTTATGTTTTTGTACACATTTGTGGTGTTAAATGAAATTAGTATTCAACTTTTACAAGTGTGTAATATCAAGTAAGTCCAATTTTTACAAGAAGCGGAAAATGCAGTTTTTTCAGTCGTAGTGTTTACGGCGTAGAGACTCTAAAAAATCCATCGAGTGTGTCCGTTCTAAAAAAAACCCCAAGTGTCACGTAAACTCGAGTCTTTTGAATAAACAAGTTTTTTTTAAGTCAAGATTTACAGTATGATGTTTGTAAACAACTTATGTGTAAAGTTAAATAAAATTGATCATTTGGATTGTTTGGAATAGCCACCATAATTTGTGAAATATCGCTTCAGCGTGTTTTGGAAGGAATTTATATTTTTGTACACATTTGTGGTGTTAAATGAAATTAGTATTCAACTTTTACAAGTGTGTAATATCAAGTAAGTCCAATTTTTACAAGAAGTGGAAAATGCAGTTTTTTCAGTCGTAGTGTTTACGGCGTATAGAGGCCCTATGCCATAAAGACATTGTAACCTATACGGCGTAGAGGTTATGTCTTAAAAAAATATTGGGGTCTTTCACTCGATCAGTTTCTTGCTGTGTAACTGTAAAGTTAAGTTTAGTTTCAGTTTGGCATTATTTGATTAAACTTAGTTTCGTAATTATTCATAGCATTTTCATAAGGAATTGTGGAAGTTCACCGCCTCCACGTATTGTATGTGGAATGTTAATCTCGTCATCTGTTGAATGTTTATCTGAATTACCACTTGGGTCTAATAATTAACCGGTATCCACACCCAAAACTAAACATCATCAAATGCACGAAAAAAGTTTCCATCATATAAACAATTATAATCTACCTGAGTTACTCAAAGATACAACATCATTAGATAATAGTTAACAAATTAAATAAGCTGCTTCTTAATTAGGCCCAGGGGCGGATCTACATTGAACATAGGGTATGCATGTGAATACCCTGTGTAGAATCTCAGTAGTGTAAAAAAATTCTGAATTTTTCGAGTGTTAGGGCAAAATACACTACAAATTTATGAGTGCACACCCTCTAATCTGATGGAAAAATATCGGTGCATACCATGGATTTCAACAAAGAGAAAAAGGAAAGAAGGGAAAAAAGTACAAGCCTTTCAAAAAAAAAGGGAAAAAAGTACAACTGCAAAGTAGATCAGCAGTTTGAAGTAGAAGAACTAGGTCATATAACATGTTTTCTTCTAGGGCCCAGTTGTAGAATTAAAATAATTAGTTATGATATTGAATTTTGAGACTAAGTTTTTCCTCTCCCAAGCCCAACCCATTAGAAATTGTATTACCATCAAAGAATTAATTAAGGTCACTTGTTTTTCTTTTGATATAATTCTATTTTCAATATTTAGTTTCTCTTTTGAGTTGTATGGGAAATTAATTTATTTTAAAATTTGTCTTTTACTTTTTTGAAGAGGTTTTGTTATTTAGTTGTTGTCCTTAATTAATGATTGAAACATAAGAGTTTATTTTGTTACAAAATATTAGATAAGTTTACTTTCTATGAACACCAAAACCGAATCAGTTTTAATTATCATAATCGAATCCGAATAACCAACTTAACTTCCTACAATCCGAACTTAATAAATCAAATCATTTATAGAAACTTGGATCCGGAAAATGAACAATCACACCTAATCCTAATACTGTTACAAAACCCGACCAGAAAATCTTGCCCGAAAAAGCCGAATTTATATTTTCTTTTGACCAACCGAACTTATATATAACTCTATAAAAATAGTGCATACCCCAACCTTAATTTTTCGATCCGCCACTGATTAGGCCTCATGCAACCTTTTATACTAAAGAAACCATTAAGGAGCTAGATGAAGTACAAAAACACGCGCAATACCAAACTTGAACACAAAAGGAAGAAAAGGTGCAAAACCACCACTTACCAATTACAAAATTACATAATGTCTCGCGGATGCGCCCAAAGTACATAAAGCCCGAGCAATTCATCGAATTACATGCATTTCATGTGTTTCCAATAAATAATACGGCTTTAATCTGTACCATTATCATCGTCAACAAGTTACACGTACTCTCTTGTCTTGAAAATATGATGATTGTGATTCCTATAACCATAAGCGTCCAAGATTTCATGTTCTAAAATTATGATATTAATTCTCTGAAATGAACATGACAATGAAGACTAGGGATTAGAACTGATAACATAAAATGAGAGAGGGGCTAAAAATAGGGACTTTTAAAACTTATGACCTAATCACACAATATAAAACCCTAGCACTATAGGTTCTATTGTCAGAGTGCTTTTTCCAATAGGCGCCTCACAAACCATAGCATCCCTGATGTCTACTGCTTCATTTTACTTGTTCGAAGAAAAAAGGCCTCCTGAATCAGTTGTGAGTATTTATATGATTCTAAGATTTAATTTGCAGTCTAGTATTTTCATTATGATCATGTCATGCTAACTTAATTATTATCTTTATCATCATGCAGGTGACTAAATTTTGGTAGATCATTTTTCATTGTTTTTCGAAAAGTGTACAGGGGCAAAACCATTGTCATAACCTTCTGATTTTCTGTAGATTCAAAAGGTGTCACTGGACGGATATACAAACAATTTTGTCAGATCTGTAAAGAGGATCATGAATTATTTGACGTATCGATTCTTCTCTTTCTTCTTATAATGTCTCAGTCAATTAAATTGATTTGCAAAATTTTGTGAATTAAATGTTGTTGTGATTAAACAGAAAGAAGTACCGAAATAAATAGAAGATCTGTTGAATGAAAACATAAATCATGATCCAACACCTGAATCTAAAATAGAAATTGGGAAGGGTAGTAATGGTATAATTGTTGCTGTGAAAAGCATTATGAAAGTGCATCATGATGTTGATTTGAAAGAGATTCAAAATTTTTATTCGTAAGACTTTCAACATCAAGAATGATTTCACTCCAGAGGAAGACTAAGAGGAAGAAGAGGAGGTTAGGAGGGAGAATGCTTGGGCTTTTGGTTCAGATCCAATTTAACCTCCCAGAACTCCAACCTCGGAGACAACACGAGCGACATCTACTACAGATGATAAATTATCCCATGATTCCCCATGCTTTTGCATAACCCAAACATCATATATTGTTTGGTTCAGTGTAATGAATAAATTACTTCCTTCAAAAATAATCTATTCTGTACGGTTTTGTTAAATTGATATGTTTCCTAGAGCTAATCGAGCATCTTAGGAACACGAAATATAATCTATTCTGTACGGTTTTGATAAATTTTATTTATTTTCTCTTGTTTGTGTAACAAAATTAATTGCATTTTGTTCATAGAATTTTAGGTCTTGAACCAAATATTAAATGTATGTATATCTTTGTTATCGATCTTTTTGTTATTGATATCCATGATCTTATCTTGAGACCGTTATAACGAATTATTATGTATTCCGTAAATGTATTGTATATTTTTACGGCGGGTTGCAAAGGATGGTACTACGCGTAGATCTTCTGGTTAAAAAAAAAGATATAAAGATTTCAACAAATTAAGAGAGCCAAAATGAATGTTAAGGAATTTTAGAGAATAATTTGGTTCTGTCGAGCCAACTGATTATAGGTATCGATCAAGTAATTTATATCTCCAAATACATTTAGTACTATAGTGACGGTAAACGTGCAAGTTACCTATGGAAATGAAATAACAGTTAGTCATACAGACCAGGAAACGTGTGAGCCGTATGTAAGTTGTCTTATAATGTCATGTTTTCATGGTCGGACGCTCATTTTTTATGAGAAACACAACAGTGAAGCAGCAATTTTTTTCAGCTATATCATTTTGTCAATTTCGCTGTTTCGCATGTGATAACCATACTTGTTTCATCACCAAGTACAATGATTTAAGGACTCATATGATCAAATAATCAAATATGTTATATGAGGCAATTTTGGGTGACGAATTGATCAAACTACATGTCAACACGAAATAATTAGTATCCTGCGCGTATATATTGGAGAAAGCATGACAAACTTTAAAAGTTCTTAATGCCTTGATAACATAAGTGATGCTCTAAGATTCATCATCCTGTCAATCTCTTCATCATCACATTCTCATAATCTCATTTGTTTGTATATACTGGGTTACTTCTTTTCTTTTTGACCAACAAGATATTGTAAATAGATCATGAACCACTGTCGAAACTCAAAGCGCAAGGAACAACAACCATATGTATAAATGTTTAGTGAAGCTGGAGTAAACCAATAATACTAAATATATATACAACAAATTACATTGTTGCCATATATAAGATACATATGAATAGGGAGGGCTTTACATGGTTTAAGTTTGTGTGGTGGTGGGTTCAAACCCAGTGGATTAGTCGGCCAAAAGGTCGGAAACCATAATTACCCAAAAAAAAATATACAGATGTGAAAATCATTGACCATTTAAAATGCTATTGGTCAACCATATACTTCAAGTAAAACCATAGGTCATGTCATGTGTAACGCATAAGTAGCCCACTATACTAATATAACAGCCCAATAATTATAAAGGCCCAATGATATACATCTTAATATTCAAAACAAGCTCGCACTCACTCAAGGCCCATTGTTTAACAAATTGAATTTCGTGATGCAAAGTCGCTAACAAATTGGAACTAAGATCATATGAAACCAAATGGATTTGTTTCGAAGTCAAAACATTCAAGGTCAATATTCTTGAGAGGTTCAATGTGGGGGATTCGGGCTTAGCTAGAAGTCCAATGACCTCAATATAAATATTTTAATGTACAGGTAAAGGCAGGGACGAAGCTATCCGATGAAAGGGGGGGGGGGGGGGGGGCGATGCCCTCAACGAAACTCTTGTGAACACAAAAGTTAAGAAGAAAAAAAATCATAACAATAGAAAAAACCTGAAGTGCCCTTGGTATAACAATAGAAATGCCCTCTACGCTTATTGATTAATCACGATCAGAGAGTCACGTTGGTGACTGAAAAAGGTTCTAGTTGGAAAATATGGAGTTGGAACTGGGAAGGTGGGGAAGTGGGATCGTGAAGAAGATGGGATAGGTTGGGTAGTGGGTAAAAGTAAGTCTGATGACGAAATGAGCAAGGAAGGTATAATTGATGAAAATGGAGGAATGCACAAATCTCCTAATGTGGAAGGAGAAAGGGATCTTGAAGATGTCGCTGAAGCCATTTTTGAGAAAGAACAATCACCTACTAACATGAAGGCGGACTGTATTGGTGTCCAGAAGGATACTCGTTCTGAAGACCTGTTCAATATTTATGAGTTGCTTACCACGAATAAAAATAACAACAATGGCGATCTAAATTCTAATGATAACTTGAAATATCCCCCCTGGATTTAGTACCGCAACTGATGAAGACGTTCAAAATAATCCTTTAAACGAGCTGGATGTTGAAGGTGATGACTATGTCCACAATGTTCAAGACGATAAAGTTGAATCCGCCGCGAAGAAGAACTCCCCTTTTAATAGCTCAAAGAAAGATACGGATAGATATGTCTGCTCAGGCCACTTTAAAAAATGTAAAGTACCACGTTCTGGAGGTTCAATCTTACAACTCATGGATGAATTAATTAAAGTGGGACAAATTATGGGTTACAATATGGAGGGATGCATGAAAAACATTGTCGACATCATTGATTCTCAAGGAGTGAATGATGGTAATCGATGAATTCTGTGTCATTGAACATACACGGCATTGCCCAGCTATATTGCTGTAAAGGGTTTCAAAGGAGGTCTTAAATTTGCGGAACCGTTACAACGTTAACGTAACAGGCCTTGGTGATGGTTTAAACCTTGTGGATGCAATGAAGTTAAAGGCACGTCATCATATCTTCTTTAATTTACGTGGTATTTCAAATTTTCCTTTGGCAACATAATAAATAATTCACTTTTGAAACGAAAAGGCCGAATACTTCTTTTCAAAGATATAAAGCGTTACTAGTTTATCTGAATTTCCAATTGGCACAAGAAACTTTATCTTAACTGGATTGATGGTTCGTAGTCCTTGTGACGCTCTTCCAAACACCTTGTTATTATTTTCCCTACCTTCTTCCTAGGTTGTCTGCAAAAATCCTCCGTTCGGAAAAAAAAAAAAAAAAAAAAAAAAAAAAAAGCGCAACATGAAGTACAATTAAGCGCGCAACACCAACCCAAACACAAAAAAGAAAATAGAAAATAAATATAATATACAAGAGAACCACCACGAAAGGCATAATGGCCAAACAATCCAACATATCACCTACCTTATTTTCTGCCAATACAATGTTGTTGAGGGACAAAAGTCATAGAACTCTTTCCTCTAAATTAGAAATACGATTTTTGGCGAAATTTCATTCTAAATATGTATGCTTAAAGTAGCATCGAGTTCTAAAATAAACATGACAAACAAGAGGAAGGGTTCGAATTGGAAAGATCAAAAGAAGAAGGGCAAAACAGACATTTAAACTTAAAACCTAATCACACAATTATAAAATGCTTGCATTATAGGTTGTCTTGTCAGGCTTTTTGTCCAATAGGCGCCGCACAAGTCTTAGCAAACCCTAATGGCAGCAGTTTCATTTTACCTGTTCGAAGAAACAAGGCCTCCTGAATCATACGTGAGTCTTTTTTTAATCCTCAGATTTTTGGCCTAGTCTTTTCATTTTTTGATCATGTAATGCTAACTTAGAATATTTATGATCATGCAGGTGACCGAAAAAGGATGCATCATTGTTCATAGCATTTCGAATAATATAATCCTGACAAGGTAACTGTGATCCTTTTAAAATGACAAGTGTACATGGTATTTATTAACTTATCCTAGATCGTAGATCTAACACAGATGAACAAACTTTTTAAGTTATAAGCAAATATGTTTCCTCTTTATAGCTTTCCAAAAATTCTTTTAGATCTCATTGAATTTTAATCTTGTTTTGAAATAATTTGTTCATATATAGAAACTTGTGATTGTTAAATTTTGTAATAAGTTGTTGATTAACCCAAAAAAATTAAGTAGATGTTATGAAATGCTCAAATCATTGACTATAATTTATGGCACGTACAAGATTTAATATTGGATAATCGAATTAAAATTTAGGCTTCGGATAAAAAAATAAGATGATTAGTAGCCAAACATGTTTGATATTTTTGGTTTAATGAGGTTTTTTAGTTCGTATGTATTGGGTGGAAATTTCATTGCTTATCTTTTACAAAAAAGAATGTGAAAAAATTGGATACTGGTATTCTACATTTGAACTAGTTGAGCTTAAGTAACGTGTTATGCTTGGGATTCATCGATTGGTCTTGATTCCTGACATAAGCCTATATTATGATATGTTTGCATGTGTTGTGTCACACACCAATTTTGATATGTGATATATGACTCGCTAGGCACTAGGCATATAGGTCGACTTAAATGATGTATTTCAGGCTGTGGATGGTTAGTGTGGTCCCTAACTTCGCATTACACATTTTTGGAGTACACTGATGCACAAACAATTAGTTCATGCTAAGATATGCAACTTTGGGGGTAGAAGTTACCCCTTTTGATTATTTGGGGTCATTGGTTGGAAATATTTAAATATGTATATTTCTTTTAGCATAGTTTATCATGATTGTTATTGTGATAACAGGCACCCCACTGAGTCGGCACTTCCTGTTGTTCAGTTGTCTGCAGAACAAGAAAGAGCTGCTCAGCAAAGCCTTAAGGTTTATTGCCAACCGATCGAATACCACAACATTTTACATGACCGTGCTCTAGATAAGGTAAATTACTTACTAAGTTTGCTTTTCAAATCTCTATCACATGATTGTTGTATGGGGAATGATTGGTCCATTTACATTGTGTAATAACTTAATACTTGTTGGTTCTCATTTTATATTTGCTTTATCATTGTGTTTGATATCTATATACTTGGTTCCTAACTAATGGTATGAGTTTCATGCAGCCATTATATCTACAAAGATGTTTGCACTACAAAGTACAAGAGAATCGCAAAAGAAGGTAATTGGTAATAAATAATTTCACTGCTTTTTAAATCTTATAAACTGATTATTATACATTATTTTTTGGGTAATATCATAAAAATCTGTAACTCGCTGAATTGGAATCCCGTTCTAATTCTAACTAAGGATTCTTGTGGTTCCGGTTTGTTAATGCGCGACATTTCTTTCTAATGGTGAAGTCATATACTGATCTTTGTTTTAGTCGTTTGTTTAGTTGACTTTTTTCTTTTGTTATCAACTTCATGCATATATTCTGTAGTCTGTTTACAGCATTTGATTTCTGTTCTTTTTTTGTGCATGGTGCTCCTTGTTCATATGATCATCATTTGACATGCTTTTGTTGTCAGGCAAAGATCTGGAAATGTAACTTTCAATTTCAAATGCTACAACGACGTGTGTCAGATGAGCGAAGGTAAGTCATGTTTCAAACCACATGGTTGCTTTTTGTAATTTACTTTTATTTTACTGTCATTAACTGTAGTGTATATTACTAGGTGCTTTTTTCTTTTGGAAATTCTATTGATTCGAAGACATTATTTGTGTATATTACTAGTTTACTTTTTTTTTTTTTTTAGCTTTTCTGTAAATAAACCTCACTTTTTTCTTATGGGTTTTGTTGTTCCTGAAATTTGAACTGTTTTTCCGCTTTTGCAGTTATGGAAGATTATTCTTGTGCAATTTGCTTGATTAAATGTGCAAGTTTTAAGGTAAATAGAGCTTTGTTCAGACTTCATTGCATATCGTATATTTTGAAATGCTTATAACTTTTTCATATGATCATTATATGGTTTATCTTGTTGTTTTACAGGGTCTGAAATGTCACCTAAGCATGCCATGATTCGTTCCACTATGAGTTCCAGGTTGGTTACTTTCATGACGTTAGGATTCACTCTAGATTGAAGTGACGATTAGTATCGAGACAACGAGTCTTGCATTAATGTGAGTCTTTTCTTAATGCTCAGATATTTTGTCTAGTCTTTTCATTTTTTGTTCATGTCATGCTAACTTAGAGTCTTTATCATCATGCAGGTGACTGAAAAAGGATGGTTCGTTGTTCATAGTATTTCGAATAATATAATCCTGACAAGGTAACTGTGATTCTTTTAAAATGACGAGTGTACATGATATTTATTAACTTATTCTAGATCGCAGATCAAATACAGATGAACAACATTTTTATTTTTTAAATCTATATTAGGCGATTGGTGGGATTGGAGTAATGGAAAACAACCTTCCTATCAATTTGGCATAAGTTTCTAGAAGATCTCGTCAGGATTTGACATTGGAAGGGTAGTAACGGTACAATTGTTTCAGAGGAAGAAAAGGTGGTTGGGAGGGAGAATGCTGGGGCTTTTGGTTCAGATCGAAATTAACCTCCCAGAACTCCAACCTGGGAGACGAACACGAGCGTCATCTACTACAGATGATAAATTATCCCACGATTCCCCATGCTCTTTTGCATTACCCAAACTTCATTGTTTGGTTCAGTGTAACGAATAAAACCTAAACATCCTTCGAAAATAATCTATTCTGTACGGTTTTGATAAATTGATATGTTTCATAGAGCTAATCCAGCATCTTAGGAACGCGAAAATAATCTATTCTGCACGGTTTTGATAAATTTTATTTACTTTCCTCTTGTGTATCAAAATTGCGTCTATTAGGTTTGTTCATAGAATTTCAGGTCTTGAACCCAATATTAAATGTATGTATAACTTTGTTATCGATCTTTTTGATATATATATTTATATCCATGATCTTATCTTTAGACCGTTACAACTAATTATTATGTATTCAGTAACTGTAATGTATAATTTTACGACGGGTGGCAAAGGATGTTACTACATGTAAATCTTCTGGTTTAAAAATATATATATATAAATATTTCGACAATTCAAGAGAGCCAACATAAATGCTAATGAATTTAAGAGAATAATTTGGTTGTTAATTAGAATCTGTCGAGCCAACTAATTATAGGTTTCGATCAAGTAATTTATATCTCGAGATACATTTATTGACTATAGTGATGGTGAACGTGCAAGTTAGCTATGGAAATGAATTAATAGTTAGTCACACAGACCAGGAAACGTGTGAGCCGTATGTAATTAAGTTAGTTGTCTTATAATGTCATGTATCCATGGTCGGATTGTGCACATGTTGAAGTCCGACACCCGCTCATTTTTGTTATGAAAAACACAACAGTAGTAATGTACTCGTTATGGAAGATGTGATGCAACAATTTTTTTCAGCTATATCATTTTATCACTTTCCCATGTGATAACTCTACTTGTTTCATCACAACTACAATGATTTAAGGACTCATATGATCAAATCTGTTATATGAGGCAATTATGTGGGACGAATTGATTAAACTACATTTCAACATGAAATAGTTAGTACCCCGCGGGTATATATTTGAGAAACCATGACAAACTCTGAAAGTTCTTAGTGCCGTGATAACATAAGTGATGCTCTAAGAGTCATCATCCTGTCAATCTCTTTATCATCGCATTCTCATAATATAATTTGTTTGTGTTTACTGTGCTACTTCTTTTCTTTTTGGCTCAAAAGATATCGTATATAGATCATGAACCTCTGTAGAAACTCAAAGCACAAGGAACAACAACCGTATGTATAAATGTTTAGTGAAGCTGGATTAAAACAATAATCATAAATATAAATACAACAAATTACGTTGTTGCCACATAAGATAATGTTGTGAAAAACTAAAAATCATTGACCATTTAAAATGCTATTGACAAGCCAATAAGGGAAGGGCTTATGGACTTTACCAGCTTGTTTTAAACAAGTTGGAGCTTGTAGATAAGCTCTAAAGAGCAATTCAGCCTGTTTTGAGCAAGGGCCATTGTAAGTTCTACTTTTCTTCATTTTTAGCTAAAACTGCTTATTGCTCATTATTCTGCTTATTAATTGCTCAATACTTGCTTTAAACTGCTTTTTCTTATCTTTGATTGCTTTTAGTTGTTTATTTGTAGTTGTAAAATCATTAGTTTAAGTTTTCATTAAAATCTCATAAGAATCCAAAAACACTGCTTATTTTTAAAGCTTATTGATTAGAGCCTTTTAGTAATTGAAAAGTGCCTTTTAAATCTTCATTAAGTTGATCTATCATTTGTTTTTACAAACCTCAGCTTAATCTAGTTTCATTTAATTTTAAAATCATATTCAAACTAAAAGGGGTGTTTGGGATAAGTCTATGTTATATGTTTTAGGCTATGTTTGGCACAAAGCTTTTTGAAGCTTTTTTGGGCAATAAGCGGTGAACAATGAGCTTTTTGATTTTTAATATTCGTTTGGCATGAGAGCTGTGGGCTTTGCTATTTTTTAAGAAAGCTCATTTTCCCAATGCTTCTTTATGAAGCTGTAGCTCACAGCTCACTGCTACTGCTCACTCATTGCTACTGCTCACAGCTACTTTTGCCAAACATAGCCTTAGTCTTTTAGTCAAATTCAATCAGCTTTAATTTAGTCCTTATAGTAGTTTAGAAGTTATTTTAAGCATTTTTACCTAGGTTCTTAGATTTTTAATTAGTTTTCTAAGTGTCATAGTCTACATCTGTTTTGATCATCTTATTTTGCAAAAATTCATAAGAAGCTCTTGTAGTTATTGTTTTTTGTGTCAAAATTAGTCTAATTGGTTTGTTTGCATGATCTAGCTAAGTGTCAAATGGTTTAGAGTCCTAACTTTTATTTTACAAGTCTGTGTCAAAAATCTAAAAACAACCAAAAATAGTGTAAACTGCCCTAGTGTAACATCCCCAAAATTTGGTACAGCGGAAGACTCAACAAGCTTTCGGGGTGCTACAGGGATTGGTATCCATTCAAAGTCATGAAAGAACGAGATAAAGTAAACATAAGAAAAACACAACCAAAACGGGTTTTAAAGTTTACATTTATCCCAAGAATTATCCAAAGTAAGGCCCGAAAGAAATAAACGTAGGTCCACAATAATTTATCAGAGTTTTAGAAAATAGATCCATAACCGGGTGCCATTGTCAAGCCTCCAATCCAAGCATCCAAAGGCATCACTTAATTGCCTGAGAAAACGTGCTAAAAGTCAGCTTTCGCTGGTGAGATCATAGGTTTAAATTCATCATCAATATAGTAGACATATACGCAAAACGCTTGCTAGCTAGACTAAGGATTTACTAAAAGCCTGCGGATACCCTCCGCTCCAACATAACACACGGATACCCTCCGCTCTAACATAGATATTCGGGTAACCCCCGCAATATCATAAATACTCGGATAACCTCCGAAGTATTAATAACCTATAGGTGCACACTATAGTATCTAAATAAGCCAACCTTGAATAGTACACACGAAACTATGTGACTAAAGTTGACAATTCACCAATATCCAAATAAGCCAACCTTGAATAGTACACACGAAACCATGTGACTAAAGTTGACAATCCACCAATAACCAAATAAGCCAACCTTGAATAGTTCACACGAAACCATGTGACTAAAGTTGACAATCCACCAATAACCAAATAAGCCAGCCTTGAATAGTACACACGAAACCATGTGACTAAAGTTGACAATACATCCTAGTCCATACGCATAGCAAGTTTAAGAAAGAATATAAAAGCGATAATAGTCCACATAAAATAATTTGCACGTTTCTCACCCCAAGTATTGAAAACATAGTTCAAGAGTAAAAAGTGGGGCTATGACTCACCTCAAGTCCAGAAATCAGCAATAAGAAATCGGTAGAAGTAAGACGTATAGTAACTCGAAAGACGGCAACTACGGACTCGGCACGACCTAACAATATCAACTCGTTCAGAAATCATTTCCTCAAAATCGAATATTCCCAAACCCGAACGTATTCCATTTTACTTCCGAAAATCCATTTCTCGTATAAATCTCGTATTAGTTTGGAGTTTGGCGTTTGGTATCCATATGGGTGGTGGGTCGACACAACTCAAACCAAGAAGTAACAACAAAAAGGATGATAAAACAATCTATAGGTCTAATATTAGCCCAATATATCATTTAAATAAATCATCGAAGCTTATCAAATCCGTCGATTTGGTAATCCCCCATATTTATTTACTTAATATACCATTCTAAGATTATACCCGAATCCTAGGTCACACATTGCACATAAAGTACTATAGGGTATATATCAAAGTTTAATAACTTCACTAACTATACCGTTAAGCTTACCAAATTCGTCAATTTGGCAATCTCACGAGATACTTAGTAACTTATTATTCCCGTACACATACCACAACCTATGGGCGTCGTAGGATATGATGCCCATTAATATACTCAATTTAAACAACTAAATAGCTCTTATTTAACCCGTCGATTAAATAAGTTATGTAGTTATCGAAAGCGAATGTATTAATTGTCATATATCCGTGACAACACAAACGTCACAAATAATAAACCACTTGGACTCAAGTGACCACGACCACGTATAACTCGATAGTTTCCTTTATTTATTTAAAAGAAATTATTTTATTTAATATTTATTTAACGTCAAGATTTCATCGTTATTTATAGTCGTTTAATTATAATAACGCTCCCGACATTTATTATACCACTTTCATAGTATAATATTTATCGTTACGTTATTGTTATAATATTACTCGTGATCATTTTATTATTAATATACGCATTTATATATTTATATATATACGTTATTCACGTCTATATATTTATATAAACGTTTATATTAACAATAATATTATTACGAGTTTTATTATTTACGTTTGATTATAAATATTTATCTAGTCATACGAAATGGTCACATGTCCGAGTCATCACTCTCGGCTCATTGTCCAAGTCCAAAATAGAAATAATAATCAAGGCAAACCAAGTAATCAATCTCCGTCCAACAATTCCCAAAACACGTGCTACAACAATAGGGTCCGACTACGGCACCCGATTAACCTATCTCCGTCATTCTAGTTGACCGTCTCACAATCGGTCCCCATTTTCCTTCGACAACAACTCCACAAAATAATAATTCCATTGCCGAGACCACGAGGGTCTCGACTCTTCTATTCACCCTCGACACCAAACAAACATCAACAACAACATAAAACAACAATAGTCACCAATATAAACAACAAATAAACAATAACAACAGGAAAAACAAGATTATCAACCAATGGTTGTTGCCAACCCCTTGTGGGTCTTGGCTCACCACTGTCAAACCACAACCAAACCAAGAGACCCCTAGTGGGTCTCGGCTAGCTCACACCGAGCCTCAAAACCAACCAAAAGGACCCCTTGGGTCGACGGTATCCCAAGAACCAAAACCATATGCCAACTCGTCGCCAATACTAATCCAAACACTCTCCTGAACATCCAATCGAGTCCCACAAACAACAAGAAGATATAATATAAACCCCATATATACAAGCCGAGAGCATAAGCTCTCGGTTTTGGTCTCGACCTCCCACAAAAACAACAAACCCGGATACCAAACTAATTTTTATAACAAAAATATTGTATCCCCAATCATTTTAATTCGATTCCCATCAAAATCTTCCGTGTTCCCATGGATTGACACTCACATCGTGGTACCCGTGGTACCAAACCGATGTTACCTACCTTTTTACTCTTCCAAACTGGTGAATCTTTAAAAAACCAAGTAATATTAATGGTATTGGTGGTGTGTATGGCGGCGGTGATTAATCAACGAGGTGATATGGGGTTTTTGGGCGCGCGTGAGGTACACCAAAAGAAAGATCGTGAGGAGGGGATGAAGATGGTGGTGATGGTTGTGTTGTAAGATCGGCGGTGTGATGGTGGTGGTGAGATGAGGGTGGCGGCTGCTAGGGTTGTAGAGAGAGAGATGAGAGATGGAGGAGGTGATAAATATTTTGGTTAATGTTTGTGTGGTGTGGGATGACAGTACCCACAAGGACGATTTGTAGTTTTACTCTTTTCATTTTATTTGTTTTCTTCTTTTAACAATACTAATAATAATGATAATAACAATAATAATCATAATAAGAGTATTAGTAGTGTATGAGGGTAAGGTGGCTAGGTGTAACATACACGGACCAAAACCCGAAACTCGTTTCAAAACATTTAATATCCCACGAGACGTTCCATAAATAAATATATATAGTCGAGTCCGTAAACTCAAGACATAATATTTTAGTTAGGTTATTCTAGTGCCGGAGTGAACGTAGTGCCAATAAAATCTCGAAATAAATTCTCATCGCATCGATAATCCAAATTGATTCCATAAAAATTTTAGATGTAATCAACCAAAATATTGGTTTTACAAGTTCGGTACGAATAAAATTCCAAATATAAATTTATAAACGAACTTTAATGTAATGCGGGTTTTCAAAATAACTCCCTAATTTGCCAGTTGTCACATCCTCCCAGCCTCAGAAGAAACCCGTCCCGGGTTTCTCTCGGAACAATCCATCTACGAAGTGAAAAGCTTCGGATATCTCTTTCGGAACTCGTCCTCACGTTCCCACGTAAATTCCGGTCAATGTCAGGAATTCCAACGAACCTTGACGAGTGGAATGCGACTTCGCTTGAGTCGTTTAATCTCACGATCCAATATCTCGGTCGGCTCTTCCACAAAGTTCAATTTCTCATCAACTCGAATATCTTTCATCGGGATAACCGGCGTCTCATCAGAAAGACATTTCTTCAAATTACTAACGTGAAACACATCGTGAACTTTACTCAGTTCATGTGGTAATTCCAACCGATAAGCCACGGGCCCAATTCTTTCCAAAATAAGAAATGGTCCAATGTAGCGGGGGTTGAGTTTCCCACGTTTCCCGAAACGTATCACACCTTTCCAAGGCGAGACTTTCAGCATCACTTTGTCTCCAACCTGGAACTCTAGGGTTTACGTCTCAAATCGGCGTAACTTTTCTGTCTATCCCTAGCTGCTTGTAATCGATCACGAATTTGAGTCACTTTCTCAGTAGTCTCCAAAATAAGTTCGGGGCCTGTGAGTTGACTATCTCCAACTTCAGCCCAACCAATAGGCGAACGACATTTACAACCATATAAAGCTTCGAACGGTGCAGCTTTAAGACTTGTGTGGTAGCTATTATTATAGGAGAATTCCGCAAGGGGTAGATATTTCTCCCAGCCTTTACCAAAGTCTATGATGCATGCACGAAGCATATCCTCCAAAGTCTGAATAGTCCTCTCACTTTGACCATCGGTTTGGGGATGATATGCAGTACTCATATCAAGTCTCGTCCCCAAAGCGGTTCGAAGTGATCGCCACAAAGCTGACGTAAAGCGGCAATCGCGATCAGAAATAATCGATATCGGGACTCCATGTCGAGAAATAATTTCCTTCACATACAACCTCGCAAGTTTGTCGACACTATCATCTTCACTAATCGCCAGGAAATGAGCAGACTTAGTCAATCGATCCACAATTACCTAGATAGCGTCACAACCGCTAGCTGTCTTAGGTAATTTGGTAATAAAGTCCATTGTAATCCGCTCCCATTTGCAAACTGGAAGTTCTGGCTGCGTCAATAATCCTGACGGTCTTTGATGTTCTGCCTTAACCTTAGAGCAAGTCAAACACTTACTAACGTACAACACTATATCTGCCTTCATATTTGGCCACCAAATATAACTTTTTCAAATCCTGGTACATCTTGTCAGACCCAGGATGAATAGAGTATCTTGACTTACGCGACTCGTGCATAATCAACTCTCAAATTCCTTCATACAAAGGTACCCAATTTCGCTCTTTAAAACATAATACTCTATCAAAACGCTTAACAAATCCCTTCTCATTTTCTGCCATCCCAAATATTTTCTCAGCAGGTCGATTTTCTGCTTTCAATGCTTCCGTTTGAGCTTCTAATATTTGAGATGGTAATGGCGATACGATAGTCATTCCTAATGACCTAACTTGTAACGGTGGAATTCTCTCCTTTCGACTAAGAGCATCAGCAACGACGTTTGCTTTACCAGGATGGTAGCGAATTTCACAATCATAATCGCTTAGCAACTCAATCCATCGTCGCTGTTTCATGTTAAGCTCTTTTTGTTTCAAAATGTGTTGTAAACTTTTGTGGTCAGTAAACAATACACACTTGGTTCCATACAAGTAATGTCTCCATATCCTTAAAGCAAAAACCGCAGCACCTAACTCCAAATCATGGGTGGTGTAGTTCTTCTCGTGCTTCTTGAGCTGTCGGGAAGCATAAGCTATCACTTTCTCTTGTTGCATTAACACAGCTCCCAAACCTTTATGAGAAGCGTCACAATAGACGACGAAGTCCTCGTTACCTTCAGGTACGCTAAGATAGGAGCACTATGCAACATTTCCTTAAGTAACTGAAATGCTTCCTTTTCCTTATCTCCCCATTCGTACTTAACACTCCTTTGAGTCAATTTGGTCAACGGTTTTGCTATCTTCGAAAATCCCTCAATGAATCTTCGGTAACAACCGGCTAATCCCAAAAATTGACGAACTTCTGTTGGGGTCGTAGGTGCAGCCCAATCTTTAATCGCTTCAATCTTAGCAGGATCTACATGAACTCCTTGTCTATCAATCACATGACCCAGAAATTGTACCGTCGGAATCCAAAATTCACATTTAGAAAATTTAGCATACAGTTTCTCCTTCTTGAGCAATTCTAAGATAAGTCTTAGATGCTCCTCATGCTCCTTCTCATTCTTCGAATAAATTAGAATGTCATCGATGAACACAATCACAAACTTATCTAAGTAGAGCTTACACACCCGATTCATGAGGTCCATGAATACCGCCGGTGCGTTGGTCAACCCAAACGGCATCACCTGAAACTCGTAATGCCCGTAACGGGTTCTGAAAGCTGTTTTCGGAATATCTTCCTCGCGAACTCGCAGCTGATGATATCCTGATCACAAATCGATCTTCGAATACACACTCGATCCTTGAAGTTGATCGAACAAATCGTCAATCCTCGGTAACGGGTATCTATTCTTCACCGTTAACTTGTTCAGCTCTAGATAATCAATACACATGCGAAACGATCCATCCTTCTTCTTCACAAATAAGACCGGGGCTCCCCAAGGTGAAGAACTTGGTCTTATAAATCCCTTTTCGGCTAACTCCGCTAATTGCTTCGACAACTCTTCCAATCCAGTAGGTGCAAGACGATAAGGCGCTCGTGCCACGGGTGCAGCACCAGGTATCAACTCAATCTGAAACTCTACTTGTCTGGTAGGCGGAATTCCCGGCAATTCATCGGGAAACACATCCGAAAAATCACGAACTATAGGTACATCTCCAATGCACCTTTCCTTCTTCTCCTTCCCTCCTTTCTCAGAGATTTGAGCTAAGAAAAGGCAACATCCTTTTTCCATTAGCTTCGGTAGCTTAGTACAAGAAATGACAGCTAATCTGGAGGGGTTCCTCGAACCTTTTCGATCTCCTTGTATATTTAAAATCTCTTTGCCGTAAGGCACTCGCACGATTTTCTCATCGTAAAGTTTATGAGCACGATACTTCGACAACCAATCCATACCAATGATGACATCGAAACTTCCTAACGTGACGGGTAGAAGATCTAGGTTGAAAGGGTTATTCAAGAAATTTAATGTACAACCGCAAATAATAGTCTTAATTCTTTCTATGTTTCCGTTAGCTAACTCAACATCATAACCAATTCCTAAGGCCATCGGGGGTTTCTCTAATAAGGGTACAAAGGTAGTGGACACAAAACTTCTATCGGCACCAGTATCAAATAGTATGGAAACATAACGATTATTGAGAAGGAACGTACTAGTAATGACGTTCGGATCTTCTCCTCTCTCGCTCCCAATTGCATACACTCTCCCTTGAGCAGTTCATGCTTCCACACGTTGGTCCCCATTGTCATGACGTCCACGGTTTCCTCCAGCTCCACGATTTCCATGATTGTACCCATTACCACCCGATCCTTGACTTCCTCGGTTCCACGATTCCCTACACTCATTCCTATAATGTCCCTTCTTTCCACATCCATAACAAGTAACATTTGCCTTACTCATAGTTTCAGGAGTAGCTTGAACCATAGCAAGGGGTCGAGCTCTACAATCCCTAGCTACATGTCCTCTCCTTGAGCAATTCTGACAAATCACAGTACATTGTCCTGTATGATTCCTGTAGCAACGACCACACTTGGGTGCATCACCATTATAGTTCTTCTTATTTCCATCCCCAATAGCATAAGCTTTAGCAACAGCTTGTCGCTTGTTTCGGTGATCATTACCCTTAGAGTGATGGTCTCTCTTTCTCTTTCCATTCTTATCCTTATCAGCTCCTTCCAATTCCAACGAATCCATTAATTGTTGAGCGATTGTGATGACCTCATGAACATTTGCAGGTCTAGCAGCAATCACATCATTCCTTGTAGCCACAGGCAACCCATCGGTATACCGCTCAATCTTTTGAGTCTCAGTTCTAACCATATCGGGGCAAAGCAAGGCCAACTCCTGGTAACAACGATTGTAAGTCGCCATATTAGTACCATTCACTTTGTGATTCCAAAACTCAATCTCCAGCTTCTTAACCTCATTTCTTGGGCAATAAGTCTGAATCAGCAAAGACTTAATTTGCTCCCAAGTCATAGCATAAGCCACATCACTCCCAACCAAATTTCGGTAATTGTTCCACCAAGTTAAAGCTTCGTCCTTGAAAGTAAAAGAAGCAAACTTTACCTTCGCATTCTCCGCACAACCACTAACATTAAACACTGACTCAGTCTTCTTAATCCACCTGACCAAGTAAACCACTCCTTCAGTTCCACCAAACTCAACAGGTCCACAAATCTTGAACTCCTTGTAGTGACATCCACTAGCACGAACAGGTGGAAAAGTTCTAGCAGAATTGTTGGAATGATTTGACTCAGCTAGTAGCTCAGCAACTCGTTGCTCCACAAGTTGATTGATCATTGCTTGATCCACAGTAGGTGCATTAAGTGGAACATGATCATTGTCTCCCCGAACGTCAACATTTTGATTCCTGTTGTTGCGGTTGGTAGTGTCCAGGTTGTCAGGAGTAGGGGTCTCAACATTTCGAGTAGGACGGCGTCCTCGACGACCAGGGGTAGTCGTTGCAGGACCAGTTCTGGTAGCTCTAACAGGGTTTCGTCGTGAGGCCATTGATCAACATAATACTAATACGATATCAACCACGCAATTTGAAACACAATTCTCCATGTACGCTAAAAACCATAGAATATCATACGAAATCACCATCATCCATACAAGTAGCGATCAATACATCGTTCCATACTACCAAAAGACATAATAGATACTAATCGTTCTATACGAGACGAACGTACAATTCGAATATCATGACATAAGAGATATAATATCTTGCTCTCCTAACCAAGTACTCCCTGGCTTAGGTAGCAACACAACAACACAAATCCAAATCGATCTAGCCACGATGCTGGCGTAGACTCCTCAACTCTGATCTCAAACTATCCAATTCTCTCCATAACGATTCCAACTCGACACTGTGAGTATCACTATCCCTCTTGAGGTCTGCAACCTCCTTCTCTAACTCCGTGTTTCTCTGCCACAACTTGCGATCTGCCTCGCGAGCCGTGAGGAAACCTCTTTGCAGAATCTCTATATGCCCATGCATCTCCATCAAACCTCTCATAATCGTTGTCGTCCTGCCCACAATAGTAGTCAAATCAACTCTTAACTCAGCAATAACCATCTCAAGTCGGTCAAACAACCGTGAGATCTCTCGCCCTGTGCAGTAATCTGAGTCCACATCCTACCAGTCTCACCCAAATCTGCAGGCTCAGAAGATATCTCAGATGGCGCGTCCGACGCCACGGGACTACCAGGTGGTGAATCAAACAAAAACGGGTGATCAGGTGAAACCGGCTCTAACGGATGTATCGGAGAATCGTGCTCTTCAGCATGAGCTGGACGTGCTGGCAAACCATCATCAGCATGCATCTCCTCCTCCTGAGGATCATCATCCTCCTCATTATCCTGAGGGTCATCATTCTCCTGCTCACTCTCGTACTCCTCATCGGAGGGGTACTCCATCAATCGTCGTCTCCGAACAGGTGAACCACGAGGCGATAAAATCAGTGACTTAGGGCAACAATGGGAAGACGAAGTAGTAGTGGCTGAACGCATGACCATCTCGTGTATGGGTCATCAGAGGCCATACTGATCTGTGCTGGGTGACGCGTACTAGCAATAACAATTCTTAATAATAACACATGCAAAGGAGGCTATGATTTGTGACAACGGCGTAGGGTAGGTGTAAGTGTTTCAAAACAACTAAAGCGCGAACTCAAAATACCGTATCAAAATCGTCATATAAATTCAATCATATACTCTCAATAAAGAATTTCAAATACCGCATTACTAAAACATTTATAAAACAATTAAGCCATATAATTCCTCAAAACGCCATCATATCACTTAATCAATATATCCCATATACTCAAATCATCTCAAAAATCTCATTTCAAATCATTATCTCATAATACCTCAAAATAATCGAAGATGTTTCGGCTTGGCGGGCTGGCGGGCATTGGTCGAAGATCTTTTTCTATAAAAATCGGTTATAGTTTAGGTGTTTATTTACCTAGTTCTCTATAACCTTGGCTCTGATACCAATCTGTAACACCCCCAAAATTTGGTACAGCGGAAGACTCAACAAGCTTTCGGGGTGCTACGGGGATTGGTATCCATTCAAAGTCATGAAAGAACGAGATAAAGTAAACATAAGAAAAACACAACCAAAACGGGGTTTAAAGTTTACATTTATCCCAAGAATTATCCAAAGTAATGCCCGAAATAAATAAACGTAGGTCCACAATAATTTATCAGAGTTTTAGAAAATAGATCCATAACCGGATGCCATTGCCAAGCCTCCAATCCAAGCATCCAAAGGCATCACTTAATTACCTGAGAAAACGTGCTAAAAGTCAGCTTTCGCTGGTGAGATCATAGGTTTAAATTCATCATCAATATAGTGGACATATACGCAAAACGCTTGCTAGTTAGACTAAGGATTTACTAAAAGCCTGCGGATACCCTCCGCTCCAACATAACACACGGATACCCTCCGCTCTAACATAGATATTCGGGTAACCCCCGCAATATCATAAATACTCGGATAACCTCCGAAGTATTAATAACCTATAGGTGCACACTATAGTATCTAAATAAGCCAACCTTGAATAGTACACACGAAACTATGTGACTAAAGTTGACAATTCACCAATATCCAAATAAGCCAACCTTAAATAGTACACACGAAACCATGTGACTAAAGTTGACAATCCACCAATAACCAAATAAGCCAACCTTGAATAGTACACACGAAACCATGTGACTAAAGTTGACAATCCACCAATAACCAAATAAGCCAGCCTTGAATAGTACACACGAAACCATGTGACTAAAGTTGACAATACATCCTAGTCCATACGCATAGCAAGTTTAAGAAAGAATATAAAAGCGATAATAGTCCACATAAAATAATTTGCACGTTTCTCACCCCAAGTATTGAAAACATAGTTCAAGAGTAAAAAGTGGGGCTATGACTCACCTCAAGTCCAGAAATCAGCAATAAGAAATCGGTAGAAGTAAGACGTATAGTAACTCGAAAGACGGCAACTACGGACTCGGCACGACCTAACAATATCAACTCGTTCAGAAATCATTTCCTCAAAATCGAATATTCCCAAACCCGAACGTATTCCATTTTACTTCCGAAAATCCATTTCTCGTATAAATCTCGTATTAGTTTGGAGTTTGGCGTTTGGTATCCATACGGGTGGTGGGTCGACACAACTCAAACCAAGAAGTAACAACAAAAAGGATGATAAAACAATCTATAGGTCTAATATTAGCCCAATATATCATTTAAATAAATCATCGAAGCTTATCAAATCCGTCGATTTGGTAATCCCCCATATTTATTTACTTAATATACCATTCTAAGATTATACCCGAATCCTAGGTCACACATTGCACATAAAGTACTATAGGGTATATATCAAAGTTTAATAACTTCACTAACTATACCATTAAGCTTACCAAATTCGTCAATTTGGCAATCTCATGAGATACTTAGTAACTTATTATTCCCGTACACATACCACAACCTATGGGCGTCGTAGGATATGATGCCCATTAATATACTCAATTTAAACAACTAAATAGCTCTTATTTAACCCGTCGATTAAATAAGTTATGTAGTTGTCGAAAGCGAATGTATTAATTTTCATATATCCGTGACAACACAAACGTCACAAATAATAAACCACTTGGACTCAAGTGACCACGACCACTTATAACTCGATAGTTTCCTTTATTTATTTAAAAGAAATTATTTTATTTAATATTTATTTAACGTCAAGATTTCATCGTTATTTATAGTCGTTTAATTATAATAACGCTCCCGACATTTATTATACCACTTTCATAGTATAATATTTATCGTTACGTTATTGTTATAATATTACTCGTGATCATTTTATTATTAATATACGCATTTATATATTTATATATACGTTATTCACGTCTATATATTTATATAAACGTTTATATTAACAATAATATTATTACGAGTTTTATTATTTACGTTTGATTATAAATATTTATCGAGTCATACGAAATGGTCACATGTCCGAGTCATCACTCTCGGCTAATTGTCCAAGTCCAAAATAGAAATAATAATCAAGTCAAACCAAGTAATCAATCTCCGTCCAACAATTCCCAAAACACGTGCTACAACAATAGGGTCCGACTACGGCACCCGACAAACGTCACAAATAATAAACCACTTGGACTCAAATGATCTCGACCTCCCACAAAAACAACAAACCCGGATACCAAACTAATTTTTATAACAAAAATATTGTATCCCCAATCATTTTAATTCGATTCCCATCAAAATCTTCCGTGTTCCCACGGATTGACACTCACATCGTGGTACCCGTGGTACCAAACCGATGTTACCTATCTTTTTACTCTTCCAAACTCGTGAATCTTTAAAAAACCAAGTAATATTAATGGTATTGGTGGTGTGTATGGCAGCGGTGATTAATCAACGAGGTGATATGGGGTGTTTGGGCGCGCGTGAGGTACACCTAAAGAAAGATCGTGAGGAGGGGATGAAGATGGTGGTGATGGTTGTGTTGTAAGATCGGCGGTGTGATGGTGGTGGTGAGATGAGGGTGGCGGCTGCTAGGGTTGTAGAGAGAGAGATGAGAGATGGAGGAAGTGATAAATATTTTGGTTAATGTTTGTGTGGTGTGGGATGACAGTACCCACAAGGACGATTTGTAGTTTTACTCTTTTCATTTTATTTGTTTTCTTCTTTTAACAATACTAATAATAATGATAATAACAATAATAATCATAATAAGAGTATTAGTAGTGTATGAGGGTAAGGTGGCTAGGTGTAACATACACGGACCAAAACCCGAAACTCGTTTCAAAACATTTAATATCCCACGAGACGTTCCATAAATAAATATATATAGTCGAGTCCGTAAACTCAAGACATAAAATTTTAGTTAGGTTATTCTAGTGCCGGAGTCAACGTAGTGCCAATAAAATCTCGAAATAAATTCTCATCACATCGATAATCCAAATTGATTCCATAAAAATTTTAGATGTAATCAACCAAAATATTGGTTTTACAAGTTCGTTACGAATAAAATTCCAAATATAAATTTATAAACGAACTTTAATGTAATGCGGGTTTTCAAAATAACTCCCTAATTTGCCAGTTGTCACACCTAGCTTATTAGCTGATTTATAAGCTTAAAATAAGTTCAAATTGTCTGAAAATGGTTTTAGGAGTTCTTTAGTCATTGATCTTTGCTGTTTTCAAGCTTCAAGCTTATTTCAATAGCTTTTACTGAGCTTCCAAAGTAGTGTATTAGGTCTGCAAATTTTTTTACAAACAGTCATATTAGTCTAAGGGGGTGTTTGATTTTGACATAATTGACTTAATATGTAAAAAAACTGAATTAATTAAGTCATATGAAAACTGTTTGTTTGTGACTTAATAGAAAAAGATGACTGAAAATATTAAGTAATAAAACTGAGCATGTCTACGTTAAAGAATTTTTTAATTAACATGACTTAATGAAAAAATTAAACAAACATGCCCTAAGTGTCCTGTTTATTAGCTTACTTTTAAGCTGTTATTAAAGTCAAACATATCTGAATTTGGTTTTATAAGTAGTTTGGAAGCTTATCTATGTTGTTTTATGGTTTTGAGCTTATTTTAATAGCTTTTGATAGCTTTTTCTTACTGTCAAAAGTAGGGTCTCAAGTCTGTTAGAGTCTTTTATAAAAAAAATAAAATAAATAAATAAAAAAAAAGAAAGAAAAAAAAACAACTAAAAAGTGTCTTAAACATCCTTTTTATCAGCTTATTTTTAAGTTTTTTATAAGCTCTAAAGTGTCTAAATTTTGTTTTATGAATTCGTTGGTTGGTGAAATATGTTGTTTTAATGCTTTTATGGATTAGCTTGATGCTTTGTTTGCTTATTTTGTAGTTTAAATTCCCCCTTTCTGGCTGTTTGGTAATCAATTTTGGTCTTATTGCTTAATTTAGATTTATAGCTTATAGCTTTGTGTTTCTGCTTATTAATGTTTTCTAAGTGCTTATTTAGTAGAATAGAGTAGATTAGGTTCGCTAATTAGCTTATTAGGAAGCTTATTAGGTTTAAGCTTATAGCTATAGCAGCTTGTATGTTTAATCTGTTAAGTCTCTTTATTTTAGTATAACTGATTTCTTATTTGGCTTATTTACTGCTTATACTTAGGATTAGAATTTCTTATTTAGTAAAACTTTAGGTTTTAGATAGCTTATTAGATCAGCTTAAACTTCTAGCAAATTATTAGCTTGTTTAGTTAAATCCTTTGCTGTTTCAAGCTTCTTAGTGTTCTGTTAAGTAAAGCAGCTTATTTCTAGCTTATTAAAAAGTTTTAAAAATCTTGCTTTTATAAAAAGATCTTATTTTCTGCTGTTAAAAAAGTTTCAAAAGGAAAAATTGCCAAAAGGGAAAAGGGAAGCCAAGGGTGAATCTCAAGCTCGAACCCCTGACCTCAACCCTCTCAACCTTTAGCAGCGCACACCACAACCAACTGCCCTAGGGTCTTTTCTCATTTAGACTTGCATTTAATATTTACTTAAGCTTTCTTTCTCAGTATTGCTTATTTTCCATTTTTGCTTATTTCCAGCTTATTAAGATAAGATGTTTGCACCATTTGCACCATTTTATTTTTCCTTCATTCCTCATTGCTTAAAGTACTTTCATAAAAATTTCAGATTTTTCTCAAATAGTTTAGTATTTTTTATAATTTCTTTAGATTAAAAGTGTTTTTTAATTCATATTAAATAAAATAAAAGTAAAAAAAAAATATATAATTCTTTTTTCTAAAAACTTTTAACAAATAAATTTGCATTTCTAACGAATCTTCCTCGCCTTTTGAAGAATTTCTTGAAATCTCTTACGGCCATTGCATATTTTGTGTCATCACTTTTGGAAGTTGAGGTCTCTTCATCACTAGATTCCTTCCTAACCTTCAATGCAATTGACTTGCTTTGCTTCCTTTTTCCTTTCACCATTTCGGAGTCCTTCTTTATTATCACCTCGTAGACTTTCAAGTTGCCAATTAATTCGTCTAAGTTGAAGGGTTAACAAATTCTTTGATTCCTCAATAGCCGTGACTTTAGCTCGCCATTTTAGATGAAGAGCCCTAAGAAATTTCCTAACAAAATTCTTACTAGAAAAGTTCTCATCAAGTGCTTTTAAACTTGTGATGATTGTGTTAAACCTAGCAAAAGCATTATCTATTGATTCCTCTTCCGGAATCATAAATTCAGATTTACTTAGACTATTGCTATTACTAGAAGTAATCATACAAGCAGAAGTATTAAACAAAGGATAATTCAAAATTAATCTAATCATTCCATTACATACATAACCAAATCTAACAAATGAACCATGTCTTGACAAGATATACTTATCACTTTCCAACACTTGTTTGTAGCCACACTTATTCAACACAATTTCAGAAACAAGATCCTTTCGAATTGCAGGTACATACAATACATTATCTAAACATAAAGTTTTTCCAGAAGTGAAAGTCAATAAAACACGCCCTATTCCTTTGATTGGTTCAGTTCCAATGTTTCCCATCTTTACAAATGATCCATCTTCAATCGATTTACAGACTTGAAACCAACGAAGATCCTTGCAAACAAGACTTGTTGCACCCGAATCAACCCACCAAGCAACGTCATCATCCTGAACATAAAATGCATCAAAAATAATAGAAACATAATGTAAAACATTATCTAAATTCTGCATAAAATCAGAATTATAACCTTGTTGCTTTTCAGGATCCTTAGACCCACTTGCACCAGCGCCTTTATTGTCCTTACGAGAGCAACAATCCTTCTTCATATGACCAGGCTCGTTACATTTCCAACAAGTAACAGTATCCTTCTTGTTGGTACATTTATCATCACCACTTTTGAACTTTCTTTTATTCTTATTGTTGTTTGAATTTTTGGCTCCATCTCCTTCAACGATGTTAACAAAAGATGATCCAATTTGGTTCTTTCCTTTAGAATTATTATCAAGTTCCTAATTTCTTAATCCTTCCTCAATTCGTAGATGACTACCGAGTTGAACCAAATTTAAATCTTCCTTTTTATGTTTCAAACCATGTTTGAATTCCTTCTAGGAAGGGGGCAGTTTATCAATGACAACTGCAACCGAGATGGCTTCATCCATCATCAAATTATGTTGGGTAATCTGTCCCAGAACCAGAATCCTTAACATTTCATGAAATTGTTCCATGACAGGCCTGGTATCAACCATTTTGTAATTCATAAAATTACTCACAAGAAACTTCTTTGCAAAAGCATCTTCTGCCATGTATTTGGATTCTAGGGACTCCCATAGTGCTTTTGCAAATTCAGCTTTTTGATAGATATCAAAGAGGGAATCAGACATACCATTTAGAATGTGACCACGACATATGTAGTTGTCGTTCTCCCGCTTCATCCTCTTCCTAGTATGCTCCAAAGTTTCATTCTCGTTCCGTTCGGGAGTGGGTGTACTCAGAACATACACAACTTTCAGGGTGGTAAGAAGAAAGTGCATCTTCTTTTACCAGCAACGGAAATCCTGCCCTTCAAACTTTGCCAACTTATCAAACTTGCTGGTCATATCCTTCACAGCTTCTCCGTTCATCATAATCATAGATACTTTGATCATTGTTAGAGTTATTCGGATCTCGGTAATCTGAGAGTCGTGTAAACACTTTCAGATCAAAGTATTTCGATGTTTCTATCGAAATATTAAATCGGATAAAACTCGGATTTTTCGAATTGTGAGTATGTTTTGATGTTATGAACAGAACCAGAGATAGAAAACATATGTATGACCAAAAACTGAATTCGGTTGTAACTGCCATGGCAGTTATTTAACTACCGAATTAGCTAAATTAACGGGTAAAATTGAAGTCCATAATTCCAGGAAATT
Source organism: Artemisia argyi (assembly GCA_030686995.1). Classification (NCBI taxonomy): domain Eukaryota; kingdom Viridiplantae; phylum Streptophyta; class Magnoliopsida; order Asterales; family Asteraceae; genus Artemisia; species Artemisia argyi. Next base: position 43,664,265 of record CM060698.1, read on the forward strand.
TTATTTTCAAGCTCGACCCCAGCCAGGGCGCGGCTGCCGCCCCTTGGACCCTGCTACCAGGGGCTGGCGCCCCTGGAACCCCGCTACTGGGGCCGCTGCCCCCGGATATAATAACTTGCATTTTTCCAGGTCTTTACTCAACCTCAAACTCGAAACTGTTTACTTTGGATATTTAAAGTTTCACTTTTACGTGTACCAGGTAAGTCAAATCGTGTAACCCGGAAAATGATTTTAAACGTAAACTGGCATTATACACGTAGAATTTATATCATATGAGTATTTTAGTCACAGTTTATAAGTGTACATTTTTATTTTTCAAGTTTACGTGTTCGCTTAACTCACAACCGAGGAGTTATCCCGCATACAACATTATTGAACACGTACCGACGTTAGAAAAAGTATTATATACTCACAATAAACTCACCATGGTCATTTTATAATATTCACCTACATACATTGTCATTCTTACGTAAACCGCTCACGTAATAACGTTCTAACAGTTCCGTGCATGCATGCATTCATTCATACTAAACACCACACTTACAATAGTTACCCTTAGTCTATGTTTACTTTTACAAAAATTAACTCTAACAACTTTTCATCACACACTTCATCCTATTTATCCTCAACTTGCTATAACTAGTCATGTAATCTCAAAAATCCCAAAACCTTATCAAAGAACTATACCATTTACATGAATATTTCACCAAGACCAACAAAGCAAACCCTTTCTCCTACCCCAAGGCCATATGGCCGGTTCACATATCACACATCCACTATTATTTTGAAATTTTTTCCTAAAATGATTCTACACAAAGTTAGGTACATGATTTACATGTCTTGCTTACCACTATTGCCAAATAACTAGCCACTTTTACCTACACTTTTCATTCATAAAAATTCAAAACCATCCTCTTTTATCCTAGCGCAAAACCCATGACCAAACCTTAAAAGCATACCAAATTCACTTTCAAAAAATTGTACAAGTATTTTCAAGAAGGTTTGGGCTAGTATACAAGGTTCTTGGCTAAATTGAAGTATCAAGGGTCTAGTCAAGGTGATTTCGTGGGTTAGTAGAAATATTGGAAGCTTGGGTAATGTTGTTGTAGAGCTCTAATCATCACATTCATCACATCTTTGTAAGGATACAATTTTTACTTTTTCTTTTCATATTTTGCATACACATATACATTATTTTCATACTAGGTTTATCACCATAATATGTTGCGAAAAATATTATGTTTGTAGTGTAACTTGCAAAAATATGGCTTCATATGTTAAAACATGTTGTTAAAGTGTTAAGAACGTGTTAAAAGTGACTATCACGAAAAAAATACTTGTTGGCTGTTACAAATCCACTCATACAGAAAAATGGACTTTGAAACAGTAGGGTACAATTATAGAAATAGAAAATAGACCCAATAACCTAAACTTGGCCACTTGAACCACTAAAAACGGGTTTATAACGAAAATGATACATTTACTTGAAGTTATCTCGAAAATAAAATATACTTGCTGTCCTAAATAAATTTTTACAGAAAAACGAGCTTGTATTTGATAACTTTTGACTAAAACAATAGGAAATAGACTTAATAACGAAAAGGTGGTCGCTTGAATCATTAAAAACGGAGCTAAAACGAGAAAGATACGTTAAGTTGAAGTTACGACCAAAAAGTAAAAATACAATCAGACCTGAGACCATAAAAATAACCTGTGTCGAAACGAGTTTTCTGGGAGACCATGTTGGTGTCTGTTTTTCTCACAGTTAGGTTCAGTTATGGTAAAATTATATCAGTGAGACTTAGTTAGAATACATTGTCTAGATTCCAAAAAGTCCAGCCACTTATCAAACCAAATTATAACGAATAAGTTAAGGCCTCGTAAATTTACCAGAAAACCACCTAGAAATACTGAAAACAGCCTGACCGCATGATTTCATGGCCATTTTTATATAGGATTGAGTCCGATTGAGCAGAGAGTCAGTTGCACACTTCTATAGACCTTACTTCCTACTTTCCAAATCCACTGAGCTCGAGCAAAAATACTAAATAACGACTGTTTTATAGCCCGATTTACTTGACCACTTGACCATTTTGGAAATTTATCAAAGTGCTGATTTTTGCTATAAATCCAACGTAAGACTTTATTTTTTTTCGTTTAAAACTTAAATGCAACTTATTTTGGTGATAACAACTAGTAAAATGCATATGCACGACATACGTCACATGTTCACGACCTAAAGCACGTTATTTCACATTAGGTCGCGGTTAAGACTTTCAGGTTACATTTCAAGCTTTTGCATTTGTTTCCGTTATCGTTGCTTGCTAAGGTGAGTTCTCGTAGCCCCTTTTTCATAATGTTTTTCCTTGGGGGAAAATGGTACTCAAATGGTGTTTTAACTATTTTCATGCTGTGATACAATGTTTTCATGTTTTTGGACAATATGTGTGTTAGCTTACAATATGTGACTCATTGTGATGACAAATTGTGTTTCATGTATGCGCAACTGTTTAACTCCATTTGGAGCCGAATCAATTTGATAGTACTATCCGGGGTAGCTCCCCACTATTAGTAACATGTGTGTAACATTATTGGTAGGTTCAGTTGTCGTTAGCACTGTGTTTCATTTATATGCATATATTCGTATGTCTTGCTCACTATTGTCCTACGCTATACTATTCACAGCATCGTGGTTTAACTCTTAAACCTATGAGCTCACCAACTTTATGTTGACATTTTTCGAGTATCCATTTTCAGGTTTTAAGAATGAAGTACCACTAGAAGGTTGAGTATTGGCCTGGCTTAGCAGACATAAGACAAGACTCTTTCGGGTTATGTTTCCGAGGAGTTATGCATTTGGAATGTTCCCTTAAGATTTGATTATGGTAGTCTTATGTAGTAAGACTTGCAACTACCCGTGTTTTTGGATCGTTGTAACTTTGACTTGTGTTGTGATGAATGCATTTAGTATTTCTCTATTTAGACACCTTGTGTTCTTGATCATGAAGTCATACCCATAAAATGACATTCCGCTGCGCCATTTTTGGGGTGTGACAGATTGGTATCACAGCCAGGTTATAGAGAATTAGGTGGTTTGACCTAGACTATAACCTAAGAACCTTCATATAGTTTGAATAACAGGGACTATGTGTGCAATTATGTGTATACTTACCTTGTGAGTTATTGGCGCCTAGTGTTAGACCTTATGAACCCCCCTGAATCGCGTCTATTTTTCAAAACCATTAAGTCTTTTAACAATTTGCGACTTAATTTTAAGACAATTCTTGGTTGATTGGTTGCGAAATTAAGTTGAATTGTTACTTAACTTAAGGGTTTTGAGGAATTTACTCGAGGACGGAATAGGTTAGATTGACGTGAAGTGATGATGATAAGGATATATGGCATGATGCTATCCTAAAAACGCCTGGCCAACGTTTTTACGATAACATGATGCTGCATGGACTTATCAAATTCATGAATCTGTCAAATAGGTGGTTGAGCATAGAGTTACGACACGTATACTGACCTACCCTACCTACTTCCTATCTAATTAGCATTTACCAATACCCTTCCTTGTAGAATCATGCCTCCAAGAAGATCAACTCGAGTTAACCGAGGTAACCCAGCCCAGAGGGGTGGAAGGACTGGTGGACGAGGAGGTAGAGGGAGAGGTCGCGGCACTGGTAACAACAACAATAACAATGAGAACCCTGACTTTGAGACTATTATCGCTCGGCAACTACAGGGATTGCTACCTACCATCGTCACCCAAGTTGGCGACCATATGAGTAACCAAAGAAACAACGTGAGCAGGAATGATGATGTAGACAAAGACGGTGGAAATGATCACGCCAATGATGACAACCATGCCAACGGTAACAAGGGATGCACTTAATGGGAATTTTTGGCATGCAAACCAGTGGACTTTGATGGCAACGGAGGTGCGATAGCTTATACTCGATGGGTCGAGAAGATGGAGTCAGTAATTGACATAAGTGAGTGTGCGAGCCACCAAAAGATAAAGTATGTTGCATGTTCATTGACTGGAAAAGCGTTGACTTGGTGAAACACGCAAATTCAAGCTAGGGGTAGGGAAGCTGATATAGGGATGAGTTGGGATGACTTTAAGGCATTATTAAGGGAGGAGTATTGTCAAGACAACGAGATGCAGAAGCTAGAGCTTGAGTTCTACCACCATGCTATGGTCGGAGCAGGTCACACAGCTTATACAAATCGATTCCATGAGCTCGCTAGACTAGTACCTCATATGGTCACTCCTGAGTCCAAGAGAATTGAAAGGTACATCTATGGGTTGGTTCCTGAGATTCGCGGGATGGTGAAAGCGACTGAACCCCTACTATTCAGAGTGCGATATTGAAATCTGCAACCTTAACGGATGAGATGGTTAGGAATGGGACGTTGTCTAAGAGTAGTGACAAGAGGAAGGCCGTAAGCGAGCCAAGTAAGCAAGGTGGTGCAAAAAGTGACAATAAGAAAGCGATATGGGGAAAAGGATTTGTAGCAATAACCACGGGAAAGAAAGGTTATGAGGGCTCTCACCTTATGTATGCGAAATGTAACTACCATCACCCAGAGACTATGCCATGCCAAGTGTGTTTCAATTGCATAAAGGGTGGTCACATGGCAAAAGATTGTCTGGCAGTCAGTAAATAGGTGGCACCAATAAATACCGTTAACCCAAAGGCATGTTATGAGTGTGGAAACCTGAATCATCTTCGAAATGTGTGTCCTAGATTGAATGGGACACGAGGGCAAGTGCAGAACAACCAGAATCTAGCTTTAGCAATTGGTGGGAACAATGCAAACCGTGGTAACAATGGTAACCCAGCTCGTGGTCGGGTATTTGTGATGAACGCTTAAGAAGCACGCCAGGATCCGAACATAGTGACGGGTACGTTCTCTTTAAACGACCACTATGCTACTATGCTATTTGATTCTGGTGCCGATTATAGTTTTGTCTCCACTAAATTCATCCCTTTGTTAAATATGGAACCCAGTAGACTAGGCTTTAGTTATGAAATTGAAATAGCAAGTTGTCAAAAGGTAGAAACAAATAAGATTGTTCGCCGTGCAAAATAGAGTTAGAAGGTTACACCTTTAGCATCGAATTGATACCATTCGGACATGGAAGCTTTGACGTAATTGTTGGTATGGATTGGTTGTCTAAGCATAAGGCTGAAATAGTGTGCCATGAGAAGATGGTCCGAATACCACTACCAAACGGTGAGTTACTTAAGGCCTTTGGAAAGCGACTTGAAGAAAAAGCAAAGCACCTCATGAGTATGAAATTTGACGAACAGAAACTAGAAGGTATCCCAATCATTCAAAACTTCCCAGAAGTATTTCCCGATGACTTATCCGGATTACCCCCTACGCGAGAAGTTGAATTTTGGATAGACCTAATTCCTGGAGCAATGCCAGTTGCAAAGTCTCCCTACCGATTGGCACCCACTGAAATGGAGGAGTTCTCTAATCAACTCAAGGAACTCCAAGACAAAGGTTTCATTCAACCTAGTTCTTCGCCATGGGAGCACCAGTATTGTTCGTTAAGAAGAAGGATGGTTCGTTTAGAATGTGCATTGACTACCGGGAGCTAAATAAGCTAACCATTAAGAATCGTTACCCCCTCCCGAGAATTGATGACCTATTTTACCAACTACAAGGTTCACGATACTTTTCCAAGATAGATCTTCGTTCCGGCTACCATCAGTTACGAGTACACGAAGATGACATCCCAAAGACCGCGTTTAGGACTCGATATGGTCATTTTGAGTTTACGGTTATGCCTTTTGGACTAACAAATGCGCATGTGATTTTCATGGACTTGATGAACCGAGTATGCAGGCCATACCTAGATAAATTTGTTATCGTATTCATCGATGACATTTTGATCTATTCCAAAACAAAAGAGGAACATGAAATGCATCTGCAGTTAATCCTAGAGTTACTCAAGAGGGAGAAACTGTACGCCAAATTCTCGAAGTGTGAATTCTGGCTACAGGAAGTCCAATTCCTTGGACTTGTGGTTAATAAAGATGGTATTCATGTGGATCCCAGCAAGATCGAAGCTGTGAAGAATTGGGAAGCCCCTAAGACACCCTCAGAAGTCCGCTTATTCCTAAGTCTGGCAGGTTACTACCGGCGATTCATCGCAAACTTCTCCAAGATTGCCAAACCTCTTACCTTGTTGACCTAAAAGAATAAGAAGTACGAATGGGGCGCAGAACAAGAAGAAGCCTTTCAAAGCTTAAAGAACAAACTGTGTACTGCTCAAATTCTAGCCCTCCCCGATGGACCAGAAGATTTCGTAGTGTACTGTGATGCATCATGTCAAGGTCTTTGGTGCGTATTAATGCAAAGGGGCCAAGTGATTGCCTTTGCATCCCGACAGCTAAAGATCCACAAGAAAAACTATACCACCCATGATCTGGAACTAGGCGCTGTGGTATTCGATCTCAAGATATGGAGACATTACACTGATCACAAGAGTCTCCAGCATATCTTCGATCAGAAAGAGTTGAATATGCGCCAGAGGAGATGGATTGAACTCTTTAGCGATTATGACTGTGAGATTCGTTACAACCCAGGTAAGGCAAACGTAGTAGCTGGTGCTTTGAGTAGAAAGGAAAGACTCAAGCCTAGGAAAGTAAAAGCTATGAGTATAACAATACAGTCAGGTATCAAGGATAAGATACTAGCGGCTTAGAGAGAGGCATCTACGAGTATGGATGCACCCACAGAGAAGATGCGAGGTTCAGATAAACAATTGGAGAAAAAGAACGACAGTGGACTGTACTTTGTAGACTGAATTTGGGTACCGTTAATTGGTGATGTGAGAACCCTAATCATGAATGAAGCACATACGATGAGGTACTCCGTTCATCCAGGACCAGATAAGATGTACTATGACCTTATAGAATTGTATTGGTGGCCTGGGATGAATAAAGACATAGCTGACTACGTTAGCAAGTGCCTGACTTGGTTGAAGGTGAAGGCTCAATACCAGAAACCATCTGGTTTGCTCCAACAACCAGAAATTCCTGAATGGAAGTGGGAAAGAATAACCATGGACTTCGTTACAAAGTTACCTAGAACTAGTAGTGGACACGACTCGATATGGATTATCGTAGATGGATTAACTAAGTCTGCACATTTCTTACCAATCCGAGAAGATTATACGATGGATAAATTGGCTAGACTTTACATTAAGGAGATAGTGGCAAGACATGGTGTGCCTATATCGATCATATTTGATCATGACAACCGTTTCACATCAAATTTTTGGCAAATGTTGCAAAAGTCACTGGGGACACACTTAGAGATGAGTACGGCTTACCACCCACAGACCGATGGTCAAACTGAGTGCACCATACAGACCTTAGAGGACATGCTTTGAGCGTGTGCCATAGACTTCAGTGGTAATTGGGATACTCACCTTCCCTTGGTCGAGTTTTCCTACAACAACAGTTACCATGCTAGCATAAAAATGGCACCATTCCAATCACTTTATGGGCAGAAGTGTCGCTCACCTATTTCTTGGGCAGAAGCCTAAGAAAGTCAACTGATAGGACCTGAAATAGTGTTATAGACCACTGAGAAGATCATTCAAATCAAGGATAGACTCAAGGTTGCGCGTAGTCGTCAGAAGAGCTATGCCGACAATAGACGGAGACCCTTGGAATTTAGTGTTGGTGATCATGTGTTACTCAAGGTATCACCTTGGAAAGGTGTTGTACGATTTGGTAAGAAGGGCAAGCTAGCACCCAGATATGTTGGACCTTTTGAGATCACCGAGAGAATCGGTCCAGTAGCTTACCGACTAAGACTACCACAAGAGCTGAGTGGCGTTCACGATACGTTTCATGTGTCAAACCTTAAGAAGTGTCTTGCTGATCAGACCTTACACATACCATTGGAAGAGATTCAGATAGATCCTAAGTTACACTTTATGGAGAAACCTGTTGAGATTGTAGAGCGTGAGATCAAGAAGTTGAAATGTACACTAGTACAGATTTGGCCTTTCGTCACACATAACATATTTTGAATGGTCACACAGCAACATATTTACGTGACTAAATGTACCAGCCTTAAATAAACAACCACACTTGATCCCACTTGTGTGACCATTTCGTAAAATATATGTCACACATTTGTGTATATATGTGACCAGAGGGTAACTGGTAAATATTTTTTTTGACATTTTAGTCACTTTTAATGCGGGACGTGTGACGGATACAAATCAGCTCGAAACATTAGTCACCCTATAGATATACATATGTGACAAGTATATGTCACACAATTGAATAGTGTGAGCAAAAAGATATTTGGTCACATGAAGTACTTGCGTACGTGGCTAAATTATATAGTCAAGTTTGTCACACATAATATAAACGTGACTGCTATTCTTTGATGAATAGTTAGCCACATATGAATTTGAAATGTGTGACAACTAGAAACTCAGTTTGAAGCGTTAGTCACGAAATGCATTTAAGAGTGACAAATATATGTCACACACTTGAAGAGTGTGACCAAATATCATATATGGTCACACTAAACCATAGAAACATGATTAAGTGTAACTAAAATTCGATACATATGGTCACGTAAGTTAATACGTGTGTCTAAAGTTTAGTGTGTGTTTGTTTGCCAAATCTTAATGTGTATAGCCACACTTAATTGAAGCACGATCATGTGACTATAGGCTTTACAATAGTCACACCATATCACACATGTGTTTCTAAATGATGTTTATGGCCACATCATAAGGGTATTATATGTGACCAATACATTCAAAATAGTCACATTGTGAAATATTCATGTAACTATTACTTATAGCAAAATGTGAAGTCAGTTATCATTAACCTTGATATTAGTCACATTGAGTTTTTGTGTGACTAAATTAAAGATGCTATATATATGGTCACATAAAGTATTTATTTAGGTGTCTAAATCATAGAGTCATATTTTGTCACACATTATTTAAGTGTAGTCACAAATTGATACATATGGTCACACATTTTTGATAACTTATGTACTTTGTAACCTGTATAGGAACAGTGTTACTTGACTTTCTAAAGTCAATTTTCAACTTTAATGAAGTAACATGTTACTAAATTTCCTGCAAGTGCATATACATGATAAATGGAAAATGCAAATAGAATAAAGCTTGCCTGCAAGTAGATATACTAGTGAAAACTGTAAATTTTTTCATTGCCATAGAAAAGCTTGACTTTTTGGAGTCTAAATCCATTACAATAGGCTAAATTACACAAACAACTATTGTAATAGCAGTAGTAACTTAATAATAGCATTAGTAACTTTTGTACAAACAACAGAGAAACTACAATTCTCTATTTAATGAAAACAGAGAAGCTACACCCCTGCTACCTCCAAACACCTTATCTTCTTTTATTCCGTTCTTGCAATTGTCTCTCATACTGAGCACAAATTCTTTCAATGAGATCTTTAACTACCTCTGTTCTTTCTTCACATATGATCTTTTTAGATATCATCACAACAAGTAAATTAGCACTCAAAGGATACTCTTTTTCTGCAAGCATAAAAACATCAACTCCACCTTGTGTTGATAACTGATGTACATTGCAGCTATCATAAAACTTCCATGAAGTTGAGAGATCATGAATTGGGAAGTTCCAATAGATATCAGCTGGATCAGGTTCATATAACCTGTGTAACTCAACCCACAGCTCTTGCTCTTTCACATCTGGCTTCTTGATTGTTTTGAGTTTTTTTAACCAACTCCCATAATCTGTCTAAGTCTTCTCTGTCACTTCTTCTTATCAATTCCTGAAAACTTTTGCACACTGCTGATCCTCAACCAATCCTGATTTTCTTCCAAGCCTTTCCAAATTTATCTTTGTAAATCTCCCAGTCTATGATTGGATGTCTAGATTGAATAGGATCAACATATAATGTTTCAGGAACAATCACCATCATCTGATCAAGAGAAGAGCTGTCTTCATTTCTTTGTGAATCGTTCTTCTTCTCAGCATGCTTGTCTTCAATGATCTTTTGTTTCTTTGATGGTATTTCTTATGTACCCATGGGGATAAACTTTCTTCAATATATCTCTTGCAGTGGTAGTATAGATGTGCAATTTCATCATATGACTTTCCCCTGAGTTGATGAGGTTTATAAAAACCTTGATTCTTTAAGTATGTCTTCATTAAACTCATGAGCGGAGACTTTGTGGTATTTCTTTTCCTCTTTTGATTGTGACCTTGCTTCATTGACTTACTTAGCTGACTCAAAGCTAATTCTACACCTCTTTCATTTATCAAATCAGCAAGTCTTTGTACTCTGTTATCATCAGTTAAAGTCTTATCTTTGTAAAGTTCTGCAATTCTAGCCTGTAGAACTTCATCCTCATCAATAAAAGCTTGCATTTTTTCTGCATGAGCTCTTTTTTTCTCCTTTTCTTGAAGAATGAATGCTACTTGCTCTTCTGTTTCAAATTCAGACACTTTAGATCTCCTTTTCTCATCCATAAAGTTAGCTATTTCAGCTTCATCAACTCTCTTTGCAACCTCTTCAGCAGTAGAAACTTGATTTGTTGTAGCAGTAGAAACATCGTGTACCACCTTAGCCAGTTGTTCAACATTACTAGTAGCAGCAGTTTCTCCCAAACTAGTATTAGTCTCCACCATGATCTTTGAAGCTTGTACAATATTTTCACCTGGAAATTCCACTACCTGCTTTTTATTTACATCTTCCAAAACCGCCTCATTACCCTCATTGTCAGCAACTACATAGTCATCATCCATATTATCACCACTATCAATCCCAATATCCATATCCACATGGATATCACCACAAGCACCTTCAGCATTTGTTGTTTCCTCCCCTGAGACTCTGCTTTCATTCCTCCCCTGTTTAGGAGGATCCTCCAAACTAGCAGCCTTAGAAGAACTGATCCTGTGTGCTGCGCCCACCTTCTTCAAACGTCTGAACTGAGTTTTTGAGCTCTGTTGACTTTCCAAATATCGAAGTCTCTTTTTCAGCTTTTTGATCTTTTCACCTTGTTTTGTTGTGCGATTTTGGAGGCCAAGAACATTGTAGGACCGAAAATATGCATGATTCATGTGGTTTGGGAGGTCTAGGTTGATCAAACATGGTGAAAGTATTCATCTTTTCTTGAGAGAGAAAGTAGAGAGAGGGTGAAGAAAATGGAATATATTAAAAATGAAAGAACAATTACACAATTTCCCACACCCCTCATGGAGAGTCATGAGGGGTATTTATAGGCTCATCACAACACTACTTTTCCTAGTGTACGATAGTAGTCCCTGCGGGTACTACATGTTACTAATCTAGTCCAATTCACGTGTGTAACGTTATCTTTATAAAAAAGCGAGGCTAACAATCTCCCTCCAAGATATCGTCACACGTGAATGGTTACAATGAGACCTATAAACAAAATAGATTACAATAATAATAAACTATGTTGACGTTGTTGAAGCGCAGAGTCTCTGTAGTCTAGATACTGAGGCAGACTTGAAGTTCTTTTCATCCGACGATCTCGGCATTTGATCTTTGGCACTGATGGCACAGATCTTTGTAGCTCTGAACTTCAACTGTAACGGTCTAGTTAGGTTATTACTCCCTCCTAACTAGTGAGCCTTTTCTTTCTTTTTCATGCTCCCTCCTAAACCGACAACCTCTTTCATCACGCAGCGGATAAAGTAGATTCAAAAGTGTAGACACATGGTTGTCGTTCTGGGAGCATCTTGACAATATAACTCACATAACATTGCACAGAAGGTTGGTAATACGCTCCGATGTACACATCATTAGTAATTTTTCGGTTCCAGTGTAAGCACAATTCCCTCGAACAACCAACGTACTAGAGATGAAACACTACTTCTTTTGGCATGTTCTTCTCCCTCCTGATGGTTGCGATTTGTCAAAATCATCATACTATTTTGTGTACATGCCATAATTACCGCACTTTACACTTCTGATGCAATATAGATAGACCATGAAAGCATAATTTGTGAGTATATGTCGCAAAAATATACTCTCAATACTTTTCTCTCAAATCAACCTGTAATCGAACCTCCTTTAAATTCACCGGCTACTAGTAATGACCACATACGGAGACAGCCCGATATGACCAGCTTGAAAAAGAAGTAATCATCCCATCTTGTGACTTAATGCTTGTACGATAGATGTGACTTAATACCTATACTGAGCACTACAATGTAACTCCTTTAAGTATGAGGTTGCACGAAATATTCACCACTTGAACAATCCACTACTTCGTGTGACACTGAGTACTACAACGTAACTCCTTTAAGTGATAGCTATACTGTGAGCACTACAACGTAACTCCTTACATCAGTAATAACTAGATTGTCAAGACTGAATTTTTTAATTTGCGCAGACAAGTTATCTTCAAAAGTCGTGCATCCAACCACCCCTAGACTTTGAGATAAATAAGTACACTTTTTGAAATGCCACTTCAAAGTCAAATCAATAATATCGTGCAAGAACCCCGTGATCATTTTGTTAGACAAAACACTTCTAGCCGTGAACGATGTATCCCCGTGAAAATTTTGTAACCCAAAATACCACTCTTTTTCCAAAATATTATCAATAATATTATAACTAAAAATAAACTCAGATACAATATTTTGATTGTTCCATGTATGCGTATTCCAGTACATCAAGCGGTATAACATCTCAGCCCAATCCAATGTAATTCAAATCAGCCCAAGTTAAATGAAATAACCATTCATTGTTCATAAGCCCAATTGAGAAGATATGACCTGATCCAACACCCAAACTAAACACACCCTAATAATTTGCACATTAATAAAGTCATATAACCCTAACCCACATTTACATGTGTAGCCAACGCACATCTTGTGTAATCCGCCTCCACACTTTCACGCTCCTCTCACCAAACTTAAGTTTCCCAACACGCCGATCGCATCTAATCTCAGTGTCCATCATGATAATTAAATCGAAGACAACCCCTTGATCCTTTCTCATTAAAACGAAACATAGTGTAGCATCAAGAGATGACTTCAAGACCATACGGATGGTCGCGGGTAGGTTTTTGTTTGTTGGAGATGGGATATAGGATAGATGCTGTATGGAAAGGTTTGGATCTGTTGTCTACTCTTCCGATATCATTTAGTTTTTGGTTTAAGGCTTGGACTGATGATGTTTTATAAAGCTGAGGTCTTGAGTTGGTATAAAGTTTGTGGTCGCTGGTCTTGTGCTCACCTTCATCTTCATTCTGTCAACATTTCGAAACTATGTAATCTTGTATTTGCGAAACTTTGTAATCTTGTAATTTCGAAACATTGCATCTTTATCGAGAATACTTATTTATCGAGAAAGTGAGTTTTCGAAAACGTAAAAAAATTCGAAAATGAGTATTCTCGAAAATAGTACATTTCGAAAACATAATCTCGAAAAATAGTACTTTTTGAAAATTTCTTATACAAGAAATTCCGACCAGATTCCGGCGACTTTCTGCAAATTCCGATGAATTTTCCGATGAGTTTTCCGATGACATTCGACCTTTTTGACCACTTTTCATGGTACATGGTACAAAACAATAACAAAAATGATATCTTGAACATAAAAACTGTTGTGGACAAGAGAATGAGACAAAATCAATTTTTGTATTTCTGATAAAGCACAAGAGACGATGTTTTGTTATTGACCACTTGGATACATAAGAACTTGTAGAAAAGCTGTTACCACAAAGCTAGGAAAAAAAAATTTCCGACCACTTAAAAATAGCACAAGAAAAACAGCTTCTACACATATTCGAACCACAAAAAAATCAATAAAAAGAACACCATGAGCTCTGATACCAATTGTAGGACCGAAAATATGCATGATTCATGTGGTTCGGGAGGTCTAGGTTGATCAAACATGGTGAAAGTATTCATCTTTTCTTGAGATAGAAAGTAGAGAGAGGGTGAAGAAAATGGAATATATTAAAAATGAAAGAACAATTACACAATTTCCCACACCCCTCATGGAGAGTCATGAGGGGTATTTATAGGCTCATCATAACATTACTTTGCCTAGTGTACGATAGTAGTCCCTGCGGGTACTACATGTTACTAATCTATTCCAATTCACTTGTGTGACGTTATCTTTATAGAAAAGCGAGGCTAACAAACATCCTTTTCTAACTCGGTACAATTGTCCTTCAAATCCTGTATAAGTTTCATTCTAGCCTCATGACTTCGGCTTGTGTTACCTAGCCCGAGAGATGGATCATTGGAATTGACATTTTGTACATCAGTATCCATCAATTCATGTGTTTCAGATCTACCCTCATCACTTCGGGATATGTTACCTTCACTGAGAGGTGAATCAACGGCTGTATACTCAGTCTCATGTATGTTACCACTGGCCTGCTCTGCTTATAAGCTAGCAGCAGAAGTGGCAGCCCCTTCCATGACATCCTCACCCTTTTTTTGTCGAAGGTTCACCATATATGGAAAAAGTGGTGTAACCCTTCCTGAAAAATCTTTGCCATTATTTTTCATATTTGAAAATACTTTCTTTTGTAGTGAGGTGCATAAAAAGTTGCTCTATGTTTCTTAATAGTAGTCAATTAATTTGGAATAATAAGCTGCAAAAACCTTAGATAAAATAAATAGTTACCATCATCATCCAAGGTCTTGATCATACCCTCCAAAATCATTTATGAAAAATTAAAAGGTTTTCCTTTACTAAGGCATATCACAGCTGATGCCATGGTAGTACCAAACTCATTCCAACCTGTTGTTTTAGGACTCAAACAATGTAAGAGAGTATGAATCAAGAATTTCCACTGAGATGAGAAGAGACCTTTGTAAAATATTAATCTATTATTCTTCTTCTCATACCCCATTTTTTCAAACCTTTGAAAATGGCGGCATTTTCAAGACACACAATCACTTCATTATCTGGTAGGTAAGAGATTCCCTAATTGATGACTCAGTTATGAGTATATCTTGGCCATCTACCTTAGCCTTAATCTGTTTTCCTTCATTAAAAGTTATGACCATAGCAGTAGCCCAAAACTGCTTAATAAAAGAAATGCATATAGGAGGATTCACAGTTAATGCATACCTAATAGGGGTAGCATTCAAGAAATCGATTATATGTGTGAATCCTTCATAACCATCTGGTTTCTTCAAAATAGCGACCATGTTGTGTCTGTCAACAAATGTGCGTTTTGATTCAATTGGCAACACCATCTTGAATTAGGGTTTTGTGATTTGGGGGTTTTGAAAATGATTGATAAAAGATGTTAGTGTTTGTGATTATAGAGAAATTATGTGTGCATGAAACTGAATTATCGATTTAATTGGGGAAAACCGTTAAGTGTAAATGTGACCAATCCACCCCTGCACTCTCAGTTGTAGCAGTACAAACGTAGCTGAAGTAACGTTTTCTTAGCAGCAGTTTTTTTTTTTTTTTTTTTTTTTTTTTTTTTTTTTTTTTTTTTACTGCAAAGGGTGAATCATTATATTAATATCAACAAGTAATGAGAAAATTGAGCAATGACAAAAGTACGGGAATTAAGATTAAACATTTTCCATTAAAACTTGAAATGAAAAATTACAAAATAATGTACAAAACCAGCTGCAGTAACGTTTTCTGTTGGGAATTCTGCTGCTGTTTTTGCTGAAGGTTCCTGCTGAAGAGTTGGTTTCTGCTGAAGCAGTGTATTTGCTGAAGACTAGGTTCAGCATTATTAGTTTCTGCGGATTTAGTATTTCCGTATTTTATGTATTATAGTTTGGAAATGCATGAGTTTATTTAGGAAGTGATAATGCATATCTTTTAGAAGTTTTAGAATATACGTTTCTTGGGAAACGGATTAGGGTTCCTTATGTATAAAAGGAACACACGATTATGTATTGGAGGTTAAGTTTTTAGAAAACACTCTTATTATTATTAAAAGATCCATAGAGGATCAAGAGTTCTTAGTATCACGCTTGTGTTTTGTTTCCGCTTTAAAAATACAAGTTGCAGAGATTATCTATTAGTGTGTTATTGATTACAGTAACATTGCTAACGATTCTAGAGTGCTCAAGGAGATCTATCAAGGTCTATTAGATTCAACAAGTGGTATCAGAGCACAGGAGCTCGTGATTTCTAGGGATCTACAAGGTTTTTATTGTCAATAAATAGCAGTTTTGAAGAAGGAGCAGATCTGGTAATGGTTGTCGAAGAAAGCAGATTTGAAGAATGTGTATCGAGCTTTTTGTAGCCTACTGAATACAACACGGTACAATGTTTAATTTTCTTTTTACTCATATTGCATCTGATTGGCCAATTAAAGAAGAATAACCTCGTACTGCATAATTAATGGGTTGGTGGAGATATATTTAATCAGCCGTCATTTTTTTTGTCTGGATATCATGAATGCATTAAATTGATCGGTGCTATATAATTTTTTACAAGATTGGTCCGTATCTTTAATTAATGAAGTGAATTAAATTGGTTGCTTTAAAGATCTCGATTATGTAGGACTGTGAATAGGGGCGTGGTATACAAAGATTTGATTGGTCAGTTCATGGGAGAGTGATTGTTTGTGAAGCATTGAATTATGGAATACATTGTTGTCGTTTAATGGTGAAAATGAATACAGATCTGATTAGTTAGTGGATAGGTAATAAAGGTTTGTGGCTAAATTATTTATGCGTAGATCCGGGTATTCATGTATGTGGAGATGTGTTTATGAATCGGTGGTGATAAAGTGGGGTTATATGGATCTGTTGCTTTCTCAATTTCTCGTGAAGGTCAGTAGCATTATAATTTGATTAGGTATTCAAGTGTTATTGCTGCTGCTATTGATTCAAGTGGTATCTGTCATATTCTATAATAAATTGGTCGATTCATTATTTATTAATGAGGCAAGTGGATCAATTTCTTAATAATGATGGGTCGTTTTCATCTGAGTTGTTTATATACATGAGTCGGCTGTGTGGTTTATTAATATTCCATGGATCAATTGTGGGGCTCGTATTAATTGGTTGAAGATTCGATGTTATTAATTTGATTGAATATTACTCTCTACTGTTTGTTGTATTTTGGAGAGTGAATATGATTTGACAATTATTGGGGTTTGTCTTGATGTGAATTTGGAATTGATATTCATTGGTGTCGGTGCTTATAGTCAAAGGAATTCATAGGTCGCTGTCAAGAGTAAATGCTGGTGCGTTCATGTTTCTGCTGTTATCACATGGTTAGTGCTGCTAATATTTCGTTTCGGCTGGTACGCTATGTTGATTTCTACTGATATCACAGTGATGGTTACTGCTGTTGCTATAGCTCGTTCCTACTACCAGTTGTCTATTTCTGTTGATGATGAGTTTTCGTTCCTTCTGATTGGTTCCTACTGATGGGTTCCTGCTGATACATACGATGGTTCTTACTGATATGGTTCCTGGTGACTTGTTGTATACTTTTTTTTGGTCGATTTTGGTTCCTACTAGTCATGTGAGATTACTAATTGTTAGGGAGGATGGAGTTATCAACCATCATCATTTTGTTGAGAAGATTACTTGTTGAAGACATTTGATTATTGCTTGTTTGATGTTGTAATTGATTTTCCCAAGTATTGCGTTCTTATCATATCATAAAGGGATCAGCAGCTTTTTAAGATAACTTGCTTGGTTTGTATGGTGACGAAGACTTGACGACTCTAGTGAAGGGGTACGATCCATTTTATTGTGCTTAATGCGTACATTTGCTATCACTTAAAGGAGTTACGTTGTAGTGCTCAGTGTCTCATTGGATAAGTCAATGAGGAGTTTGTCAAGAGGCCGTCACGTGGATAGTGCAAGACATAAGATGCGAGGTTGGGAGATTCCATTTCTTCATCAAATCAGTTATATTTGATTTTCTTCATCAGTGATCACTCCATGGAGTCTACTGGATTATAGAGATGGCAAGTATATATTTTTAAGGGGAAGCTTATTGTTACTTTATACTTGACCATATTGCTGCTGCTCGATACTGCTGATACTCGTTCCTGCTGCTCGTTACTGATGCTTATTAGTAATAAAAAAAAAAAAGGAGTTATTATTTGGTTTCTACATGCATCACTTGAGGGGAAGCGTTTACGGAGTTGCACAAGACCCTATTCGATGATTACAAAAAGGGGAAGAATAGTTATGATGTGCAGCTTATTATTTGTGATGACATGTTTAGCATTGTTTCTTCATACAGATTGTTTTGTAATATCAAATAGGGGAAGATTGTTGGGAATTACAGATTTGAAGATTACAAAACCCACGAGAAGAATGAAGAAAGAAGAAACAATGAGGACCTAAGATGAAATATTTAGTTAGCTTTCATAGTAAGCTAGGTTTTTGATGCGTGGGAATCGCACCTTGCTTTACCTCTCGAGGGATCTCGAGAAGCTTACAACCCCCACCAGGCAGTGTACCTGATCGTTGTAGTATAGTATAGTGACAAGTACCGGGGGATTGATCGTTCAGCTTAGGAATAGTGTCGCTAGGATTAGAAAACCTAATTACTAGTTCTAAAGGTGAGGGATGATTATTTTTGTATTTTTATATTTTTTAGAAAGCAATTAAAATCTCGGGTTTTGATAGAGTGGGCGGAATTAGTTGCTATTCAACTAACCCAAAACTAAGATGCAATCAAAATAAAATAATAAAAATGAAATTAAACTAATTAAACTAAGGTTGTGAGCAGTATTTGGAGAAATTGTGTTTACTTAGACTTCATTACTCCCTAGATATCTTTTACATGTTAATTACTTGTTATACTTGTATGGATGACGGATTGTATTCCTTAATACCATTCGTGGGGTGGCATACATAACTCCCCAACTCTATGAGCTCTTATCTCCTCCTACACCATGACCCAGCACAACTATAGGGATTGTAAACAGTGGCTCATGCATTAAATACAACCAATAAAGACCTAGTACGCCTCGGTTCATGTTTCTTAAGACGTTCAAGCAAGTTACCATTTGGAGATCTGCCAGTTTTCTTAAGCCTAACATATAAAATCATTCATCCAAAGCAAGAATAGACAAGTAATCAACACATAATCAACATCTAGGTTTCATTAGATCTAAGCAAACACAAAAGAAATCTAGCCTAGCATAATGGAATTGAGACAAGAACAAGATATAGACAACCAACACATAGACATATTGATTGAATTAGAAGAACACTTATCTCAATTACAATGCAAGGTCTCAAGGGTTTGGAACCCTTGAAAAACCTGTAAAAGTACCACCAAATTCGTCTTTAGGGTTTCACCAAAACTTCTCTCTTTTTTAATAAAAAAAACAAGAAAACTATATATAGGAAAACTGGTCTGACGGCGTCAAGACAAGCATGTGACGCCGTCACCTCGCCGCCAAATTCTCCCTCGGACGGTCTTGATCTACTTATGACGGCCTATGTGACGCTGTCAGCTACCACGGTATTTTATTCTTGGCACTTTCACGCCGTCATGATGACTTTTGACGCCGTCACCACCTACGGTATTTTATTCTTCATGTCTGACGCCGTCAGGGTGTAACTCTTGACGCTGTCACCTAGTGTCTTCAGCATGGAAAATTGGTACTTTGCCGTTTTCTTCACTTTTATGCTCCAAAAACGTCCAAAATGGATTCTTTTCCAGAATTCACTCTCCAAACACCTAAAATCACAAAAGGAACGATTTAGGGCAATATTTGATCAAATAAATTCGGATTCGGGCTTAAATGACCCCCTAAAAACGGATCATTTTTCGCCTCATCATATACCCTTACACTTGAGATTTGCTTGTCCTCAAGCAAATGAGCTTTTATTCTACTCGAAAGACAAGTTAGGGGTCATTTAACACTAATATAAAAGTAATTACAACAAATAATCGTTCCACTAAAGACCAATAGACAAGCACGGAGGTCATACACAAGCACCTCACAAATAGTGTTTAGATACTCACATCTCTCGGGTGTAATAAAGTAATATAACATTATGGAAATGGAAGATATCTCTCACTACCTGTCATAGCAAAATAGATTACCATAGGCTTGGGAAAGGATCAAACCTCCACCACATGGCGTAAGCACCTAGGATAAACTATCAAAGAGGTCTTTTAAAGGGTTGTAACGTTAGGTATAGGGATATGAATTACACGGTTTTGTTGGATAAAGGAAGTTTTACTGGTGGCGAGTTAACAATCTTGGTTAATTACATGTACAATATGGCGTTGCTAAGCCAAGACTAAACTCGACTTAAGCTAATAAATGAAAAATAACAAAAACATAAAATGAACATAGAATAAAAATGGGATGGTAGTCCGTATGATTTTTCTCCTTTTTTATTTATTTATTTATTTATTTATTTTTGCATACACTCTTACCCTACCATCCAAAATAATACATCATAGGGGTATGAGCATTCCCCTTACACTTGAATCTTTACATACTTTACATTTAACTAATCTAATGACTCGAATTAAGAAAATCAAAACACTTGGAGCACTTTTAAGATTAACGTACATATGGGGGTAATAATATGATGTTCTTCCCCATTACTCCATAAAATAAGTACTTACCCATGAGTCCTAATCATCCCAAAACAATATGTACAAGGATATGACTCGACTTAGCAACCATGTAATCAATTAGAAAGTTAACTTAGGGTTTAACAAATAACAATAATGCACTAAAAATGAGCGCATACACGGAAGGCTAAGGCGATTTGGGTGTACATTTAAGTGGGGTGTAACAAATTCTTTCTTTAAGTAAAATGCTTAAAGTTAGAAACGAAAAGATAGGCTCGGAGGGGTGTACTAGGGGTATCGTGTACTAAAAATGAGTACAACGCTAAGGGTGTGGGAAAAATTAGTTGACTTAACTAGTCAAGTAATATGACTTAAATGGTCAAGTAATTATGATACGGGTTTAACACAAGGGTGATCCTAATGCCTCTTATCATGTAGTAAATCCTACTACACGAATGTAGTCTCACTAGCGGTCTCGGGATGCATCACTAACGCAAGTTCTAGAATCTAAATGCTACCGGTACACTCATAAGCACTAATAGTAAATGCTTTTCCTATCAAATATAAAGGCGAACCTCACATTTTTGGGTGGAAATTTTTTCTGAATATACGGTTATGTGCTAGTCATACAACCTCCTATCCATGAGACGCTTGCTATGGCTAAAGTTTCACTCCTAAATGTTGTAAAAAATTTTAAATTTGGCGCTAAAATTACACTAACATGTATTTCTCATAGTTTTATTACACATCTACTATCAAACAAAACAAACTCAAGCGAAAGTGCATATGTAAGGTATCATCTTTTTACCCTCCCCTTACACTTAAGATGAACATTGTCCCCAATGTTCAAGTAAAGAATGTAAAAGTGAAAAAGTAAAGAGAATGAAATCAAATACTCCCCTGATTCGCTCGGTATGGATTTTAGGTTGGCCAGGTTAAATCTTCCTCCAAGAAAATGAACAATCAAAGCTTCCCTTCCAGAATATAAATCATCTTCTTGTCATACATAACCTGTAAATCCTGACAACAATAGACAAGACAACCTCGCGTAAAATCGGCAGCATCCTATATAAGTTACTAAATCCTAGAAAACAAAGTAAGATATAATGCTTGTGGAATGAAGTTTGCAGACTTCCTGGAGATTATAAAACTTAATAATTCACAAAAACCATAAGACTCCGTTAGAAAAACAAAACCGGTAAAATTTCCAGATTTTTAACTCCTGACGCCGTCAAGAGTAATACTCTGACGCCGTCATAATGGACCTGCAGAAATTCTTATGTTAAGTTTCCAGAAAATTTCTGGAAAAACTTTGTCCTACTTCCTGGAAAATCCTGCAAAACTTCATTATGACTCAATACAAGCATTTGACTCTAACAAATACGAATATACATGTTCATTTAATATTGTGGAGAATCATGATCGGTTTGTTTCTTAAAAACATATTTGGGGTTTCCCCTTACACTTATCTTTTGCAAAAATACCTTTAGGTTGGAGTTAAGACTAGGCCAAACAACATAATAAAGTATTTCCACATTTTAATTGAGAAACATGATCAACCAACAATAAAAATAAAACATGCATACGGAAGCAAATAACAATAAAACAAATAAAATCACACAAAACATGGGTTGCCTCCCAAGAAGCGCTTTTCTTTATTTACGAGTCTTGTAGCTAGACTCAAAGTCATGGGTTATCGTGTGTCGCTTATGCTCACATAACCAAGTGTGAGCCATCTAATAGTCGCCTCATCTTTCCTATAATCATCTCCTAACTCTAAGCATCCGCGATAGTATCTTTTATTCTTTTCATGAGTATACTTAAGTCCTCTTTTCTTATCATTCTTACTTAACATCTCTATAGGCGGATATCTACTACACTTTTCCATGGAGAAATCCTTGAACCTAGGGTGTGTGCGGGGCATTTGATAGACAAACTCTTCATCCCCACCCGAGAATGTAATTAACCCCTCTATGAGTTTTTCATCGAGGTTGGTCAACCGTTTGAAAGGTCTTCCAAACACAACTTGGGTAAATTTATCATCAATAAATTCTCCCAGATTCTCCATAACCATGAACTCAACAAGATAAACCAAACTTCCTACAAACACATGCAATGGTATTGCCCTAGCCACAATATTTTCCCCTTTGTATTCTAACTCATCGACCATGATTTTATTATATTCATTGCGCGAGATTATGTTCATTGGGAGAGATGAGTTAAGATAGGCGTTAAAGCTCTTAAATCCAATCTTACAAGGGAATTGCATGTTGAATGAACTATCGCACTCGATCCTAGTTCTAGGGTCAACATACCTAAGAGGGTTTATTTCCTCCTCCATTCTATCCTCATTAATTACGTCACCATCATCAAGATCCTCATCGAAGTCTGAATAGTAAAAAGGACTAGCCCTATGGTCATCATCATGATCAGACTCTTCTAGCTCAGAATTGTTGTCAAAGTGGTGGTTGGGTGAGAGGTCAGGTGGGTTCTCATTTGCTACTAAAGGAAGTGGGGCGGGCATTTGGAACATCCTACGACGAAAAACACGAATAACAGGAATCAGCCGATCAACGTTATTGTTATCCATCGAAACAGTTTACGGACAAAAACACAAAGAAATAAGATAGACTAAAGAAGACCTAAAAAAATAAAAATAAAATCCTACTAGAAAGGAATCTAGCAAGTAGACCTAATAAAAAGAAGTCCTAACCTAGACAATAACTATTCCCCGGCAGCGGCGCCAAAAACTTGATGCGTGGGAATCGCACCTTGCTTTACCTCTCAAGGGATCTCGAGAAGCTTACAACCCCCACCAGGCAGTGTACCTGATCGTTGTAGTATAGTATAGTGACAAGTACCGGGGGATTGATCGTTCAGCTTAGGAATAGTGTCGCTAGGATTAGAAAACCTAATTACTAGTTCTAAAGGTGAGGGATGTTTATTTTTGTATTTTTATATTTTTTAGAAAGCAATTAAAATCTCGGGTTTTGATAGAGTGGGCGGAATTAGTTGCTATTCAACTAACCCAAAACTAAGATGCAATCAAAATAAAATAATAAAAATGAAATTAAACTAATTAAACTAAGGTTGTGAGCAGTATTTGGAGAAATTGTGTTTACTTAGACTTCATTACTCCCTAGATATCTTTTACATGTTAATTACTTGTTATACTTGTATGGATGACGGATTGTATTCCTTAATACCATTCGTGGGGTGGCATACATAACTCCCCAACTCTATGAGCTCTTATCTCCTCCTACACCATGACCCAGCACAACTATAGGGATTGTAAACAGTGGCTCATGCATTAAATACAACCAATAAAGACCTAGTACGCCTCGGTTCATGTTTCTTAAGACGTTCAAGCATGTTACCATTTGGAGATCTGCCAGTTTTCTTAAGCCTAACATATAAAATCATTCATCCAAAGCAAGAATAGACAAGTAATCAACACATAATCAACATCTAGGTTTCATTAGATCTAAGCAAACACAAAAGAAATCTAGCCTAGCATAATGGAATTGAGACAAGAACAAGATATAGACAACCAACACATAGACATATTGATTGAATTAGAAGAACACTTATCTCAATTACAATGCAAGGTCTCAAGGGTTTGGAACCCTTGAAAAACCTGTAAAAGTACCACCAAATTCGTCTTTAGGGTTTCACCAAAACTTCTCTCTTTTTTAATAAAAAAAACAAGAAAACTATATATAGGAAAACTAGTCTGACGGCGTCAAGACAAGCATGTGACGCCGTCACCTCGCCGCCAAATTCTTCCTCGGAGGGGCTTGATCTACTTATGACGGCCTATGTGACGCCGTCAGCTACCACGGTATTTTATTCTTGGCACTTTGACGCCGTCATGATGACTTTTGACGCCGTCACCACCTACGGTATTTTATTCTTCATGTCTGACGCCGTCAGGGTGTAACTCTTGACGCTGTCACCTAGTGTCTTCAGCATGGAAAATTGGTACTTTGCCGTTTTCTTCACTTTTATGCTCCAAAAACGTCCAAAATGGCTTCTTTTCCAGAATTCACTCTCCAAACACCTAAAATCATAAAAGGAATGATTTAGGGCAATATTTGATCAAATAAATTCGGATTCGGGCTTAAATGACCCCCTAAAAACGGATCATTTTTCGCCTCACCATATACCCTTACACTTGAGATTTGCTTGTCCTCAAGCAAATGAGCTTTTATTCTACTAGAAAGACAAGTTAGGGGTCATTTAACACTAATATAAAAGTAATTACAACAAATAATCGTTCCACTAAAGACCAATAGACAAGCACGGAGGTCATACACAAGCACCTCACAAATAGTGTTTAGATACTCACATCTCTCGGGTGTAATAAAGTAATATAACATTATGGAAATGGAAGATATATCTCACTACCTGTCATAGCAAAATAGATTACCATAGGCTTGGGAAAGGATCAAACCTCCACCACATGGCGTAAGCACCTAGGATAAACTATCAAAGAGGTCTTTTAAAGGGTTGTAACGTTAGGTATAGGGATATGAATTACACGGTTTTGTTGGATAAAGGAAGTTTTACTGGTGGCGAGTTAACAATCTTGGTTAATTACATGTACAATATGGCGTTGCTAAGCCAAGACTAGACTCGACTTAAGCTAATAAATGAAAAATAACAAAAACATAAAATGAACATAGAATAAAAATGGGATGGTAGTCCGTATGATTTTTCTCTTTTTTTTTATTTATTTTTTATTTTTTTTTTGCATACACTCTTACCCTACCATCCAAAATAATACATCATAGGGGTATGAGCATTCCCCTTACACTTGAATCTTTACATACTTTACATTTAACTAATCTAATGACTCGAATTAAGAAAATCAAAACACTTGGAGCACTTTTAAGATTAACGTACATATGGGGGTAATAATATGATGTTCTTCCCCATTACTCCATAAAATAAGTACTTACCCATGAGTCCTAATCGTCCCAAAACAATATGTACAAGGATATGACTCGACTTAGCAACCATGTAATCAATTAGAAAGTTAACTTAGGGTTTAACAAATAACAATAATGCACTAAAAATGAGCGCATACACGGAAGGCTAAGGCGATTTGGGTGTACATTTAAGTGGGGTGTAACAAATTCTTCCTTTAAGTAAAATGCTTAAAGTTAGAAACGAAAAGATAGGCTCGGAGGGGTGTACTAGGGGTATCGTGTACTAAAAATGAGTACAACGCTAAGGGTGTGGGAAAAATTAGTTGACTTAACTAGTCAAGTAATATGACTTAAATGGTCAAGTAATTATGATACGGGTTTAACACAAGGGTGATCCTAATGCCTCTTATCATGTAGTAAATCCTACTACACGAATGTAGTCTCACTAGCGGTCTCGGGATGCATCACTAACGCAAGTTCTAGAATCTAAATGCTACCGGTACACTCATAAGCACTAATAGTAAATGCTTTTCCTATCAAATCTAAAGGCGAACCTCACATTTTTTGGTGGAAAATTTTTCTGAATATACGGTTATGTGCTAGTCATACAACCTCCTATCCATGAGACGCTTGCTATGGCTAAAGTTTCACTCCTAAATGTTGTAAAAAATTTTAAATTTGGCGCTAAAATTACACTAACAAGTATTTCTCCTAGTTTTATTACACATCTACTATCAAACAAAACAAACTCAAGCGAAAGTGCATATGTAAGGTATCATCTTTTTATCCTCCCCTTACACTTAAGATGAACATTGTCCCCAATGTTCAAGTAAAGAATGTAAAAGTGAAAAAGTAAAGAGAATGAAATCAAATACTCCCCTGATTCGCTCGGTATGGATTATAGGTTGGCCAGGTTAAATCTTCCTCCAAGAAAATGAACAATCAAAGATTCCCTTCCAGAATATAAATCATCTTCTTGTCATACATAACCTGTAAATCCTGACAACAATAGACAAGACAACCTCGCGTAAAATCGGCAGCATCCTATATAAGTTACTAAATCCTAAAAAACAAAGTAAGATATAATGCTTGTGGAATGAAGTTTGCAGACTTCCTGGAGATTATAAAACTTAATAATTCACAAAAACCATAAGACTCCGTTAGAAAAACAAAACTGGTAAAATTTCCAGATTTTTAACTCCTGACGCCGTCAAGAGTAATACTCTGACGCCGTCATAATGGACCTGCAGAAATTCTTATGTTAAGTTTTCGGAAAATTTCTGGAAAAACTTTGTCCTACTTCCTGGAAAATCCTGCAAAACTTCATTATGACTCAATACAAGCATTTGACTCTAACAAATACGAATATACATGTTCATTTAATATTGTGGAGAATCATGATCGGTTTGTTTCTTAAAAACATATTTGGAGTTTCCCCTTACACTTATCTTTTGCAAAAATACCTTTAGGTTGGAGTTAAGACTAGGCCAAACAACATAATAAAGTATTTCCACATTTTAATTGAGAAACATGATCAACCAACAATAAAAATAAAACATGCATACGGAAGCAAATAACAATAAAACAAATAAAATCACACAAAACATGGGTTGCCTCCCAAGAAGCGCTTTTCTTTATTTACGAGTCTTGTAGCTAGACTCAAAGTCATGGGTTATCGTGTATCGCTTATGCTCACATAACCAAGTGTGAGCCATCTAATAGTCGCCTCATCTTTCCTATAATCATCTCCTAACTCTAAGCATCCGCGATAGTATCTTTTATTCTTTTCATGAGTATACTTAAGTCCTCTTTTCTTATCATTCTTACTTAACATCTCTATAGGCGGATATCTACTACACTTTTCCATGGAGAAATCCTTGAACCTAGGGTGTGTGCGGGGCATTTGATAGACAAACTCTTCATCCCCACCCGAGAATGTAATTAACCCCTCTATGAGTTTTTCATCGAGGTTGGTCAACCGTTTGAAAGGTCTTCCAAACACAACTTGGGTAAATTTATCATCAATAAATTCTCCCAGATTCTCCATAACCATGAACTCAACAAGATAAACCAAACTTCCTACAAATACATGCAATGGTATTGCCCTAGCCACAATATTTTCCCCTTTGTATTCTAACTCATCGACCATGATTTTATTATATTCATTGCGTGAGATTATGTTCATTGGGAGAGATGAGTTAAGATAGGCGTTAAAGCTCTTAAATCCAATCTTACAAGGGAATTGCATGTTAAATGAACTATCGCACTCGATCCTAGTTCTAGGGTCAACATACCTAAGAGGGTTTATTTCCTCCTCCATTCTATCCTCATTAATTACGTCACCATCATCAAGATCCTCATCGGAGTCTGAATAGTAAAAAGGACTAGCCCTATGGTCATCATCATGATCAGACTCTTCTAGCTCAGAACTGTTGTCAAAGTGGTGGTTGGGTGAGAGGTCAGGTGGGTTCTCATTTGCTACTAAAGGAAGTGGGGCGGGCATTTGGAACATCCTACGACGAAAAACACGAATAACAGGAATCAGCCGATCAACGTTATTGTTATCCATCGAAACAGTTTACGGACAAAAACACAAAGAAATAAGATAGACTAAAGAAGACCTAAAAAAATAAAAATAAAATCCTACTAGAAAGGAATCTAGCAAGTAGACCTAATAAAAAGAAGTCCTAACCTAGACAATAACTATTCCCCGGCAGCGGCGCCAAAAACTTGATACGTAGGAATCGCACCTTGCTTTACCTCTCGAGGGATCTCGAGAAGCTTACAACCCCCACCAGGCAGTGTACCTGATCGTTGTAGTATAGTATAGTGACAAGTACCGGGGGATTGATCGTTCAGCTTAGGAATAGTGTCGCTAGGATTCGAAAACCTAATTACTAGTTCTAAAGGTGAGGGATGATTATTTTTGTATTTTTATATTTTTTAGAAAGCAATTAAAATCTCGGGTTTTGATAGAGTGGGCGGAATTAGTTGCTATTCAACTAACCCAAAACTAAGATGCAATCAAAATAAAATAATAAAAATGAAATTAAACTAATTAAACTAAGGTTGTGAGCAGTATTTGGAGAAATTGTGTTTACTTAGACTTCATTACTCCCTAGATATCTTTTACATGTTAATTACTTGTTATACTTGTATGGATGACGGATTGTATTCCTTAATACCATTCGTGGGGTGGCATACATAACTCCCCAACTCTATGAGCTCTTATCTCCTCCTACACCATGACCCAGCACAACTATAGGGATTGTAAACAGTGGCTCATGCATTAAATACAACCAATAAAGACCTAGTACGCCTCGGTTCATGTTTCTTAAGACGTTCAAGCATGTTACCATTTGGAGATCTGCCAGTTTTCTTATGCCTAACATATAAAATCATTCATCCAAAGCAAGAATAGACAAGTAATCAACACATAATCAACATCTAGGTTTCATTAGATCTAAGCAAACACAAAAGAAATCTAGCCTAGCATAATGGAATTGAGACAAGAACAAGATATAGACAACCAACACATAGACATATTGATTGAATTAGAAGAACACTTATCTCAATTACAATGCAAGGTCTCAAGGGTTTGGAACCCTTGAAAAACCTGTAAAAGTACTACCAAATTCGTCTTTAGGGTTTCACCAAAACTTCTCTCTTTTTTAATAAAAAAAACTAGAAAACTATATATAGGAAAACTGGTCTGACGGCGTCAACACAAGCATGTGACGCCGTCACCTCGCCGCCAAATTCTTCCTCGGACGGGCTTGATCTACTTATGACGGCCTATGTGACGCCGTCAACTACCACGGTATTTTATTCTTGGCACTTTGACGCCGTCATGATGACTTTTGACGCCGTCACCACCTACGGTATTTTATTCTTCATTTCTGACGCCGTCAGGGTGTAACTCTTGACGCCGTCACCTAGTGTCTTCAGCATGGAAAATTGGTACTTTGCCGTTTTCTTCACTTTTATGCTCCAAAAACGTCCAAAATGGCTTCTTTTCCAGAATTCACTCTCCAAACACCTAAAATCACAAAAGGAACGATTTAGGGCAATATTTGATCAAATAAATTCGGATTCGGGCTTAAATGACCCCCTAAAAACGGATCATTTTTCGCCTCATCAGTTTTTATGTAAACACTAGCCTCTCTATTATATAAAGGGAGGCTGGGCGTTGGTTATTAGTATCTCATTAATTCATAGTCTCTTCAATGAGAGTCTAGCAAACGCATAGAGCGTGTAGTAAATTAGTAGTAGTAGTTAGTTTATTTTATATTTCAATAAAAGAAAACCTTATTAGTGACTTTGATTGTTTTTATTAGTATTCCGCTGTGCTTATCATTGTTACTAATCCTAGAATAGCTTAAACGGTCTTTCACAAGTGGTATCAGAGCCTCGAGAGAGTCTCTGTCATACTAAGAAACACAAATCTTACACCTTAAGAATCCAAACAAATCATCAAACATGCCTGGATTTGATGATGATGCTGATACAACCCAAAACATTAACACCACTTCTCTTCAACAACTCAACCTCTCCAACAGTAATGCTAAGTTTCCATACTTGAAGAATGCTGAAGAATATCATCTGTGGTCCATGAAGATGCAGAACTGGATCACAAACATTGATTGGAATCTGTGGGAGGTTGTTAAAAAGGGGGATAGCCTGAAGAAGCATGTTACAGATGCTGATGGAGTAATTACTATTTTAGGTCCCAGAACTGCTGAAGAGATTCTGGCTGTGCAAAGGGAGAGCAAGGTAAGAACAATTCTGCTCCAAGCTATACCTGATGACCATATGGGTGACTTCCACTTTATGGAGGATGCCAAGGACATTTGGATGGCTATAAAAGCTAGATTTGGTGGGAATGATGAATCAAGAAGGTTGCAGAAGTCTATGTTAAAGCAGAAGTTCCAAGAGTTTCAGATATCTGAAGAAGAGGGAATTCATAAAGGCTATGACAGGTTTCATCAGATCTTAAGCCAACTTAATCAGCTGAAGGCTAGACCTGACAACGAGGACTGCAATGCTAAGTTTCTGAGATCCTTGCCACCATCTTGGTTGCAAGTCTGTATTGCTCTCAAGACCAAGGGTGGGTTGGACATAATGTCCTTTGATGATCTCTACAACAGGCTTAAATCACTTGAGCCTGATGTTAGAAGTCCTATTCATCCATCTACTCACTCTGCATTTGTTGGTGCCTCTACAAAATCTGTGCATCAAGCCTCAAGTTCTTATTCATCAGGAGCATCCTCTCAAACTCATACTCAATCTGCTCCTAAATCCAGTAGTGTGTTGGATGATATTGTTCATTCATTTGTGGCTGAATATGAACATCAGCAGTTTCTTGCTTATGAGGATTTTGAACAGGTGGACCCATTGGAGATGGAGGAGATGCACTTAAAATGGCAGCTGGCAATGATCTCCATGAATATTAAGAGGTTTGAAACCAAGTCTGGAAGGAAGTTTGGTTTTAATGGAAGAGAGGCGGCAAAGTTTGATAGAAGGAAGGTTAAATGTTATACTTGTGGACAAGTGGGACATTTTTCAAGAGAATGCAAGGAGAGAAAGTCTGGAGATGAAGTAAGATATGGCTCTTATCCAGTGGAAGCAGGGACTACTAAGGCTGCACCTTCAAAGGCTATGGTGACTCTGGATCACCAAATTGATTGGGCTGAACATGAACCTGCTGGAGAGGAAGCTTATACTTCTTCACAAGTGAATCTGCTGGCATACTCATCTTCTGAGGACAAGAAGGAGCAAGTCTCCTTGATGGGAATCTCTCAGGTACACAACTGTGTGTTTGGATGTAGTGTAAGATACAATGAGCTTAAACAAGAATTTGATGAATTGAAACCAAAGTACAATGAGTGTTATGTTGAAGTAGAGTCTTATAAAATGGCTTTAAAAACTTTAGAGAAACAAAAAGTATGGTTTCAAAAGAATCAAGTTAAATATGATGAAAAGATAAGAGTCCTAGAGAGTGATTTAGAAATTGCTAAGATAGACTTAAGACGTACTGAAAAAGAGAAGTCTGACTTAGAAAAGGAAAAACAAGAATTATAAGCTAAATTAGATAAAGAGATAGCTGGTCGTATGAAATGGCAGGAAGAGGCATCTAATTTGAGTAAATTAATTGATGGTCGCCAATCTGTTAGGTCTAGAAGAGCATTAGGATATGAGAAATATATAGACCCTAAAGAGTTAACATATCCTGATATGACTAGTGTTTTTAACCCTGAACCAGCCTTAGCTTATCAAACACCTGTTAAATATGTTAAGGAAGGGGGAATGAATGATGTCCCTGGACCTATAAGAGGGGAACACATGCCTATAGACCTATCCATACCTAGTGACTTTGATGGATCACACCATCTCTATGGCAAAAAGTCAACTGACCTGCCAGACCCTCTTATGAAATCTAATGACTTTGTCTCTTGTTGTGACAGTGACAAGTCTTCTGATGAAGGGTCTACCTCGTTTGCTAGCTGTGATTCAAGTGAGAAGTCTGACCTGCCCAAGACCACTCCCAAGACCATACCAAAGACATCACCCAAGTATCCCCACAAGCCTTCTAGAGTTGCTGCTGATAATAAGACAGTTTCTGCTGAAGACTTGTTTTTAAATTCTTTGCAAAATAATTCTTATGGTTATGTTAAAAACAATTCTATTTATCATGGTGGTTTGAATACTTTTTCTTGTTATGGAACTTCTTTTGGTTTGAATAAATCTTCTAAAAGGAAGAAGTGTTTTGTATGTGGAAGTAAATCTCACTTGATTAAGGATTGTACATTTCATGAGCAAAGAATGGGTGTTTGTTTTAGTCAAAGGAAACCTAGGCAAATGTGGAAGAATGTTAGTGAAATACCCTCTTTTGTTCCATATCAGCAGAAATCCAATTCTGCTGAACCACATTCTTCATGGAGAAGAACCAGTACTAGACCATATGTTCGACCCACTAGTTCTTTCTTTTCTAATAGTTATTGGCCTAATAACTTTGACTCAATGTATTATGGTGGTGGGTGTTGGGATACTGCTGTGAAGCCCTCAGCAGGTTGTTCTTGGACAAAGAAGGGACCTAATATGCAATACAGGCCCAAGAACAATGGTGGATCTCAAACATCTACATGGCCTATCACTAATGATCCACAAGGCAGGCTCAAGTCAGTAATGACTTGAGTCTCCAAAGTGTACTAACTCTTTGTATATTTTTTGTTGTTGTTGTAGGATCATCCTTTAAAGAGTACTGAAGTAGGTATAGTTGACAGTGGTTGTTCTAGAAGTATGTCAGGGAACAAGGACAAGATGCATGACTTTGTACCCATAGAAGGAGGAGGCACTGTTACTTTTGGTGGTGGAGATGGCAAAATTACTGGGAAAGGGACTATTCAGACACCCTTGTTAGACTTTGAAAATGTTTATTATGTGAAGGAACTAGAGCATTTTAATCTATTCTCTGTATCACAAATTTGTGACACTAAGAATAAGGTTTTCTTCTCTGAGGATGAATGGCTTGTACTCTCCAAGGACTTCAAACTTCCAGAAGACAGAACTGTTCTGCTAAGAGTTCCTAGAACCTTTAACTTGTACACATTCAATCTGAATGATGTCAAGCCAGAAGGTGATCTAACATGTTTGGTGGCCAAAGCTTCCCAGGATGAATCTACCAAGTGGCATAGGAGAATGGCTCATGTGAATTACAAGACAATCAACAAGTTGTCTAAACTTGGTCTTGTTAAGGGTCTAACTTCTAAACTCTTCACCAATGAACACAATTGTATTGCTTGCAACAAGGGAAAGCAACACAGAGTCTCTTACCAAGCAGTCAAAGCTGTGAGCACCATTTCAGAACCACTTCAGTTGTTGCATATGGATCTATTTGGTCCAACTCCTATCAGAAGTATTGATCACAAGTATTTCTGCCTGGTTATCACAGATGATTTTAGCAGGTTTTGCTGGGTATTCTTTCTTAAAACTAAAGATGAAACAACTCCTATTTTGAAAGAATTCATCATTTTAATTGAAAACCAGCTTAATAAAAAGGTTAAAGGGATTAGGTGTGACAATGGGACAAAATTCAAAAATGTTGGTTTCATAGAATTCTGTAAGTCTAAGGGGATTAGAAGGGACTATAGTACTCCAAGAACCCCACAACAAAATGGGGTTGCTGAAAGGAAAAATAGAACCCTCATTGAGGCAGCAAGATCAATGCTTGCAGACTCCAAGTTACCCACAATGTTTTGGACTGAAGCAGTAAGTACTGCTTGCTATGTCTTGAACAGGGTATCCATCACTAGACACCATGTCAAGACACCTTATGAACTTCTCATTGGGAAAGTTCCAGACATTCATTACCTTAAGCCTTTTGGATGCAAAGTGATCATTTTGAATACTGCTGATATACTGGGTAAGTTTGATGGGAAAGCTGATGAGGGGTATATAGTTGGTTATTCAGCTCATAGCAAGGCCTATAGGGTTTATAATCTGAATGCCAAAAGGATAGAAGAGACCCTTAACCTAAGATTTCCTGAAGATCAGCCTAATATTCAGGGACAGGGCCATTCTTGGTATTTTGACCTAGATTATTTGACTGACTATTTGGGTTATACTAGACATGCTTCTAATCCGAATGCAGGTACCAAAGATCCAAACTCTAACCCTGCAGGTTCCATGGATGATGACTCAGACTGTGAATCTGAGCCAGATGAACAAACCATTGTTGTACCATCTTTTCCACCTAACCATTTTGTAGGTAATCATTCTGCTGATGAACAAGATGATGAGTCACATTATGCAGAGGATCTTGCAAGACTGAAGAAGCAAGAACATGCTGCTACACAGGAAGCTCAAAAACTCAATGAAAAGGTTACACAAGAGACTGAAGCAATCCTACATCAATCAGCACAAGCAGTCAGTGGAAACAAGGATACTGCTGATGCATCTGCTAAAGGCAAATCTACTCCCACTGATAAGGTCTCAGATGCTGATACTATTGATGCTCATTCTCCCATTTTTACTGAAGTCTCTACAGACTTTGAGAAGCCCTTTACAAGATTTCCAAGTCCTTCTGATCTTGGGAATTGTCAGCCAAAGCCTGGCCTATTTCAATCAGCTTCTTATGATACTGAGTTTGGGCCTACAGTCAACAATCTTGATGCCAAGATTGATGTTCACACCACAGCCACTAAAAGGATTTATAATGCTCATCCCCTATCAAAGATTATTGGAGATCATAAAGATCCTGTTCGAACTAGAAGCACTGTAAAGAATACAAAATATGGTGAAGTTGCTTTCATCTCTTATGTCTACAATCAAAAGAGGAACAATCATACAGACTTCAAACATTGTCTGTTTGCATGCTTTCTTTCTCAGATAGAGCCAACTAGTGTTCCTCAAGCACTGGCAGATTCAAGTTGGCTTGAAGCAATGCAAGAAGAAATGCTGCAATTTAAGAATCAGCAGGTTTGGATTTTGGTTCCTCTTCCTGATGGTAAATATGCCATTGGGACAAAATGGATTTTGAAGAATAAAAGAGATTCTAGGGGGATTGTGGTGAAGAACAAAGCTAGATTGGTGGCTCAAGGGTTTAGACAAGAGGAAGGCATTGACTATGATGAAGTCTTTGCACCAGTGGCCAGAGTTGAAGCTATAAGGATATTTTTGGCCTATGCCTCTTATATGGGCTTCATGGTTTATCAGATGGATGTTAAAGGTGCTTTCTTATATGGTGAGATTGAAGAGGAAGTATATGTGACTCAACCCAAAGGATTTGAAGACCCTGATCATCCTGAGTATGTGTACAAGGTTGTCAAAGCTCTCTATGGACTTCATCAAGCTCCCAGAGCTTGGTATGCTAGACTTTCCACATTTCTGCTGAAGCATGGCTACAGGAGAGGTGCCATTGACAAGACTCTATTCCTCAAGAAAGATTCAAGGGATATTATTCTTGTTCAGGTGTATGTGGATGATATTATCTTTGGTTCAACCAAAGAAGCATGGTGTAGAGAGTTTGAGGATTTGATGAAGGGAGAATTTCAAATGAGTGCCATAGGAGAACTCACTTTCTTTTTGGATTTACAGGTTCAGCAGAAACCTGATGGAATTTTCATTCATCAGGAGAAGTATGTAAAAGATATGTTGTCAAAGTTTGCTATGGAAAATGTCAGGACTGCCACTACACCATATGAGACTCAAAAACCAAAGAACAATATTGATCCTGATCTCCCTGTGAATGTTCATTTATACAGGTCAATGATTGGTTCTTTGATGTATTTGACTGCCTCAAGACCTGATATTACATTTGCTATGAGTGCATGTTCAAGGCACCAAGTTACTCCACTTACCTCTCACTTGAATGCTGTCAAGAAGATTTTTAAGTACCTCAAAGGCCAACCCAAATTAGGTCTTTGGTATCCCAAAGAGTCTCCATTTCAGCTAGCAGCTTATAGTGATAGTGACTATGCTGGTGCAAATTTGGATAGAAGATCCACAACTGGAGGTTGCCAATTCCTTGGAAGAAGACTGATTTCTTGGCAATGCAAGAAACAGACCATTGTTGCTACCTCTACTACTGAAGCAGAGTATGTTGCTGCTGCCAATTGTTGTGGACAGGTTCTATGGATTCATAATCAATTGCTGGATTATGGGTATAACTTTATGAATACTACCATTTTCATTGACAATCAAAGTACCATTTGTATTGTTAAAAATCCAGTTTTTCATAATAGAACCAAACATATTGAAATCAGGCACCACTTTATCAGGGATGCTTATGAGAAACATTTGATTAAAGTGGTCAAAATTCACACAGATGAGAATGTGGCAGATTTGTTAACCAAAGCATTTGACGGACCAAGGTTTCAATATTTAGTGGTCCATATTGGAGTGCTTAACCCTTAACTGCAAAGTTTAAGGGGAGGCATAAGCCTCAGGGGAGGCATATGCCTCAGGGGAGGATAATGAGTGTAAACTTTGTAGATTTGTATAAGTTGTATAATTTTTGAGTTTTAACACTAACCCACTAATATGTTTGCAAGTTGTTTGGTGTATTTGCATGTTTTATGTCTGTTTTGCAGATGTTCTGAGATTGTAAGTTGTATGATAATGTCACCAAGAGCAGAAGTCAAAGGAATGTGGTCAAAAATGCTGAACATGGTTTCTACTGATGAGTTGATTATGCTGAAGGTCTTACACAATTGATAAATTAAGAAGATCTTTTCATTCATTCAAAGAAACAAGTTACAGCTTACATTCAAAGTTCCAACTGAATTACAATGACCATTCCTAAACATTTGGCTAATTATGTACTACTACTAGCTTCTATCACTTATTTCAAAATACTTGAGGCTATGACAAGTACAATGATGAAGCTGAAGATGAAAATGAAAAAAGAAGAGAAGGAAGACTGTGAAGATGCTCAAGTAACAAAGTCAAGATAATACTCAAGAACTTTGTTCCATGGCAACATTCCTCAATCATCTACTTCAGCTTCTCCTTTCCCTTACGTATGATCTCAGTCTTCTTGCTCTGTCCAATATGTTCTTGATGAGGAAGACCAGGTCCTGGAGCAGGAAGATCCAACACCAAATGTTGTGATGTTGGAAGAGATGGATCCCTCTTACTTGATCTTGGTTGGGATCTCTCTGGTGTGGAAGGAGGAAGAAAGGTTGGATCTTCATTTTCCTCCTCTAAGGAGTCTTCATCAGAGGTATAGATGAAGGGAGAGACAAGCTCTCTCTCAGCAGGAATGGGTACATGGCTTGGTTCACCCTTCCTATGGGCATTCCATTGTCTTTCTTGTGCATCCCATCGTTTCTCCAGTTCTCTTTCAAAGTCAGGACCATCAAGCCCCCATGGATATGGTGGTAAATCTTCTTCTGATGATGGAGAAGAGGAATTTGGATCTGAGGTTTCTGGGTTTGATGACATGGTTTTGGTAAAGAATTGGGTTTTAATTGGAAAATTAGGGTTTGAAAGATGATTTAGGGTAAATTGGTGACTGAGATGTGATTTGGGGGTGATTAAATAAGTAAAGTTTAAGCATTACGATAATTAATGCGAGTTGGGTGGCACAGTAAAACCAAAGATATTGACCGAAGATATTTTTACTTTTGGGTGGTTTCTGCTGATATTGACCATTCTTCAGCAGATTTGACTTTCATTTCTGCTGAAGGGTAAATTTTCAAATTGGAAGTTTTTGAACTACACGTCAGACTCGGTCAATAATTATTTCCGATAATTTTGACCACGATTGGGGAACTTCCAAATTTAACCCACTTTGCATATCTATTCCTAAACAAAATTATTCACTTATCACTTCATTTTAAACCCATTATTCTCTGTGTAAATCATAACCGTCTCACGCAAGTTCATTCAAATGGCACAACTCGAATTGAGGGGCGACCATAACAAGTTTGCTATTCTGAAAAAGGAAAAAGGACATGAAGAATTTGATTTAATGGTGGAATTTCTACAAAGGTCAAAGATTCATTATTCTTTGACACATAGTCCCAATCTGGTTTGTGAATCCTTGGTGAAGCAATTTTGGGCATCTGCTGCTAAGAGATCTGCTACAGAGATTGTTGCAGAAGTTGATGGTGTAGATTATGTGGTGATAGAAGATTTGATTAGGACAAAACTTCAGTTGGATGATGAGAATGGTGTGTATCATTCCAACACTGCAGAGATTCTTGCTGGGCTAAGAGAAGCTGGATATCAAAGTACTGACACATCCAAGTGGCAAAAGAATCAATTTTGTCCTAAGTGGAGATATTTGGTGCATCTGCTGGTGCAATGTATAAGCAACAAATGTGGAGGATGGAACCAATTCTCTCTGCAATTGGGTTGTAGTATTGTTTGTCTTTCTAAGGGTCTAACTTATAACTTTTCTAAGTTTATTTTTGATAATATGCTAGAAAACATAGATAAACAACAGCATAAGTTTTTGATGTATCCTAGATTCTTACAAATGATTTTAGACATAACCACTGAAGATAGAACCCATGTGCCTATTAAAAGTCTTGGTTCTAAGTTGTTTGCCTCAATGAAAACTAATTATACTGGGGAACATCACCCTATGTTAGAGGATATGTTGCCACCTGGCAATGATAATGTAGTTGAGGGTGATGATGCTGGTAATATGCCTGCTCCTAATGCTGCTGATGATGGTAATCCATCATCTTCTGGTGTTGCTGCTGATGGTAATCCTTCAGTGGTAATGGAGGAAGGGCCAGCTACAACTGCTGAACAAGTACCTATTTCTACTGACTTACCATCACCTACCACTGTACATGTGTCACCTAGTCCTACCATATCACCAGCTCAGGATGCTCCAGCTGAGCAATTTCATGAGTTTGAAGATAACTTTCAACCTCTTGAACCTGAGTTAACCAGACTACCTTCACCTAGCCCTATGAGAGAGCCAATTAATGAAGGCTTTCCTAATGTTGTAAATGAGTCTGTTTCTCCTGCTGGGTTCAATGAAGCTCCTCTTACCAATGAGCAATCAGCTGGTAGAGCAGAGGACCCTATTACTCTCACTTTTGTATATGATTCTCTTACCAGGTACATGAAAATGACTGAAAATCTCCAAAAGGAACTTGCTGATACCAAGACTACTCTTGGTAATGAAATTGAAAGTTTGAAGAGTAAGGTTCAAGCTTTGGAGTCACAGCTGAATCAGCAGAAGAAAAGTAAGGATGGATTGGATACTGCTGAAGTTGCCAGGAGGCAAATTTGGATTCTCTTGAAATTTTAGCTGAGGTTGCTAGACAGTCTAAGGTTATACCTCCTAAAGCTGCTGAATTACCCAAATCTAAACAACCAATTCTAGTCAGCAGAAGAAGAAGTACAAGACAGTATTTGGCTAGGAAAGCTGCTGAATCTTCCAAAGTGTCTAATGGTGATGATGATGTGCTCATGACTGAAGCTGCTGATATACTTCAGAAGAAACAATCATCAAGTGGTGTTGCTACTGACAAATCTGCTGATCAAGTTAAAACATCAGGTGAAGCATTCTTTGTAGCAGGGAAAGAGTATTTGAATTCCCCTGTTCATCATTCATCTGAGAATCAACAAGTTTCTCCTGATAGAGAGGTTCAAGAATTACATGATGAACCTATGGAAGATGTGAATGTTCCTCATGTTGATATTGCTGAAGGAACAGATGATGATTTGGATGAGCTTGTTACAGCTGAAGAAAGAGATTTACAAGAAAAACTCTTCCAAGAATGGGAAGATTATAAGAAAAGTGCTGATATGACTGAGGAACAGCAAGCAAAGTTTGATGCAACATATGAGTCATTCAATCAAAGATATGTTTCTACTTTGCCTATTGCAAGACAAAGAGAATTGGATACAGCTGTTCAAGAATTTGATGAGTCAGATTGGCAGCAGATTGGAAAACAAATGCTTGATAATCCTGATGTAGCTGCAGAAATTATTGGTAAAAAGGTAGAGAAGCAAGACTGGCCTTCTGGAATTGTGAAATTGATGAAGTTGAGAAAGAAGGTAGCAGATGAGTTGAAAGCTAAAGCTAAAAGAGAAAAACCTATGACTCAAGCACAACAGAGAGATTATATGAGAACATATGTGAAAAATCAAAGCAGTTCTTTGTTTAACAGTGCTTGGTCTAAGCAAAAGGTGTGGGGACTTCCATTTAACAAACTGGTTGAGATTTATAACAGAATCAAGGCTAGGAATGACAAAGATGGAATGGGTGCTTCCAAGAATATTCCTTTCCTCAATGCTGATGCTGATGCTGCTGAAAAAGTATCTTTACCTGATACTTCTGCTGATGTACCTCATGTTGCTGCTTCATCTTATGTGGATAAAGGTAAAGCAAAAGTGATGACAGCAGATCCTCTAACTAGAAAGAGAACTAGGAAACAATTGGAGCAGGAAAGATTGGGAGAAGAGGCTGCTAGGAAGTTAGATGAGGCACAAAAAGATGAACAAAAAGCTGAACTTGCAAGATTTCATGAGCTAAAAGTAAGAGAAGTTGAAATTCAAGCTGCTAGAAACAAACAAATAAGGAAGGCTATGGATGAACAATATGCCTCTGCTGCA
Source organism: Artemisia argyi (assembly GCA_030686995.1). Classification (NCBI taxonomy): domain Eukaryota; kingdom Viridiplantae; phylum Streptophyta; class Magnoliopsida; order Asterales; family Asteraceae; genus Artemisia; species Artemisia argyi. Next base: position 43,704,818 of record CM060698.1, read on the forward strand.
TTTGAATCTTCTCAAGATTCTACTGATGAACACTTGGATACTCCATCAGTGGAAACTGATGCTGCAGAAGGTGATTCTGCTGAAGCTGAAGTTCATGCTGCTATTTATGTTCCTGGAAGAAGAGGCAAGAGAATGGCTAAAGTCAGATCTTCACATTCAAAATAAAGTCTAATCAATGTGAATGCTTCTGATGGTTCATTTATAAGAGAAGGATCCCCTGATGATTGGCCTGAGGGAACTAGAGATGTTTCGGTTCACTGGGAGTTAAGTAAAAATGGTCAAGTTAATACCATTTACAGATTGGATAAAACTTTCATATCCTTTACATTTCTTCAACAGATTCTACATCTTGTGGATCATCAGGATTTGGTCACTCAATATGAGTTGGTTCTTAAGTATTATGCAACTCATACTCCTGAAGGGTCTGGATTGTATTTGTTGGGTGATCTTCAAGTGTTGTTTGATTCTTCTACTCCTACTGGTGCAAGCTATGACATATGGAAGAACAATCAAAGATGGAAAGTTCAGAGTTCGAAGTTCTATCCTATGCCTTATGTTCATGTGTTGGAAACTACAACTGGTCTAAGGCTTATTATGGATCTCACCAAAAGATATCCTATGAAAGTGTCCCTGATGGAGAAAATGTTATAACAAAAGTTGGAGATTCCTCCTGATCCAGTAGGGAATACAAGGTTGTTTGCTGAATCTTTGGTGAAGGTTTTCAAACAAAGGATTAAGACTTCTAGAGCCGCATCTGATTAGGGATATCATGTTGTATATTTGTTTTTATTTAGTAAAAAAAAAAAAAAAAAAAAACTAACTTTTTGTTGAATAGTTTTGTATGCAGGTTTGGTTATCAACTTACCTGATGTTGACTATTCCATCATAAAGTTGGCTAGTCCAAAGGGTACAGCTTTGGTAAAGACACATCAAATCTGTTGATAGCTATAATGGTTTGCTCAAAACCATAGGGTTTTCAACTCACCCATGCTTTATTGCTGAGTAGTTGAAATGGTTGTCAATTGACCATGGATTTTTCCTTTATGGATTCTGAATAATTGGCTAGCCCACATGTATATGGCTTGTGGTAAAGGCAGTGGAAAACCATATTTGGTAATCAGTTAACCAAGATGATTTTCATCAAAATAATTGGCTAGTCCTGAGCAAACGGCTACAGGTAAAGACATCTCAAATCCGTTTATAGCTGATGATTTGCTAAAAATCATGTGGTTATCAGTGTACCTTTGAACACTTGGCTACTACAGTAGTGATGGCTATTGGTAAAGAGACATCAAATCCATTATTTTCAATGATTCACCTCTCACAGGAGTTAACACACCTGGAAGTGATGAGAATAGTATGAAACTTATTTGTTTTGATGTACATTTAGTCATTTGTTGCTGCAAAGAATGGCGCTTTCAAGTATTATTTGCTAATCATAGAGATTCTGCTGCTGATGATTCTTTGCTGGTGCTATCTTATTACAATCCTCTTGGTATGTTATTTTGAAGATCTATCAAGAATCTTGAACTTAACCTGGTCAAATTCAAGATTAGGGGAGGATTGTTGGGAATTCTGTTAAGTAAGAATTCTGTTGCTGTTTCTGCTGAAGGTTCCTGCTGAAGAGTTGGTTTCTGCTGAAGCAGTGTATCTGCTGAAGACTAGGTTCAGCATTATTAGTTTCTGCGGATTTAGTATTTCCGTATTTTATGTATTATAGTTTGGATATGCATGAGTTTATTTAGGAAGTGATAATGCATATCTTTTAGAAGTTTTAGAATATACGTTTCTTGGGAAACGGATTAGGGTTCCTTATGTATAAAAGGAACACACGATTATGTATTGGAGGTTAAGTTTTTAGAAAACACTCTTATTATTATTAAAAGATCCATAGAGGATCAAGAGTTCTTAGTATCACGCTTGTGTTTTGTTTCCGCTTTAAAAATAAAAGTTGCAGAGATTATCTATTAGTGTGTTATTGATTACAGTAACATTGCTAATGATTCTAGAGTGCTCAAGGAGATCTATCAAGGTCTATTAGATTCAACATTTTCTTAGCAGCAGAATCTTTTTATACTGCAAAGGGTGAATCATTATATTAATATCAACAAGTAATGAGAAAATTGAGCAATGACAAAAGTACTTGAATTAAGATTAAACATTTTCCATTAAAACTTGAAATGAAAAATTACAAAATATTGGAAATAAAAGTTACACATTCTAAAAATCTACTAATCTAATTTTGGAGATTTCTCCGGGTCAAATGCCACATGTGCATCTTCGTAATCCAGCCCATCAAACTCCACATCAGACAAATCATCATCATCCAATGTCTTGTACGCCTTGGGATGTTGTTTGAGAGATGGTTTTTTTGTTGCTTTGTACTCCTTTTCATCCTCAGCATGTTGTTTGATAGATTGTGTTTTTCCTGCTTTCTTTATTTCAGCAGCCCACCAATTGTACCACCCATTTCCATCCAATTTAAATTTTTTTACACTTTTTTCCGCTTTCTTTTTTGAAGCGGACCTGCTTGAACCTTCTCCTTCAACCCATTGTGCTGATCTCTTGTTGTTTGCAGACACTGTTTATGAATACTTCCTGCAGGTTTTTGTTTAGAGATTTGATAAACTATGATTTGTGATTTGAGATACACATTGAAACGAGTATAAAAAGGGGATATGGGAAAACCAAAATACCTATATTTAATGCAGGAAAGGATTGATGTTTCCCACAGGTGACTTGAACCTTTTCAACATCTTCAGGCCAATCATGATCCATTGGGAAGAGCGTTTGCCAGGGATCAATGCTTATTGATGTGTGCTTTTTCACACATCCTTTTTAGCCTTAAATAAGACCAAATACACCAAATACTAACCAAATATGCCAAGAAAATGTGTGTTTTTGTATTTGTGTATGTGCAGGTACGGATATATGAAAAATGAACAAAAACAAAGCCAAAACCGACAAAAACGAGCACGAGATTGGAAAACGGTCAAAAGCCGGAGCCGGGGAAGAAAAATGATCAAAGAAAGCTCATAATATCATTAGGAGTCCTCAGAGATTCAGAATGTTGCAAAAATTGTCCCTGGTCAAAGTTTGGAGAGATTGACAATTTTAGTCCCTGCACTTTCAGATAATTACAAAAATGGTCTCTCAAAGATAAATTGAAGAAACGTCATCATGCATCCTCCATAATTCAGAAATATACAACAAATACCCTTGGAAGAAACTTTGGAATAAAATCAGATTTGGTCTCTAAGTTTAAGAATTATACAACATTGGCCCTTGTTTATTTTCACTTATCCTAAATCTATTAGTAACAAACCAGGTCCAATAATAATTAGTCCAATCCCTAAGCCAAAGCCCAATCATAAAAGCCCATCACCACACCACCCTTACCCAGTCCACCATTAACCCGGTCAACCCCACCCAAGAACCGGTCAACACACCCTTTAATATTAAAAACGTTTAACCCGCCCCCTTTTTCATATTAACCCAGAATAAGAACCCTAATATACTGTTCACACAAGTAAAAATCTAATTCACAGCGTTTAAGGGCAAATGAGTACAATCACGTATGATTCTAGAAGGCCTGACATGTCAGAGAATGCCATAGTGGCAATCCGTGTGTAAATGAGTACCAAATGACTGGAGCAATCATGATCCAAGGGCTGATATCACAAGATTAGGGACCAAGGGAAATCTGATGGACGATATTGCATCAAACAAACACACGGGTGGCATGGATCAGTGACGTGGAATGCTAGAAGCTTCACCCCAAGCTCACACCTCAGGTATAAATACCCCCCACATCACAGTTAGGGTGTGTAGGTTTTTAGTATACTTAGTTTTCTGTTTTTAAATTCCTATTGTATTTCTCATTTCAAAAGCATTGTATTCGAATTTTCTCTTATTAATAGAATTTTAATTTTCATTTCCAATTACTGTTTTAAGTTTAATTTTTAGTTTAGATTTACTTATTACCTTTAATTACCTGTTATCAGTAGTTTATTTTAAAATTTAGTTTCTAATTTCTGTTATTGTTCTTCAAAAAAAATAATGATATTAATAATAAAAAATTTTAAAAAAATAGTTTATAGTTTCAATTTAAATCTCTGTTTTCAATAAACATATATCAGAATTCTATTAAGTTTTCATTCAATTCCATCTAAATCTTCAAAAGTCAAACTAAGGTCAACTGAACTACTTATTAGCAATAAGCTGAAGCTTATTTGGAGTTAAGGCAGCCAAAGAGGAGCCTTTTGGCCTGTCAAAAGACAGGCAAGCTTAGTGAAACCCCCTCTGTTTTGCTGAGGGGGTATTGGTTTTGTAAGTTTCACTTACTTTCAATTCAGTTCTGAATAAGTAGCTTAATAGTAGTTTAACTCATTTTATATTGCTTATTTCTGTTTTGTTAGTAATAATTGCATAGTAGTTAGTCTCATTTTATCATTTCATTTCTGTTTGTGATCATTTGGTTAGTTTACTATTTCACTCATCTGTCATCTGTTGGATCTGATTTTCTGTGGTTAAGTTGTACCTGAGATCTGTGGTTTTTGATTCATTATAGCTTAATTGATCATAGTTGATTCTGTGGTTGAGGTTTGGTTTGATTTGGACTCTAGTTTGATTCACAAACTGTTGAGACAGCCATTTAAGGTGTGTTTGGATCTAGTTTATTTGCTTGTATTAAGGAAGTTTCAGAGGTTGTGTTTGGTTTAATCTAGTCACATAGGTTGGATTTAGGCTTAATCCATCATAAAAACCAGAGGTATAATATTAAAAGTCAAATTACCTTTCTATAATTCATAACAGTTAGTGGATTAGGTAATTAGTTGCATAAGTCATCATAGTAGTTTCATAAGTAGTAGATTTGGATCATTTTACTCATTCAGTAGCTTAACATTACATTTTCATTTAAATTTTAGCAATTAAAATTCGTAATAGTCAAAGTTTCTGTTTCATAAAAAAGTTAAAAACAAGTGTTCATCAGATTTTGGTCAAAACTTTGTAAGGATCTGTAGAGTTCAATTTTTATTGGAAATACTTTTGGATTGTGGTTTTTAGAAGAATAGCAGTTAGGGAATAAATAATAAAAAGAAAAAGTTGGATTAGAACTTATTTGCTTATTGGAAACTTGTATTGAAGTTGTCTGTTTGAGCCTACTACTCCCCTGCTCATCAGATTTTGAGCAGACTTCTAGGGTATTTTTAGGCAATTTGATTGAATTTAGTATCTGTTTTCTTGGTTAGATTGTATTCTCAGTTGGTTAGACAGTCTTTTGCCCCCTAAGTTTGCCTTTAGCAGCTTATTATAACTGCTTATTTGACCTCTCTTGTTGGGTGGTTTCACATAAGATCTGTCACAAGAGTAGGGCTGCAATTGTGAGTTGGTGATTGAATTTTGAGTTTGATTGCTTATCTGAGTACTTTTAAGCCTATAGTTGCTATTTCCATTGAGATTGTGCTTATTGCTTGTCTGCTTAATCACTGCTTATTCCAATTCTGCTTATTAAACCTGTTTGTACCTTTACCCGAGTTTCTGAGTTCATTTGATCTTTATTCTTGTTAAATTGAGCTTATTTAAGTTTGAAAATCATTTGGTTAAGATTTGGTCAACTCTGGTCAAACTGCTTATCAATAAGCATTTCCCAATAAGCTGATTTCAAAGCAAACAGTACTTCTGTAGGACCTTAGATTTCACAACTTTATCACACACAATATAAACACAATAAGAAGGAAAGATGGTGACTTGTATGATATGAGTATTTCGTGTATAAGAGAGAGATATGGAAATATGAGAGCTTTTATTCAAGAGAAAACACACAGAAATACACACACAAGCACACCTTACAAATAAGAGGTAAGGTGCCTTTTATAATTCCATACATAGGCTTTGATGGGCTTGGGCTTGGACTTGGTTACATGATTGGATAACTAGGCTTATGAAACATAGCACATAACATATTAGCTTGCCAAGTCCAAGGCCCAATGACTTAAACTATTACTAATCTTAACAAACGACACAAAGTTACAATATGAGAATGACCATCACTTCATAATACATATGTTTAATGCTAACAATCTCCCCCTAAGGGGTGGTCATTCGAATGATGCTCCACTTGAGTGGGTCTTCCGTGTTCTTTGTCTTTAACTTTGTGTGTCATTGTAGAATAGTCTTTAGTCTTTGTTCCTTCATGCTTTGTAATCTTTGATAACTGACTTTTCATCGTTCTTTGTTCCTTTGCGATGTGGAGTTATCTGCCTTTCGTCACTTCTGCGTCTGTGGTGGTTGTTTGCCATTCCAACATGCTCATACATCTTCAGTCTTTGTGATACATGCATTAGTAGTTCCTGTTCTTTCACACAGACCTTTGTCACTATACTTCTGTAGATTCTTTCACATTGCGTAAAATCTTTCTTTGAACCTTTCTTTGCTTTGATCTTTGTGAGAACTTTCCTTTGACTTCGAGATGCATGTATGAGCATGTGGAATCTGTCGCCATGGAGATGAAGTGTCCCTGCATATAAACAGTTAGCAATAAAACATCCGGTACTTACAGATAAGAATTAGAGATCGTCAACAGCATAGTGTGAAGACTCCTTCTAACCCTTACCAAGGCCGTTCCCATGTCAGATACTCTCGAGAGAGCTTACGAGACCTACTTAGTAGCTCAATGACTGGGTGAGTCGCTGGGGATCACTCCACGACTGTAGACCGTTTGAAACCACAGCTAACACTAAGCGTAACCCATAAAGAATTACCGAAGTGACCTGCTGTCAGGGCTGCTTGATGTTGACCCTGGCAGGAATTTCCATTCAATCATTGAGAATCACAAATGTGAATCCTCTCATAAATGTTCTGGCAGATTGCTGAGATCTGCGTAGGACTCTTAAGTTTACATCTGGCGTCCTTAATGATGAACAACCAGTGTAGAAATATCATGTGTTCCTATGAGATCTTTTGATGAATCTCGGGGCTCTAGACTTGAAAAGTGCACATTTAGGTTTCCTATGCGGAGACTAGGGAGAGGTCTCCTCCTTCAATATCAACCATCTCTAAGAGACAGGTCGATAGATTACACTGGTTCCCCGTGAGAATGAAACAAGCTCTTTTAAGAGAACTTGAGTGGTTAAGAAGGTTTAGTGCAGTGCGTCACTGGGTCCATGACGTCTTGTCTTCAATACCAGTGTCACCTTAGTAACAACCAGTAGCATATGAGTTGAACCCGGTGTCTGCCCTAAGGTTGAACATTTGGAGGGCTATTTCTTTTCACCCTTTTTCATAACTTTTCTTTTTAATTCTTCAACCCCTTATTTCTCCTTTCTCATTTTCTCCTTTTTTCAATCATACCTAAGGACTTCTAATTCTAATCTATTGGAATTGTCCTTGGGTAGATCCCTCCGGCTCTGGCGGATCATAGGACGGTTTTTCCTAACCTTAGTCACCTTATAACTTCATGACTATCCTATTGTTGCCATTAAACCATTTGTGAAAATCTCTCAAAGTGTTTATGAATATAAACACATTTTTGTTGACACTTTGAGAGTTTTTGTTTCTTATGAAGGACTCCCCCTTCACATGTGCTCATGAATATTTAAGAAATTTGCACATGCGAGAGGAGTTTGCACTTTTGAATTGATCCACTTTCAGCGAACATGACCGATTCGAGACACGCTTACATCACTAGTTAGACTAGCTTGAAGTTATTACCCGTCCTGGTCAAGTCCAAAGAAAGTCTCTCGATACGGTACATTCTACTCAGACAAGTCCTATTCGAGACACGCTTACATCACTAGTTAGACTAGCTTGAAATTATTACCCATCCAAGACAAGTCTTTTCGATTAATGGCATTTAAGCTTCGTCAATTCGTTGGTAATATCTGAGTCGAGCTCTTTTGAGATTCTGCCACAATCTTTAAACATCTTTGATCACATTTAATCATGTCTTCTCCCCCTCCAAAATAGCGTATCGTGATATTTTTGATATCAACTGATTTAGAAAAAGCTTTTGGAGAGATAGACAGATTCTATTTTGCATGAATTTGGAACATTTTGTTTGTACTCCCCCTTAATGATAGCTCATTTAAAATCAATTTAAGGGTTTAGAGGGAGTTTTCTTGAGCACTAATTTTGAGAGATTTTGAGAAATCTTTTGAACAATCTTGAAAATGTGCTCAAGAATTTTGTTTGAAAACGAGTTTATGCTTGAAATCTTTTTCGTTTGTTTAGACTCGAACTTTTTGAAAAAGAGTTCGTCATTGAACGTACGAGTCCTTGATTTGAAAATAATAAGAAGTCATCATTGAACGTACGGGTTTCGTACTGAAGTATACGAAAGCCATCGTGAAGAAACTTTTTAAGAAACGACATGTTTTAGAAAAACATTTTAAAGAACTCCCGTTCAAGCATCTGTACATGTCCGTATCATTTTTGAATGACATTTCTAGAAACGTACAGAATATTGATTTATACGAGAGACATGTCGTGAGAAGAATATTTTTGGATTTTTTTTTGATTTTATATTGTTTTTGTATTTTTTGAAATTTTATATTTTTGTATTTTGTTTTTGTTGGTTTTTCAAATTTTGTATTTTGTTTTTTCAAAGATATTTACAGCGAAGCGATTTTGAAAACATTTTTCAAGAAGATTCGAGAAGACGTTCTAGCTCCTCAGGAGTTAGGCTTCGCATGCCAATTCATTGAACTAAATAGTCAAACCTTTCTTTTGGAAGGGCTTTAGTAAATAGATCGGCGAGTTGGTAATCAGTCTTAACGAAAAATAATTCAACAGTACCCTCTTCCACGTGTTCTTTGATGAAATGGTAGCGGACTTTGATATGCTTCGTCTTAGAGTGATGTACGGGATTGCACGAGATGGCTATTGCACTTTTTGAGTCACAATACATTGGTATTCTGTCAAAAGTAAAGCCATAATCTGTGAGCTGTGTCCGCATCCAAAGAACTTGGGCACAACACGCAGATAGAGACACATACTCGGCTTCGGCGGTTGATAGTGCAGTACAGTCCTGTTTCTTTGACGACCAGCTTACTAGCTTTTCTCCCAAAAATTGTGCTCCACCTGATGTACTCTTTGTTGTAACTTGATCACCAGCATGGTCTGCATCTGAAAATGCTGTTAGACGAAACCCCGAATCCTTCGGATACCAAAGTCCCATGTTAATGGTGCTTCGTAGGTACCGAAAGATCCGTTTAACCTCTTTGAGGTGAAGTTCGGTAGGCTTTGCCTGAAACCGTGCTAATAAACATACAGCAAATTGAATATCGGGTCGGCTAGCAGTTAGGTACATGAGAGAACCGATCATGCTCCGATATTTCTTCGGATCAATAGGTTTCCCAAACAAATCAGCACCTATTTTTGGTGAAGTGACCATTGATGTACCAACAGAATCACAATTTTCCATTCCATGTTTTTTCAAAATCTCTATAGTATACTTAGCTTGATTGATAAAAATACCACGAGGGGATTGATGTATTTGTAAACCAAGAAAGAATTTTAGTTCCCCCATCATGGACATTTCAAATTTGCTTTTCATGAGATTTTCAAAATGTTTTGAATGGTTAGGATTGGTTGATCCAAAAATGATGTCGTCCACGTAAATTTGAAGGATCAAAATGTCATCTTTGAATTTTTTGATAAACAAGGTGTCATCAACCGTTCCTTTTGTGAAATTGTTTTTGAGCAAGAAAGATGATAGTTCGTCATACCACGCTCTTGGAGCTTGTTTTAAACCATAAATTGCTTTCTTAAGCTTGTAGACGTATTCTGGATGATCTCTGTCGATAAATCCCTCTGGCTGACTCACATACACTTCTTCTTTCAGAGTTCCATTCAAGAAAGCAGTCTTGATATCCATCTGATAGACTGTGATGTTTTTGTGAGCGGCATAGGCTAAGAAAATCCGGACTGCTTCAAGTCTAGCTACAGGCGCGAATGATTCCTCGAAATCTATCCCTTCTTCTTGTGGATAACCTTTAGCCACGAGACGAGCTTTGTTGCGAATAACAGTCATTTCCTCATCCAGTTTGTTCTTCCACAACCACTTGAGATCAAGAACACGTATATCAAGTGGTCGTTCAACAAGTTCCCAACTGTCATGTAAATCGTATTGAAGAATTTCATCCTGCATCGCTTCTATCCAGGGGTATTCTGCCATTGCTTCCTGAATGTTCTTTGGTTCTTTGAGGCTGATTGAGCAAATGTAAATGCATAATTCGAGATCGGTGGCAAGTTGTCTCCTTGTCTGAACTGGCTTTGAAGGTTCACCAATAATATGTTCTATTGGATGGTCTTTTGTCCATTGAAACGTAGAAGGGTACCTTGGGTGTAACGAATGTGTGTTAGATGGTTCTTGTAAGCTTGAAGAAGATTCAGCAGAGTCTGTTGCAAACGGGTTTTCAAATACTTCTTCTTCTTCTTCTAACGTAACATCGTTTGAATTATTTGTTGGTTCTTCTGGAAAATTTGTGTTTTGGTTTTGCTCATCAACTCTTGGTAGAACAGTTTCAAGTGCTGGAGTTGCTTGAGTAGATGTAGATGATGTTGATGTAGTTGGTGCTTCAGCTTTGATTGTGGTAGATGCATCCTGTGGAGGTGGTGGTGGTTGATGGTTTTGAGCGGGTGCAGCGGAATGTTGTGGAGATGCATTTGTCGAAGTTCCACCATAATATTCATCAAACATTAACTCGAAGAAATTTTCCAGTTCTTGTACTGAAGGTTTATCCCTGTTTGTTGACTGAGCTCCTTGAGGCACGAGTCCTGAACTGATGTGTCCAAAAGTCTGCTGGTTTGGTGCGGGTCCTAATCCGTTTTGATTAGAAGCCATCGGATTAAGCGCGGGTTCTAGAGCGTATCTCTCAGAAGCCATTGGATTAAGCGCGGGTTCTAGAGCGAGTCTCTCAGAAGCCATTTGTGAATTCTCGTCAAACTTCACATTCATCGTCTCCATAATCCTTTTTGTTCGTCTATTATACACCCTGAATGCCCTCGATTTTTCTGAATATCCAATGAAGATTCCAATATCACCCTTACCTTTTAACTTCCCTAGATCTTCTCTATCATTCGTCGGATAGCACAAAGCGCCAAATACGTGAAGATAAGAGATGTCAGGTTTACGGTTGTTTACTAGCTCATATGGGGTTTTATTGAATCTCAGATGGACTAGGGATCGATTTTGAGTAAAACAAGCAGTGGCTACAGCATCAGCCCATAAGAATAGAGGTGCACTAGAAAAAATTAGCATTGTGCGAGCATGTTAGGAATTACAATTAAGTTGATAAGACAAAACAAGTGAAACATGAGGGACTTATGGAGACAAAGGAAGAAACTTGCAAAGAAAGAAAAAGATTACTGCATATCTTTTTATTATTCTAGAATATCCTTTGTAACCCTAGTATCTCTATTATATAAAGAGATACAGGGAATTGATATCATTGTACGTACAAGATGTAAAGTCCAGAAAAAGTGTGTGTGTGTGTCTCTAGGGCGTATAGTTATTGTAAACGCCTAGACTTGTTGATTTGTGGTTAAGCCTCAACGATCTTAGATCGCTGTTAGAGTGTAACCGTGCTACACTTGATCACGTAGCATTGGGGCTTTGGTGTATGTTAAAGTAGAGATGATGACGAGAAACCTTGTTAGCAATAATAAAGATGTTTTGTTTATTCCGCTGCGTACATGTTCTTTATCTTTATTATTGTGCAATCCCTAGATGAGGTCTAAACAACCTCGAGCTATAAACAATCTTAACATTTGGTATCAGAGCCATGGGGCTCGTAATCGTGGGATTAAACAAGGTTTAGTTTGTCGAAAATTGAAGAAAATTCGTAACTGGTTCGTATCTTCAAAACTCACTGCAGGTCAGTTTTCGAACGGCGATATCTCCTTCGTTAACCGTTGGATCGGGCTGAAATTTTTATTGGAGCTTCTCAACATATCAAAGAAGAGTTCCACCGGAGGGATCTTCAATCTGAGCTTCCAATAAAAAGATAAAAATTCTTGAAAACTGCTGAGCAGAGATGTATATTATTTCGAATTTTTAGGGTTTTTAGTGACTCTAAAAAGTGTCACTAAAGGCTAAAAAAAAGAAAAAGAAAGAAAAAAAGGACGACTACTAAAGAAACCCTAATTGATGAGAATTGGTGCTATCGTTGTTCTAGGGTTTTGGCCTTTATGTTTGCTCGACTGGTTTTCTGTTGCTTTTTGGATTGCTGTTACAAGCTAATACTCATGATAATGTTTCTGTGATTTGTTAAACGATATGGCAAGCAAGGATACTGTACGATCTAATAACTATACTCCTGGTAGGAGTAAGTCCATTCTTTGCTCGTATATGGTTACTGGTCACAATCTATTTTCCTTATAGCTTCAAGAAGAGCGACTGAATCAGGTTGTCACTTATTGCTTGATTTTTATTCTCTACCTGATTGGAGTAATTCAAGATTGTTGTAACTAGCTGTTGCGATTTCATGATCTGTGTGATCTTTTGGAAGTTAGGGTTTGTGAAAACCCTAAGTATACGTAACAGCTTTAGAGATTGATTCTGATGTGTGGTTCCTGGTACTTTGGATATGCTTGTGGACTAAGGTTAATGATCTATCAAATGCTTATGCTACATGTGGGCTACTGGTACAATGCATCAGTCTACTGCTATTCGTTGTTCATTTCCACTGCTCATTCTATGTTACCACTGCAAGCTTTATATCGTTACCACTGCAAGTTGATAGTTACCACTGCTCGATAAGGTTACCACTGCTCGACTTCATGGTTACCACTGGTAGTACAACTTTTTCCACTGCTAGCTTCACGTTTCCACTGCTGCCTATATTGTTATCACTGCTAGTAGTAATCATTACCACTGCTGTCAAGATTGTTACCACTGTTCGTTTCCACTGCTAGTTAAAAGTTACCACTGCTACGCTTTATGGTTTCCACTACTAGTTATTTATTTCCACTGCTGGTAATTATTTTTCCACTGCTTATACAAGTTACCACTGATGCCTTAATTGTTTCCGCTGTTGTTCATATTTCTTAAGGGGCATGTGGTTGGTACTTATTCATGTTGCTATATTTCACGTGGAGACTTTGATTATTTCATTAGCAATCATGAGTTACAAGCAGTGAGGGGAAGTATATATTATTTTGGAACAGTTGGTTCCAACACACACACGGGGGAAGATACACACACAAGATGGAAATTTGGATGTTTGATTTATTGGTTCTTAACAGATTCAAAGGCTCGTTCTTATTGTTCTAATTGGTTACGAAGAAAGGTTTTTATCACTTATTTGACGTTGAAGTGGAGTTTCTTGGATGCGTGTTCTTATCATATCTCAAAGTGAGTATGGCACTTTGAAGATAACTTGTTCGTTCATTCAGGTGACTACGAATTGACAAACACTTGAAGGAGTTACGTTATTGTGCTCAGTGTTTATTGTCAAGAGATTGCGATCTCCCTATACGTTAAGTATATGTTCGAAGTCAATTTTAGTACAAGATATAAGGCACAAGTTTGGGTTGTTCTACTTCAGTATCAAGTTGGTAATACTTAGTTTTCTTCATCAGTGATCATTACATAGAGCCTACATTCAACACATGGTTAACATATGGGTTTCATGGGAAGCTTAAGTGTTCAAATGATTAACCATTTATGTGCTACATCAAGGTGAAGGTTTTCATGATTATTCGTTGGTATTCTTACTGAAGATTTGGGATTTTTATGTCTTGAGTTCATTTAATAAGTAAGCGTTTTGGTGTTCTTAATGGTGGGTAATTCAAGACATTAAAGGACTAAATTGGATGTATGGTACTGGTTGGTGATTGTGAAGATCAAGGTTGCTTACATTTGTCCCATATTTGATGATGACAAAAAGGGGAAGAAGAATATTTTGAAGATTGCAGCTTGAAGATCCTTGATGATATGCATGGTTTAAGGGGAAGTCACATGTTTCATGTCATATTAACTTCAGGGGAAGTTCATGCTTATTGGTTTTGTCATTATCAACTAGGGGAAGATTGTTGGGAATTACAATTAAGTTGATAAGACAAAACATGTCAAACATGAGGGACTTATGGAGACAAAGGAAGAAACTTGCAAAGAAAGAAAAAGATTACTGCATATCTTTTTATTATTCTAGAATATCCTTTGTAACCCTAGTATCTCTATTATATAAAGAGATACAGGGAATTGATATCATTGTACGTACAAGATGTAAAGTCCATAAAAAGTGTGTGTGTGTGTCTAGGGCGTATAGTTATTGTAAACGCCTAGACTTGTTGATTTGTGGTTAAGCCTCAACGATCTTAGATCGCTGTTAGAGTGTAACCGTGCTACACTTGATCACGTAGCATTGGGGCTTTGGTGTATGTTAAAGTAGAGATGATGACGAGAAACCTTGTTCGCAATAATAAAGATGTTTTGTTTATTCCGCTGCGTACATGTTCTTTATCTTTATTATTGTGCAATCCCTAGATGAGGTCTAAACAACCTCGAGCTATAAACGATCTTAACAGAGCAGCTTCCACAAGAGTTCGGTTTCTTCTTTCAACTACCCCATTCTGCTGTGGAGTTCTAACAACTGATGTTTGGTGTATAATTCCAACATCTTCGAGGTAAGTTCTTAACTCCTGATTTGTAAATTCTGTGCCATTGTCTATTCTTATAATCCTTACTGGAGCTTGAAGTAGAACTTGAATACGCTTCAGAAAAGTGATGATGATGCCTGGTGCTTCGTCTTTTGATCTCAAAAACTTTACCCAAGTATATCTTGAATAATCATCAACAATAACAAGAATATACTTCTTCCCATTAATGCTTTCAACTCTCATTGGGCCACATAAGTCCATGTGCAACATATGTAACTTTGCTTCCGAACTAGGTACGGTTTTGGGTTTATATGATGCTCTTTTACTTTTTCCTTCTTCGCATGATGGACATAGGTGTTCCTTGGTGTATTTGAACTTAGGAAGTCCGGTGACGATGTTGTCTTTGGCTAACTTGTTGATGGTGTTGAAATTGAGATGGGATAAACGTCTATGCCACAGCCAGGACTTAGTTTCGGTTGCCCTTGTCATAAGACGAATTGGTGATGTAGAAGCCATTTGGTTGATGTCGATAGCGTACAAGTTTGTACCACGATTACCAGTTAAGAGATCATCACCAACCAAATTTCTTATAAAAACCGTGTTTCTTCTGAATGCCACTTCTAAATCTGCATCACAAAACTGCCCAACTGAAAACAATTTGTGTCCCAACCCTTCGACGTAGTAAACTCGAGTGATTAAAAAATTCCCAAACTAAAGATCTCCATAACCTTGAATAGCTGCTACATGATCATTTCCAAATCGTACAGTTCCCATGAATTTCCAGACGAAATTGATCAGCAGCTTCAAATTCCCGGTCATGTGCTTGGAGCAACCCGAGTCGACGATCCAAAGACATATTTCGATAAACTGCCAAGAACAGAAGAGTTTGTATTTGGAAACCGTGTTGAATTTGGTTCCATGAGGTTAGGAGTAGAATATAAATCACACTCATAGACAGTTGCTACTTGTTTAGCTTGAGCTATTTCTAATTTGCCGTACTTAAGAGTGAACTCTCTACCCGTCGGAATCCACATACAAAACTTAAGATAGTTCCTAGGCATTCGACTAATAGTGGTAGTCCTAAATCGTGCAACTAATCTTTCTATAGATCTGGATCTAGCACTAGGTCTTTTTGGAACATTCTTCTGTTCAGGCGTAAAATTCACATTCTTAGAAACACATTCATCATGAACATCATTAATTAAACATTTCTTGCATATTAAACAAACAGAGTCATTACATGCATTAGAACCAGTAGTTTCGACATTACATTCAGATGAATCATGTTTCTTATTAAAAAGCGATAAATTCCTAGGGTGTTCTTCTACTTCTTCAACTTTATTCTTGCTACTACTCGTAGAGACAGGCGAGACTCTATTGTTCCTTGTATTGCTCCTAGGCTTTAGTCTGCTGCTCCTAGAGGTGCTTTCTAATCCTGTAGAAGGTAAGGCACACACATTAGGATTTATATTGTTGTCCTTTTTAGCATCCCTAGATTCTTTAGAATTAGCCTTTATGCACTTACCATTTGTCTTAGATGTTGAGGCAGACGCACTAGTGGGACTAATCCTAAAAAGGCCAGGTGCTAACACTTTAGGTGTTTCGACAACCGCTTTTCCTTTATCAACAATCTTTACATTTTCACTTTTCTTGGGCAAGGGTGTTGGAGTGACTGGTTTTGTCAAATCCTTTTTCTCATCGACTTTTGGAGCAAACCGTGAAATTGACATTTTAGGTTTTTGAACCATGTTTGAAACATTTGGTTTCTCCGAAGTCAATGGTTTTGCAAACTTAGTTTCCTCACCCTTTCCTTTTTGACTTTCAAGCTGAGCCCTCAAAAGATCATTTTGCTCTTTCATTTTCTTTAAGTCACGCTCATACGACAATTTGTCATACTTCCATTCTTCCTTTTTTCGATCAAGTTGTTTAAAATATGACACATTTTCTTTTTCAAGCTTTATGAGAGCATTTTCATATTTTGAAACAATTGCGGAGGTCTCAGCTCTTAGTCGTTCATCGTCTTGAACATAATATGTTTGTAATACGATGGACATAATGTCAGTGGTTATAACAGCTTCGAAGAGAGAATCATTTAGGTTTTCCAAAACATTCATGTTTTCACGAGTATCATTAGCTTCGTTTACCAGGGATTTGTGGTCTTTGACAAAGTCGGCCACTTCTTTTAATAAAGCTTGTTCAAAATGGATTACCCTCGCACTGATGTTATTCAGTGGGATAGTAATTTCGTTTTCAAAAACTTTTTTCTGCTTAATATGAAAACTGGAATGCCAGTTGTTAATATTGATTGTAGTTTTAGAAGCAACAATATTTTGAAGTTCTTGAATTCTCTTTTTAACGTCATCCAGAATGTCTCTAGCCTCACTTGTATTAAAAGTGTTGTTAGAAGACATTTGTTCTATTTTTGAAAGAGATTTGGAAGCAATTACTTTCTTAGAAAACATTTTTAAAAATGGTCGTTTTATGGAAAACACAGATGGTTCTTTTTGTGGAACAAAAGTAATTCCCGAAAGTTTGTTCAATTTGTTGTAATCAATGGGTTTCAAATCCTTTTGTTTCATTTTATTTATGCTCTCTTCGACATGTTCTATCATTAGCACAGAATCCCGAACGACGGGAGGATCATGTTTGGTGTAAATCACATTACCATTATACAAAAAATTCTGTTCTTGCTGAGCTTTCTTGAGATTACAAGGGGTGTTGTTACCAAGAGCCACTTTATGTTTCGTATGGTAAATCGGATTAGTTTGATTTGAAATCATTTTCATTGTTTGACTTGACTGACCCGACTTAACCACTAATTCTTCTAAATGTGCAATCATGTGTTCTGACTCTACGATTTCGGCCAAAAGTTTGTCTTCTTTCTTTGCAAAGTCCTTTTTTAGCTTGTCCCTTTCTTTTTCAAGATTGGTATAAGCTGATTTTTGTTTAGAAAGTTGGTTTTGTAAATCAGAAATTTCCGCGTTTAAAGATTTTATCTTTTTGAAAGAATTAACATCAAGTGTATCAAACTTGAGTTGCAATTGTTTCTCCCTTGAAACGGAATTTTGATAACCAGTTTCTAATTCAGACAATCTTTTGTTATGAAATTCAAAAGCTTTAACGTTTTCCTTGTAACTCTCAAGCTCAGTGGTCAATTTAACATTCGCGGCCTTAGCATCGCGATTGACCTTTTTCACATTATCAATTTCAATACGACAATTATTCAATAATGATTCAAATAAAGCACGTGTTTCCTCATCATTCTCAGCATGCTGTGAAACGAAGCCTCCATTATGATTCACATCTGGAGTTGCTGAAGGAGTATTGCTACTACTTGGCGTGTCCAGGTATGTATCATAAGTGGGTGCTAGCTTCTCAGAATGTTGTTCCTCATGAGGAGACATATCAAATATATCATTATTGTGACATGTGTTGAAATTTGGTACCTCAGATGGTGCATTGGTGTCATAAACAGGAAGTGTGTCAGAATCCGTGTCATACTTAGCTTCCTGAAGATTCGCCATGAATATGCAGTTCGCATCGATATCCTCTCTATCTTCCATGTCATCCATAAGAGCCATAAAATCATTCTCCTCTGCGTTCAACTGAAACCCTGCCTCATTCTTTTGTGCCAACAATAATGCTTTCTGCAAATACGCTGTGTCTTTCTTGTTCGGCTTAGTAGGACCGTTCCTTGCCATATGACCTACACCCTGACAGTTGAAACACTTTACCGGATTACCCTGATTCACATTTCCCAAATTCCCAACAACTGGAGCTGCAACATTTCTATTCTGATTACCCATTGCCTGATTACCAACATTCTGACCCCTCTGATTTCCAACAAACTGACCCATCTGATTCCCTGCATACTGACCATACTGATTTCCTGCATTCTGATTCCCTGCATTCAGCATATTCTGATTCCCCATGTTAATTCCAGTAGCATATCCTTGCTGATTCCCATAAACTCCAACCATTTGGCCTCCATTGCCCATATTGAAACTCGGATGAGCGATCTGCCTGTTGCGAGTATTCGATGAAATCCTTTGGTTGTTGTTTGTTGGTGTAGAATATCATCCTTGGAATGCCTTTGACAGAAAATCAAACGCTTGGGTCAATGCTGCAGTAGCTTCATCATTTTCAGTGAATTCTGGTTCTTGGAATTGTGGGTATTGCTGTTGTGGAATAACATGTTGTTGTTGCTGTGGGTATAACTGTTGTTGGTAGACCGGTGTTGGTTGTTGAACGTATGATGGTTGCAAGTAGTTGTAAGTGGAAGATGATGATGATTGTTGTGTGTTCACTGGTAGCGGTGTTGGTGTAGTAGCAATTAATGCAAGAGGATCATGATTCTTTGCCAATCTTTCTTTCCTTACTTCATTAGCCTCAGCTTGGTTTTGCTTCAAAAAGTCATAGAGTTGATCATAATTCACCTTATGTAAGTCCTTTGTTTGATTGATAATTGTAACATAATGACCCCATTCTTCTGGAAGGTTATTGATGAATTTGATGTTTGTTGCAATTGTTCGAGGTGTCAACTTGTTTCTGATTAACTCATTCATCAAAGTGCAAAACCTTGTGTAGTAGGATTCAATCTTTTCACCTTTAGTGGATGTGAAATTCTCCCATTCAGTAAGAAGTTTGTTCTCAACGTCTTGTTGTCCAATCTCTGTTCCATGACATATCCTTCTAAGACGTTCCCACATAGCATAAGCAGTTTCACATCTATTGATGAGGCGAAAAATGATCCGTTTTTAGGGGGTCATTTAAGCCCGAATCCGAATTTATTTGATCAAATATTGCCCTAAATCGTTCCTTTTGGGATTTTAGGTACTTTTGGAGAGAAATCTGGAAAAGGAAGCAATTCGGACGTTTTTGGAGCATAAAAGTGAAGAAAACGCCAAAGTCTTTATTTTCCATGCTGGGAACAGTAGGTGACGACGTCAAGAGCAAATTTCATGAATTTCCATGACGATCCAGAACAGATTTGACGGCGTCATGTAGGAAGGGCGTCAAGAGTAAAAGAGTCATGACGGCCTGGAAGTGTATAAGTCTTGACGGCGTCAGAAGTAGATCTAGGCAGTCCGAGAAGAGTTTTGGCGGCGAGGTGACGGCGTCACAAGTTTATTCTTGACGCCGTCAAACCTATTTTTCTATATATAGTTTTCTAATTTTTCACACAAAAAAGAGAGAAGTTTTTGGGAGAAACCCTAAGTACGATTTTGGTGTAACTTTACAGGCCTTTCAAGGGTTCCAACCCCTTGATTCCTTGCATGATTAATCAAGATAAGTGTTCTTCTAATTCAATCAATATGTCTATGTGTTGGTTGTCTATATCATGTTCTTGTCTTAATTCTATCATGCTAGGCTAGATTTCTTTTGTGTTTGCTTAGATCTAATGAAACCTAGATATTGATTATGTGTTGATTACTTGTTTATTCTTGTCTTGGATGAATGATTTATATGTTAGGCTTAAGAAAACTGGCAGATCTCCAATTGGTAACATGCTTGAACGTCTTAAGAAACATGAACCAATGCGCACTAGGTCTTTATTGGTTGTATTTAATGCATGAGCCACTGTTTACAATCCCTATAGTTGTGCTGGGCATAGTGTAGGAGGAGATAAGAGCTCATAGAATTGGGGAGTTATGTGTGCCACCCCGTGAATGGTATTAAGGAATACAATCCGTCATCCATGCAATTATAACAAGTAATTAACGTGTAAAAGATATCTAGGGAGTAGTGAAATCTAAGTAAACACATTTTCTCCAATTACTGCTCACAACCTTAGTATAAATTAGTTTAATTTCATTTCTAGTATTTTATTTTGATTGCATCTTAGTTTTGGGTTAGTTGAATAGCAACTAATTCTGCCCACTCTTCCAAAACCCGAGATTTTTACTTGCTTTCTAAAAAAATATAAAAATACAAAAATAATCATCCCTCACCTTTAGAACTAGTATTTAGGCTTTCTAATCCTAGCGACACTATTCCTAAGCTGAACGATCAATCCCCCGGTACTTGTCACTATACTATACTACAACGATCAGGTACACTGCCTGGTGGGGGTTGTAAGCTTCTCGAGATCCCTCGAGAGGTAAAGCCTGTTGCGATTCCCACGCATCAAGTTTTTGGCGCCGCTGCCGGGGAATAGTTATTGTCTAGGTTAGAATTTCTTTTTATTAGGTCTACTTGCTAGATTCCTTTCTAGTAAGATTTTATTTTTATTTTTTATTTTTAGGTCTTCTTTAGTCTATCTTATTTCTTCATACCTTTGTTCGTAACTCTTTACCATCCGACATCATGGAAGGTGGTAACATCTTTGAACCCGTCATCCCACCACAACAAAACCCACCACTAGAACCCCTTAGGCCCCGAACCTTAGGAGAGTATTCCCGACCTAGCCACCAAGGCTACCGAAACACCATTGAGCTCACCGGAGCCAATGTGACCCCCTTGCGATCCGACACCATCCGGTTGGTGCAAAGCGGATGTGCATTCCATGGACTTCGTTCCGAAGATCCAAACCAATATCTTAAGGACTTTCTCAAAATCGTAGATTCCATAGACCTAGATGTTGAAACTAGAGAGACTACCCGTTTACGCCTATTCCAATTCTCTCTACGGGATCAAGCTAGTCATTGGCTTGAGCGTTTACCCGCGGGATCCATCACCACATGGGATGATCTCACCACTCGTTTCCTTGCTCAATTTTTCCCACCGGGGAGAACTACTAAGCTTAGAAATGACATCTTGATGTTCCAACAACGTCAAAATGAATCTCTTTATGAAGCATGGACTCGTTTCAAGGACTTACTCCAAAAAGTCCCTCATCATGGCATAGATCTTTGGCTCCAAGTCCAAATTTTTTATGACCATATCGACATCTCCACGAGGCGAGCCATTGACCAATCGGCCGGTGGTAAGCTACGTGATCTTAGTGCGGAACAATCATGGGAACTCATAGAAGATCTTGCTCTCTATGACAACGAAAGTTGGAATGATCCCCGTGATTTGAACAAAACGGTCAAGGCAATATCTTTGCCTTCGAACAATTCTAGCACTCCCGACCGTAGGATCATGGAACTTGAGGACCAAGTCAAGTTTCTCATGAAATCTTTCGAAGCTCCGAAGCCTTCAAGCCAAGTGAACAAAATCACTTCTTCATGCGAATTATGTAGTGGTCCCCATGACACTCGTGATTGTGTGGAACTCCCCGGAACAGCTTTTGCGGACTACGCATCCACGCGTACCGACGAAGCGGGAGATAAGTAGTACACTTTCAAGCCGGAGCCAAACACTTATGGTGATTCATACAACCCCTCTTGGAAAAATCACCCAAACCTTAGGTGGAAACAAAATCAACCCAATTCTTCCAATCCGCCTAATCGTTACCAACCAAACGGTCCACCATCCAACCGTACTTTCAACAACAATCATTCTAACAACTATGGTAGTACCAACAATCTTGAAGGATTGATGTCAAAGTTCATGGCATCTCAAGAAGCTCGCATATCTAAGTTTGAAGCCGATTTCAAACAAAAGCAAAGCGATATGACCACTAGAATTGATGCATTGTTGAAAGTTCTCAATGACCGAGAAATGGGAGCACTCCCGAGCGACACGGTCAAGAATCCGAAACTAACCGTTAACTCCATATCCTCAGTTTCGTCACCCACTTCGTGTCCACAATACTACTCGGTTAAATCAACGAGCACGTGTTTCAAACAAAACCAAGTTCCCCAAAAGGACCAATCAAATAAAACACCCACTATAGAGCCGGTCAAAAGCATAGTTGAAACACCTCTTACGCAAGACCTTGACGATGAATTCAAAGAACTTCACCTTGAACGCCCCGTCATTGATGTCTTAGCGCGTACTCCTTACTATAGTGCCCTCCTAGAAAAATATGAGAAGTGTAAGCTAGGTAAAAATGGGACCGCCTTCGTTCAAAACAAGTTGCCTAAAAAGCTTGATGATCCGGATATATTTGTTTTACCTTGTAAGATAGGAAGATCCAAAGCTTTCGACACACTAGCCGATTTAGGGTCAAGCCTCAACTTGATTCCCTTGTCCTTATTCACCACTCTTAAGCTAGGAAAGTTAGAGGAAACGGGGGTATTGATAGGGCTAGCGGATGGGAGTATTGCCCACCCGGTTGGAATGATTAAGGATGTAGTTGTTCACGTAGGAAAGTTAACTATATTAGCGGATTTTCACGTCCTAGACATGGTTAGTGACACTACATGCCCATCATTGGTAGGAAGAGGATTTTTAGCAACCGCTAGTGCCATGATAGATTGCAAGGAATCCAAGATAGCGGTAGGTGAAGGCGATACTTGGTCGGTGTACGATGTAAAGAAGCATAGTTATGATTGTGATGATGAACCGACACCGCATTGGGTAGAGATGAATAGGAGACCGTCTAGATATGGACCTTGGATAGAAAGGAACTTTATAGGACCTCAATGCCCATTCTATCTAGAAAAAGGTTTTGTTGAAAAGACACATTCGGTAGAACAACTCATAGCTAGAGATGAAGAGCTTGACCCCTTTGAGGATCCCTTAGTCTTTAGGAAGATGATTGAGTTATTAAGCGTAATGCCCATCAACATAGAGAGGAATAAATGGAAAAGAGAGGGAGACAAGTGTAAATGGAGGTGGGACAAGCCACCTAAAGAAGGTGACGGATCATGGCATATGAGGATGACTTTGTATGATCCGGATGGAGAAATGTTTGAAAGGTCATACCATACTAAGGAAACCGATAGAAAGTTGAAACCTAAGTTTGATCCCAAAGATGTCCTCAACGAGGAACTCACCCGTATCACGTAGTAACCCATGACCTTGAGTCTAGCTACAAGACTCGTAAATAAAGAAAAGCGCTTCTTGGGAGGCAACCCATGTTTTGTGTGATTTTATTTGTTTGATTGTTATTTACTTCCGTATGCATGCTTTATTTTTATTGTTGGTAGATCATGTTTCTAAACTAAAAAGTGGAAATACTTTACTTTGTTGTTTTCGCCTAGTCTTAACTCCACCTAGAAGTATTTTTGCAAAAGATAAGTGTAAGGGGAAACCCCAAATATGTTTTCAAGAAACAAACCGATTATGATTCTCCACAAGATTAAATGAGCATATATATTCGTATTAGTTAGAGTCAAATGCTTGTATTGAGTCATAATGAAGTTTTGCAGGATTTTCCAGGAAGTAGGACCAAGTTTTTCCAGAAATTTTCCGGAAACTTAACATAAGAATTTCTGCAGGTCCATTCTGACGGCGTCAGGGGTTTACTCTTGACGGCGTCAGGAGTTAAAATCTGGAAATTTTACCGATTTTGTTTTTCTAACGGAGTCTTATGGTTTTTGTGAATTATTAAGTTTTATAATCTCCAGGAGATCTGCAAACTTCATTCCACAAGCATTATATCTTATCTTGTTTTCTAGGATTTAGAAACTTATATAGGATGCCGCCGATTTTACGCGAGGTTGTCTTGTCTATTTTGTCAGGTTTTACAGGTTATGTATGACAAGAAGATGATTTATATTCTGGAAGGGAAGCTTTGATTGTACATTTTCTTGGAAGAAGATTTAACCTGGCCATCCTATTATCCATACCGAGCGAATCAGGGGAGTATTTGATTTCATTCTTTTTACTTATTTCACTTTTACATTCTTTACTTGAACATTGGGGACAATGTTCATCTTAAGTGTAAGGGGAGGGTAAAAAGATGATACCTTACATATGCACTTTCGCTTGAGTTTGTTTTGTTTGATGGTAGATGTGTAATAAAACTATGAGAAATACTTGTTAGTGCAATTTTAGCGCTAAATTTAAAATTTTTTACAACATTTAGGAGTGAAACTTTAGCCATAGCAAGCGTCTCATGGATAGGAGATTGTATGACTAGCACATAACCGTATATTCAGAAAAATTTTCCACCCAAAAATGTGAGGTTCGCCTTTAGATTTGATAGGAAAAGCATTTATTATTAGTGCTTATGAGTGTACCGGTAGCATTTAGATTCTAGAACTTGCGTTAGTGATGCATCCCGAGACCGCTAGTGAGACTACATTCATGTAGTAGGATTTACTACATGATAAGAGGCACTAGGATCACCCTTGTGTTAAACCCGTATTATGATTACTTGACCATTTAAGTCATATTACTTGGCTAGTTAAGTCAACTAATTTTTCCCAAACCCTTAGCGTTGTACTCATTTTTAGTACACGAAACCCCTAGTACACCCCTCCGAGCCTATCTTTTCGTTTCTAACTTTAAGCATTTTACTTAAAGGAAGAATTTGTTACACCCCACTTAAATGTACAACCAAATCGCCTTAGCCTTCCGTGTATGCGCTCATTTTTAGTGCATTATTGTTATTTGTTGAACCCTAAGTTAACTATCTAATTGATTACATGGTTGCTAAGTCGAGTCATATCCTTGTACATATTGTTTTGGGACGATTGGGACTCATGGGTAAGTACTTATTTTATGGAGTAATGGGGAAGAACATCATTTTATTACCCCCATATGTACGTTAATCTTAAAAGTGCTCCAAGTGTTTTGATTTTCTTGATTCGAGTCATTAGATTAGTTAAGTGTAAAGTATGTAAAAATTCAAGTGTAAGGGGAACGTTCATTCCCTATGATGTATTATTTTGGATGGTAGGGTAAGAGTGTATGCAAAAAAAAAAAAAAAAAAAAAAAAAAAAAAAAAAAAAAAAAAAAACATACGGACTACCATCCCTTTTCATTCTATGTTTATTTTATGTTTTTGTTATTTTTCATTTATTAGCTTAAGTCGAGTCTAGTCTTGGCTTAGCGACACCATATTGTACATGTAATTGACCAAGATTGTTAACTCGCCACCAGTACAACTTCCTTTATCCAACAAAACCGTGTATTTCATATCCCTACACCTAACGTTACAACCCTTTAAAAGACCTCTTTGATAGTTTTTCCTAGGTGCTTACGCCACGTGGTGGAGGTTTGATCCTTTCCCAAGCCTATGGTAATCTATTTTGCTATGACAGGTACTGAGAGATATCTTCCGTTTCCATATTGTAATTTATACTTTATTACACCCGAGAGATGTGAGTATCTAAACACTATTTGTGAGGTGCTTGTGTATGACCTCCGTGCTTGTCTATTGGTCTTTAGTGGAATGATTATTTGTTGTAATTACTTTTATATTAGTGTTAAATGACCCATAACTTGTCTTTTGAGTAGAATAAAAGCGCATTTGCTTGAGGACAAGCAAATCTCAAGTGTAAGGGTATATGATGAGGCGAAAAATGATCCGTTTTTAGGGGGTCATTTAAGCCCGAATCCGAATTTATTTGATCAAATATTGCTCTAAATCGTTCCTTTTGTGATTTTAGGTACTTTGGGAGAGAAATCTGGAAAAGGAAGCAATTCAGACGTTTTTGGAGCATAAAAGTGAAGAAAACGCCAAAGTCTTAATTTTCCATGCTGGGAACAGTAGGTGACGGCGTCAAGAGCAAATTTCATGAATTTCCATGACGATCCAGAACAGATTTGACGGCGTCACGTAGGAAGGGCGTCAAGAGTAAAAGAGTCATGACGGCCTGGAAGTGTATAAGTCTTGACGGCGTCAGAAGTAGATCTAGGCAGTCCAAGAAGAGTTTTGGCGGCGAGGTGACGGCGTCACAAGTTTATTCTTGACGCCGTCAAACCTATTTTTCTATATATAGTTTTCTAATTTTCACACAAAAAAGAGAGAAGTTTTTGGGAGAAACCCTAAGTACGATTTTGGTGTAACTTTACAGGTTTTTCAAGGGTTCCAACCCCTTGATACCTTGCATGATTAATCAAGATAAGTGTTCTTCTAATTCAATCAATATGTCTATGTGTTGGTTGTCTATATCATGTTCTTGTCTTAATTCTATCATGCTAGGCTAGATTTCTTTTGTGTTTGCTTAGATCTAATGAAACCTAGATATTGATTATGTGTTGATTACTTGTTTATTCTTGTCTTGGATGAATGATTTATATGTTAGGCTTAAGAAAACTGGCAGATCTCCAATTGGTAACATGCTTGAACGTCTTAAGAAACATGAACCAACGCGCACTAGGTCTTTATTGGTTGTATTTAATGCATGAGCCACTGTTTACAATCCCTATAGTTGTGTTGGGCATGGTGTAGGAGGAGATAAGAGCTCATAGAATTGGGGAGTTATGTGTGCCACCCCATGAATGGTATTAAGGAATACAATCCGTCATCCATGCAATTATAACAAGTAATTAACGTGTAAAAGATATCTAGGGAGTAGTGAAATCTAAGTAAACACATTTTCTCCAATTACTGCTCACAACCTTAGTATAAATTAGTTTAATTTCATTTCTAGTATTTTATTTTGATTGCATCTTAGTTTTGGGTTAGTTGAATAGCAACTAATTCCGCCCACTCTTCCGAAACCCGAGATTTTTACTTGCTTTCTAAAAAAATATAAAAATACAAAAATAATCATCCCTCACCTTTAGAACTAGTATTTAGGCTTTCTAATCCTAGCGACACTATTCCTAAGCTGAACGATCAATCCCCCGGTACTTGTCACTATACTATACTACAACGATCAGGTACACTGCCTGGTGGGGGTTGTAAGCTTCTCGAGATCCCTCGAGAGGTAAAGCCTGTTGCGATTCCCACGCATCAGCTATCGACTGCAGCAAAGATCTCCCGTGGTAATCCAAGTTGGATTAAATGCATTGCCATAATATCATAGGCGATCTGCTTTTTGTCTTCCTGTGTGTAATCTGCTTCTGTTTGTTCACACACGAATGGTTGAGTAGGAGGTGTTGTATTTGGATTGCCTTCAATTTGAACTTGTCTTGGCTTGAATGGACCTTTTTCAATGGATTGGATCATTAATTTACCATCAGGCTTTGTTTTGATGTAACGAAGCATGCGGCTTGTCCATGGGAGATATCCACCTTTTTCAAGCATTGGAGGTCGGTTTTCCGCACCGGCTGCATGAATGTCTTGCTGAGTTGCCATTTGATGAAGTGTAGATGGATAAAGTTGATTCTTGGATCGTTCCAACGAAATAGGAGTTAAATTTGTTGAAGGTAGATGCTGGTATTAGTGGTGAGAATCCCAAATGTTAACAAAAGGTAAAATTCTCGTTAAGATTCCCAAGATCTCGATAGTTTTTCCCAAGTTCTCGAAAAGATTCCAAGGTTCTCGATAATTTGACTAGGTTCTCGATAATTATGTCAGGTTCTCGATAAGTTACCCAAGTTCTTGATAATTTTCAGGTTTTGCGAAAATTTATCCAAGTTCTTGAAAATTTGTCTAAGTTCTCGATAATTGTTTGGACCAAGTTCTCGATAATTTTCAGGTTTGCGAAAAATTATCCAGGTTCTCGAAAATTTTCAGTTTCTCGATAAATTTTCGAAAAATTGTGGTAGGGTAACTTTTTGAAAATTTCAGCAAAGTAATTCTCAATAATGATTGCAAAGGATTCTCGATAATTTTTGCAACACTTCTCGATAATTTGCACTTATCGAAAATTAACAAAACTTATCTAAATTATACAATTTAGAAAGTTACCCCAAGTCGAAGTGTTTTGTCTAACTTATACAAGTAAGAAAAACACCGAGTAAGCCACGGAATCGTCTGAAGATACTTGTAGAAAAATTCTCGATAAAGTGTTTTGAGGTTCTCGATATATGGCAAAAAAAATCGTTTGACTTAAAGCACTCCGAAATCAAGTTTGTGGTCCAAGATACTTGTACTTCTATGCATAAAATCACCAAAACTTGAAGAAAGTTCCAAACTTTATGATTTTTTATAAAAAATTTTGAGATCTCGAAAACAAGTTCCAAACTTTCTTGTTAGATAAGGTTTATAACACTAGTTTGTAATTAAAAAAGTGTTAAAAACCAAGAAAAACAAGAGAAGTGGGAATTTTTATGAAAATAACGTGTTTGGAGCTAAAAAAACGAAAAACACAAACACCCAACACTCCTAAATCATTGTTAGGCGATTGATACCACTTGTAGGACCTTAGATTTCACAACTTTATCACACACAATATAAGCACAATAAGAAGGAAAGATGGAAAGATGGTGACTTGATGTAGTATAGTATGTATCGTATATATGAGAGAGAGATGGAAAAGATGAGAGCTTTGATTAATAAAACACACACAAATACACACACAAGCACACCTTACAAATGAGAGGTAAGGTGCCTTTTATATTTCCATACATAGGCTTTGATGGGCTTGGGCTTGGACTTGGTTACATGATTGGATAACTAGGCTTATGAAACATAGCACATAACATATTAGCTTGCCAAGTCCAAGGCCCAATGACTTAAACTATTACTAATCTTAACAAACGACACAAAGTTACAATATGAGAATAACCATTACTTCATAATACATATTTTTAATGCTAACAACTTCCATTGCTTATTTTTCACTATTAAAATTTTTCTTAAGTTTAAAATATTATTTTTGATTTTCCCTGAATTTTTCATATTTTTCCAAGTTGATTTGCTATTTTTTATTTAATTTTCATTTTTAATAAATTTTTAATACATTTTAATTACCAAAAAATCCAAAAAAATCAGAAAAAACCAAGAGAAATCCAAAAATATTTTAGAAATTTATTTTAGAATTTTAGAAATTTATTTTGCATTTTTTTTCCATTTATTTTGAATTTAATTTTAATTTTTAATTAGATTTAATAGTTTTTAATTCCCAAAAATTACATAAAAAGCCAAAAAAATTACTTTTTATTTTTAAAATTACTTTTTAGCTATTTTATAATTTTCAAAATTTAATTTTCATTTTTCTCACCTTATTTGCATTTTTTTTAATTTTTAATTACTTAATTAGTTTTTAATTCATAAAAAATAAATAAAAAGTCAAAAAAAATATTTTTCTTTTTCTTAAAATTTTCTTTTATCATTTTTAACTTTTCAAAATTAGGTCCATAGGAGTAGTGTAGCTTAAAATTCGCGTTTTATTTCGTACGTTAACGTTTATTTTACGTTACGTTTCTAGTTTCCTTATTCGAAATACGTGCTTAAGTGATTATTTGTGTTTCATTTGTTATTTCATTAGTATAATCTCATCAAAATCACTTTTTACAACTTTCACGACACGTTTCACAAATCGGGAATTGAGAATTCCATTCACTCTTCACACGGACTACGACCTCGGGTTATCCGTAATTCTTTGCGGATCTCTTGAGTAATACTATACTATATATAACTTGATTTTCACACGAATCAAAAATTTTGGCGCCTCTGCCGGGGAAGGTTGAAGTGAATTTTTCGTTTTCGTTTTTCGAAATTGTGTTTTGAAAACCTTCCTTGTATATATTTTCTATAACAAAAAATAAATAAATAAATAAAAATAAATAAAAAAAATTGAAAAATCAAAAACACTTTTCCTAAAGTGTTTTCAAAAATACCAAAAAAATAATAAAGTTACAGCGTCAGCTCTCCCGTTGAAGGGTGGGCGTTGTAAACCAAATAAGCTTCCCAATATAACAACGCGTGAAATTAGTTGCTAATCGGATTACTTTGGATTCTACGACCAAATAAGCGGAAAATACGGAAGCTTAGACATTAAATTGAAAGCTAAAGAGAGATCCATTCTTCTCTCCCGTTCCGTCACGAGTAAGATTTAAAGGAAACGGTTTACAATTAACGTAACATTTGAAAAAAGAAAAAAAAAAGTTTAAGTTTTTGAATTTTGCTTTATAAAAAAAATACAAAAAGATTTTCCTTTTCAAATTTGATTTTCCTTTTATTTTTTAAAATTTGATTTTTGTGGTGTATGAACACCCGTTCATCTTCTAAACGTCTTATTTATCCATTATCGAACCCAGAAAGTTTGATACGTCACACACACAAAGTTCGTTTCCCAAACGTTACGGAAATGGAACAAAATAACCACAACAATCAACACCCTCCGGTGGGTGTTGTTCAAAATGCACCAGCTCTCGATCTCCGAACGATGGAGGAGCTGTGTCAACCGACAATGTACGGTAGAGGCGGTCCGATTGCCCCTCTCAATATCGAGGCTACGGATTTTGGACTTAAGCACCACATGATTCAACAAGTCCAGAATTCATGCCAATTTCACGGATTACCGGGTGACGATGCCAACAAGCATCTCGACAAATTTTTAACCGTCACCCAAAGTATGAAACAACACGGGGTCTCCGATGACGCCCTTCGTCGTTCTCTCTTCCCCTATTCTCTAACACATCATGTCACCGCTTGGTTTGATCGTCTTCCCAAGAACTCGATTCATACCTTCGAAGAAATGGTATCGAAGTTCTTGGCGAAATATTTTCCACCATCGATGGTGACGAAACTTCGAAACGATATTAGCAATTTCCGTCAGCTTCCCGACGAATCTTTATTCGAAGCTTGGGAACGCTACAAGCTCGCTATTGATCGGTGTCCAAACCATAACATGCTTCTTGTTACAATAATCGATACGTTTTACAATGGTTTGACTTTGCGACATCGGGACACGATCAATGCAGCTGCAGGTGGAACTTTTATGAAACGACGTCCTGAAGATTGTTACGAACTTATTAAGAATATGACTGCTCATTACAATTACTGGGATTCCTCTGCCGAGAGGAATGAGTCAAGAACAACCGTTGCTCACAATTTTTCTACCTCTAATTCTGAAATAGCCGCCATTACTAAGAAACTCGATGATTTGTCGCCTGCTGTTTTACGAATGCACCAAACATCTCAGAATCAAAATCAAGTCAAAAACCATCAAGTCAATATGGTCAACAATGTTTGTGAGACTTGTGGTGGTCCTCATCCGTATTTTGAGTGCCCAGCCTCCGGTGGCTTCACTCATGAGAATGTGTATGCTACTTCGGGAACCTACAATATGGGCGGTAACGGATACTAACCACAGGGTGACCGAAATCTTCTTAGCTACCGTTCGAACCATTATGTTGGACCACCCGGTTTCAATCAACCGACTCAAGTTAATCAAGTCAATCAAGTGAATCAAAACATGCAAAACTGAAACCATCAATTTAATCAAAATGCTAATCAAATTCGGATGAACAATGGTTTTCAAAATCAAAATCATGGTTTTCAAAATCAAAATCGGGGAAATTGTAATCAAGGCCCGAATCAAGGGAATATTTCAGGAAATTATGGAAATTTTCACAATGCTAATCATGGGAATTATAATCATGGAAATCAAAATTTTCAGAATCAAGGTTTCAATAACAACAATCGTGGTCAAAATTTTCAAAATCCAGTTGTGAATCAAAATCAGTCGTCCTCGGATGAATTACTTAAGCAGTTTATGAAAAGTCAAGAGGAAATGAATAAAATGTTAATTAATCAAATGGCTGAATTGAAGAAGTCTTTAAATGATCGACCCTCGGGCTCGGGAACTCTTCCAAGCAACACGATCGCTAACCCGAGGGGCGATGCTAAGGCGATCACGACTAGGAGTGGAATTACAATCGATGGACCAACGGTTCCGACTACCCCTTCTTCTTTGTCTCCTAAGGTAGTCGCCTGTGAAACCGAGGTAACAACGGATACGGGAATTCCTAGAAATAATGGAAGGACCGAGAACATCTAGCCTTTGGTGGTCGCAACGTCTAAAGGAAAAGATAAAGTTATTAACGAAACTGAGAAAGAAATTCCCGTCAAAACGAATTTGCCTTATCCGTCACGCTTAAACGAACAAAAGCACCGTGAGAATGTTAAAAACCAGATGGAAAAGTTTTATCAGATTTTTTAAGAATTACATTTTGACATAAGTCTCGCGGATGCTATACTTTTAATGCCAAAATTTGCCTCAATGTTAAAAGGACTTTTGAATAATAAGGAAAAATTGTTTGAATATTCACGAACGCAGATGAATGAGAATTGCTCGGCGGTTATCCTCAAAAATCTTATCGAAAAGCTTGAAGACCCCGGTCGATTTCTCATTTCGTGTAATTTTCCTGGGATGGTTCAATGCTTCGCCTTGGCCGATCTTGGTGCTAGCATTAACCTAATGCCGTTATCCATTTGGAAAAAGTTGTCTTTACCCGATTTAACTCCGACTTGCATGACCCTTGAGCTAGCCGACCGAACTACTTCCCGCCCAATGGAAATAGCCGAGGATGTCTTTGTTAATATGGGAAAATTCCATTTCCCTGCCGATTTTGTCATTGTCGATTTTGATGCCGACCCACGGGTACCTCTCATTCTCGGGAGAGGTTTCCTAAGGACCGGCCGTGCTTTAATTGATGTTTTCGATGAAGAAATTACCCTACGCGTTGGTACCGAAGCCGCAACTTTTAATTTGGATCAAACTGCGTGGTACTCCTCCGAGTATGACAAATATTCCATGAACCGAATCGACGTTATCGACGAAGTTACGGAGGAGTATTCTCAAGAGTTACTTGGTTTTACCGAACATGCTTCGAGTGGCGATCCCACTCCTACTTCTGAACCGATTATTTCTGATCCTTCCCCTTCCCTTACTCCGTTTGAGGGAAGTGATTTCATCTTGGAAGAGATCGAGACCTTTCTTTCTAATGATTCGATTTCACCATAAATTGATCATTCCGTTTGTGACCTGGAGGGAGATGTTCTTTTGATTGAGAAATTATTAAATGAAGACCCCAATCCGTCCCTCCCTCCGATGGACCTTAAAATGGCCGATGTTAAAGAAGTTAAGCCGTTTACTGAGAATCCTCCGGAGCCTGAGCTCAAGGATTTGCCTCATCATCTCGAATACGCACTTTTGGAAGGAACCGATAAACTTCCCGTCATAATTTCGAAAGAACTTAAAGATGAGGAGAAGAACCGTCTCTTAGATGTGCTCAAGAAGCATAAACGTGCCATCGCTTGGCAAATATCCGATATCAAGGGTATCGACCCTCATTGTTGCATGCATAAGATCTTGCTTGAAGACAATTACAAACCGTCTGTTCAGCAACAACGACGGGTTAACCCTAAAATTCATGAGGTTATCAAAAAGGAAGTTATCAAACTCCTCGATGCCGGAATGATGTATCCAATCTCGGATAGCTCCTGGGTTAGCCTGGTCCACTGCGTACCGAAGAAAGGTGGAATGACCGTAGTGACTAATGACGACAATGAATTGATTCCGACACGTCTTGTTACCGGATGGAGAGTTTGTATTGATTATCGAAAATTGAATGATGCGACTCGTAAGGACCATTTCACACTTCCATTTATGGATCAAATGCTAGAACGCCTAGCGGGAAATGAGTTCTATTGTCTTCTTGATGGATTTTTCGGTTACTTTCAAATACTGATTGACCCTCCGGACCAGGAAAAGACTACGTTTACTTGCCCTTACGGAATGTTTGCCTATCTTCGTATGCCTTTCGGCTTATGCAATGCTCCAGGCACGTTCCAAAGGTGTATGATGTCTATCTTCTCAGATATGATTGAGAAAACCATGGAAGTTTTCATGGATGATTTCTCGGTTTATGGAGATTCTTTCACTTCTTGCCTCTCCCATTTAGAAAGTATGCTGAAACGGTGTGAAGACACAAACTTGGTTCTAAATTGGGAGAAGTGCCATTTCATGGTCAAAGAGGGCATTGTCCTCGGCCATAAGATATCTAAATCCGGGATTGAGGTCGATAGAGCAAAAGTCGACGTGATTGCAAAATTACCTCATCCCACCACCGTTAAAGAAATTAGAAGTTTTCTCGGTCATGTCGGCTTTTACCGACGTTGCATTCAAGATTTTTCTAAGATAGCCCGGCCTCTGACCCACTTGCTTGAAAAAGATGCTCCGTTTATCTTCTCAAATGAATGCATCGAAGCATTTAATATCCTTAAAAAGAAGTTAACGGAGGCTCCTATCTTAGTTGCCCCCAATTGGGACTTGCCCTTCGAGCTAATGTGCGATGCGAGTGATTATGCCATTGGTGCAGTCCTGGGGCAACGCAAGTCTAAACATTTTCAGCCGATACACTATGCTAGTAAAACAATGACCGATGCTCAATACCATTATACGACTACTGAGAAAGAAATGTTAGCCGTCATTTACGCTTTTGAAAAGTTTCGACCTTATTTGCTTTTGAAGAAATGCATAGTGTATACAGATCATTCGGCTCTTAAGTACCTAATGGCAAAGCAAGATGCTAAGCCACACTTGATGCGGTGGGTTCTACTCCTTCAAGAATTCAAAGTTGAAATTCGAGACAAAAAGGGATATGAGAACCTTGCTGCTGATCACCTATCACGTTTAGAGAATCCCCATCAAACTGTTTTTGAGAAAAAGGAGATTAACGAAGTATTTCCTCTCGAGACACTGGGGAGTTTATCACATTGTGATTCTAGTACCCCATGGTTCGCCGACTTTGCGAATTACCATGCGGGGAATTTTGTCCGTAAAGGGATGTCGTTCCAGCAAAAGAAGAAATTCTTCAAAGATGTTAAGCATTATTTCTGGGACGACCCCTACTTGTTTAAGATATGTGCGGATCAAGTGATCCGACGGTGCGTTCACGGCAAAGAAGCCGCTGAAATTCTCATGGCATGCCACAATGGACCTACGGGGGGACATCATGGTGCAAACTTCACCGCTAAGAAAGTATTTGACTCCGGCTTCTATTGGCCGACGATTTACCGGGATGCCCATTAGTTGGTTAAATCATGTGATTCTTGCTAGCGTAAAGGAAAAATTTCTCAGAAAGACGAGATGCCTCAAAATGCTATCCAAGTCTGTGAAATTTTTGACGTTTGGGTTATCAATTTCATGGGTCCATTCCCGTCTTCTCGTGTGTAACAACCGTGGTTTTAGCAGGTCAGTTTGACTGATAGTCTTGACTCGGTTGACGTTTGTTTGATTTGTTATAGGTGATTGTAGTGTTATATGAGTGATATAGGTGAGTTTTAGCACTAAATCCCTTTGCGTAAATGGTTTTATTGTGATTTTGAAAGTTTGAAATTTGGGAAAGTTCATTTTGATCACCTTTGTGGTGTAGAAATGACTTGTGTAGTTTTGGTGTTTTTGTGTTTTTGCGTAATGAGGCTTCGTTCAAGTAATTGAGTGTTAGTAAGTTACGTGGGATTTGTTTTTATGAGTTATATTTTAAAAAGAGTGTGAAATTCTATTTTTGGAAACTTTGTTTTGAAAATGATATTTTTCCGGTTTATCGTAAAATTAAAGTTTATCGCGTAAGACGTTAGGTTTTGTTATGGGAATACATAAAATATGAAAAGTATGAGGTTTTGAGTGTAATAAATTAATTTAATAAAAAAAATAAATATATATATATATTTTATATGTGTAAAATTCGGATTTAAGGGATAAGGGGGAAAAAGGAAACCCAATTTGAGTCCAAATATGACTCTTAGGCCCAAGGATTATCCATAATTAATATATATACCAAACCAAACACCCCTAAAACGTTTTTACTGCAATTTTAGTCGATCCAAGGAGCAAGAGAAGGGAGAAAAAAATTAGGGTTTATAATTGTGAAGCAATAATCAAGAATCAAGGTAAAATTCTTAAAATACATGTTCAATTGTTTGATTAATTAATATAATTCATGTAATAATTATATGATGGATTAGGGTTTGGGTTAACTTCTGTAAATTAATGTTATTAAACATGTTGGGATCAATTAACGATAATAGTATGATGATTGGTTAAGAGAATTGAGCGTAAAACATGCTAGTTATTGAGTTAGGGTTTGGACAGATTTGTAAGGCTGTAAAGATGTGAGTGTAAATAGCAGATGGTGATGATTTAGATCACGAATTTTAGGTCTAAATTGTATTATAATGAAAGAGCTTTCCAAAAATTCCAGCCACGATCAATTTTGAGGTCGGGGAGTCGGTCTTTTGATTTTTCTTTGATAAGGTGTCAAAGCTGTCAAATCGGGACAGATTTTGGGTAAAAGTTTGAGGGTGGCATGTGGTTGTAAAAGTGATATTTTGACTTGGTCTTCTGGAATAGATAAGTTTTAGGTTATATTAGATTACCACGAAGAGGATTCGCGATAAAAACTTGTGGAAGTAATTATTAAAAATCAAAACTTTTTGGTGTGCGTTCAGATCCGAATTTGAGTAGTTGACAAGTTTGAATTTTCTATGAGTACTTGTGTGTGTTATTGGTCCGTGGTCTTCTGGGATTAGCTTCTATGCTTATGAGAGACCATGGTAAATTTTTGGTGTGAGTTGTTGAGCTTTATTTGTCGTGATTTCATGTGAGTGAATGTACTCAAAAATTCTGCGTTTTATGAGTTTTAGAGTGCAAGGGATTTAGTGAGTATTAAGTTATGGTGGTGGTTAGTGTGGTGTCTAGGAGATCCATGGTGGGTCATATGAGTCTTAGACATCCATCATATGTGTATTACATGGGTTGTAGCTTTTATCTTGGCCTTGTGTAACATGGACTTATTTGTGTTGTTTAGATTTGTGATTTGTGTTGTGGAAACTGCGGAGTTTAAGGTGAGTTCATAGTCCCATATTTTTACTTTGTTTTAAACTTGGGATGGGAATGATGCTTGTCTTAAATGTTTTGGTTTACTGTGATTATGTGTGTGGTATTAAAGAGCTTGGACTTATAATGTTATTGTATGTATGCTATGTGTGATTATTTGCTTGCGTGGATGTTTTGGGATTCAATTAGGATAGCGACCTAATTGATGATATATTTTGGGATTCAATTGGGAGGGTGCTTACCCTGTTGCTCGCGCATGCGACCTAATTGATGATTATGGGATCGAGGGACACGAGCCGTCCTGATATTGTAATGATTATGGGATCGGGGGACACGAGCCATCCTGATGTGGTACTAATTATGGGATCGGAGGACACGAGCCGTCCTGATGTGGTACTAATTATGGGATCGGGGGACACGAGCCGTCCTAATGGTTGCCTTATGAGTGTTGTTGCCTTTGTGTGTGGATATTAACTTGCAAATGCATGTAGCTATATGATAACTTATAATTATTTGTCCAGCTATATTTTGTAATCACAGTAAATTCGGTTGCCTTGTGTGTTGAGTCTCAAACCTATGAATCTCACCAACATTATGTTGACGTTTTAAGCATCATTTTCAGGTGAGCTTTCTAAGGATAAGATAGAAGGATGTGGATAAACGAGACCTTAGTTGCATTGGAAGTGGTTTATCATCTATGTTTGGATTTATGTTTTGTTTTGGTTATTTTATCTTTGGGTATTGTTACAACACTGTGTGTTGGTACTTTGCTCTATTTATGTGCATGTAGTTGTTCTCTATGTTGACACTAGGTGTTGTGATGATATCCATGAAGTTACACTCGCGCGTTTCCGCCGTGGCGGGGTGTGACAGATTGGTATCAGAGCCTTGGTTATAGAGAATTAGGCGGTTGGACCTAGACTATAACCTAGGAGTCCCTCATATAGTTGCATTTAGGATCTATGTGTAAGTATAGTATTTTATATGACTATTTTCCTATATTTATAAGATGTTTTATTGTGTTTTGGACGTCTATTCTATCCCCTATACGTAGTATTATATATATCGACTTTATTATATCATCTTCCGCGCGTAAGATGCTTCGTTGGACAACCGCTGTCGCAATCAGATGCGAGAGAAGTGGTAGGATAGATCGGACTAACCGCAGAATCCAAGTTTCCGATAGCATGTATCTATGTTCGGACAAGGAGAGGACGTTTATGGGAAACATTGTTGGAGAAGAAGTGGAGAGGTTTGGAACCACGATGACTTCTGGAGATGGAGCCATTACCAAATACCCTTGGTAGTGTCCTCACTTCACCTAGGAAAGAGATGTGGTTTAGTCTAAACCTCGTGATTTCTATGCGCTTGTGAATTATGTAAAATTGGAAGAAAGGAATAGAGATGGTTTTGCATGTTGTCGACTACCTCAACATGTAGGAAACATAAATGGGTGGTTGAGTAAAGATGAAAGGGAGTTAGGATAGAATGGTGTGGATTCGGATCTAGAGTCCACAGCGAGTAGTAAGTTGAATTGATCTGAGTGGGGAGATAAGTGCGAGAGTGGAGTTGAGCCATTATGCGACGTCTTTTGTTTTGTGTTATGTTTTGGAATTCGTATATTATCTTTTGCCGTCTGGAGCCATGTTGGAGCGTGATTACTCTTGGATACTGGATCGACCTTATCCAAGTGATTTTTGATTATAGAGTTTACATTATCGTTGGAATTGTTCCATGTGAGATGATTGTTGCGACGCCTTTTGTTTTTGTTTGCGTGATGGTTTGCATGATGTGTTGTCATAGGAGGGAGTACACTTATGAAAGGGGGCATAGATAATTATGGTGGCCAACATAATTATACATGCGTCACAACACAAGCGGACTTGCAAGTATGATGGCATGGATTGCATGGTGTATTAGGTGCTATGTGGTATATGTGCGTTATCATTGAGATGTGTGGTTTTGGAAGTAAGTATGCGTGTGGAATAGGCTTATAACTATGGTCGCGAACATAATTATAAGAGTATCACACACGTGGACTTGTGACCATTATTGCATTGATTGATGTTAGTTGTTATATATTGTGGTAGATGGTATGTGATATCATGTTGGTGATGGCTGTATGGTTAGAGAAGTATTCTCTTAACCATTTGGGCAGTCGTTATATGTTGGGGTGTGTAGGTGGTGAGATTCCATCCTACCTATCATATGTTGATACCTCAATTATCGATGGGTACTTATGTGGTGGTATTTAAGTTGATTCGTTTGCTAGACGCTCCGTTTGTATACTTAATTCTTTGGTTGGCATTCCTATTTGTACCATGATGGTACAGATGCCATATTCTTTCTATTTGACGTCGTGATAGGTGTTGGGAAATCGAATTCGTTTTTGTTGGATACTGGTTCATTTCTTTGGTGATTCCATACATTCGTTCCTCGGATGAATGTTATACAACTCTTCAAGTATTGTTGGTTCGTGACGAATTGGCGTGGATATTTGATCCCTCATTTACACACACCAATTGAATTTGTGACATGTTTTTGTGACCTGTTAGTATCGGTGTTTTTCTATGATTTTGGTTTGATCGTTGTACGAATGAGTCTATAAGTTCATCGTTTGGTTTGCAATGTTTTTGCGTGAGTGTTCACTGGTATGAGTTCGTTTGAGGATTATTTTGATTACGGAATTCTTCAATGTCTTTCGCGTTTTATTAAAAGGTTGTATTAGAGTCTTTATGGCATTTTTGCAAATTCGTTTTGGGTATTTCAAGGTCGTCTGATGGAAACTAATATTTTTATGGGAAATGAAGTGTGAAAAAAAATGGTTATGTTGATGTCTTACATAAAATGGTTTATATATATTAAAAAAAATGTATAAGTTTAAGATATGTCTTGTGAAAAATGGTGTTCAATTGTTTTTGGGAAGGTCGAGTACGGGAATAAGAACTATCTATGGTTCTCATTTACCAAACTTGTTATGTAATTAGTTCATCGAGTGTTTCTTTCGTTGAGGTATGCTTGTGGATGTTTTATTGGTACGGGTATTTTATATTTTCTTTCTATGGGTTTTCATGAACATTTTATCCATGTCTGTTTTTATTGGGGGAAAATTTCTCATTGTGCTTTTCTAGCTTTGATTTTGATGTTCGTTACTTCGTTAGTCGGTAATTCGTACCCCTTTTTGAGTTCGTTGATATACGTTTAGGTTCGACCGGTTTCATGGTTCGCGTCGTTTACTTAGGATAGATTGTCGTTTTGATAATCGATTTGTTCGTCGAAGAGGAAGAGGGTGTTTGCCAAGTTGTTCAAGTGAGAGGTGTAGTTTTAAGATGTACATTCTTCAGGAAGGTGGTCAACGATAGCGAGTGTTCGTGGACATTAGTAAGATAAAAGTAGTGAAGAGTGGAAGGTACCTAAGACACCATCTGAGACACGAATGTCCTTAGGAATGGCAGGTACTATTGGCGATTCATTTCTATCTTTCTATAGATTGCGTAGGCATCGCGGAGGTGGAAGATCCATAAGAGGAACTGTGTGATACGTGATTTAAAGTTGGGGAGTAGAACTTGGAGATGATATTTGTTTGGAGCAGGAAGTGTTATCTACCCAGATCATAAGAATCTTTAGCATATATTTGACAAGAGGTTAATATATGTTGAAGAGAAGTTGGGTGTGAAATTTCTCAGTGACTACGATTGTCTGATTCGCTATCGTCAAGGAAGGGAGGACATCGTGGTAAGAGCACTGAGCGGGAGTGAACGAGTGAAACTTAGATGTTTGTGAGCAACGATTATGATAATTCAGTTCGGAGTTAAGAGGATGATGTTGACAGCCTAGAGAGAGAGAGGTTCAGGGATGAGAATATGTAAGAAGAATGATTACTTGGTTTACACTAGTAAATGGAAAGGAACGAAGATGGAGGGATGTACTTTGCTGACCAGCTATTGGTTTCATTGAGAGGAAGCGTAAGGACATCAATCATGCAAGGTATTTTATACATCCAAGAATGGATAAGACGTATTATTACCTTAGCAAAAGATCGCCAAAAGAGTTATGCGGATTATTTCCGTAAGCCCTTAGAGTTTGGTGTTGGTGATATTGTGAGGTTAAAAGTATCTCCTTGGAAGGGTGTTGTGCGTTTCGGTAAGAAAGGCAAGCTAGCACCGAGATACGTAGGACCATTTGAGATTTACGGAAAGGATTGAATTTGAGACATATCGGTTGAATTTTCCTGAGGAGTGAAGTAGAGTGCATGATACGTTTCACGTATCTAATGGAAAGAAGTGGTTGGCGGATGCTAGTCTGCATGTGCCATTAGATGAATGTAAGTTTGACAAGACTCTTTGTTTTGTCGAGAAACCTGTTGAGATTATAGATCGAGATGTTAAAGGTTGAAGTATGGTGAGATAGCGTTGGTAAAGGTATGGTGGGATTCTAAGCGTGGTCCTGAGTTTACTTGGGAACTTGAGGATCCGATGAAATTTAAGTACCCAAATTTTGTTTGCTGATGTGGTTGGTGAAGTAGATCGTTTGTAGTTGGATTTTAGATCGTGGAAGTTAGATGCGGGGTATCCATAAATGTTTGTTTTATGGATATCTATCATTTGTGAGTGCGTCTTGCGGTTACAATTTGGCTTTTCATTTGGTTCGGGGGTATCGTACCTACCTGTGAGAAGTCGTTTGGATCATTGGTGTTATTGATCGGTGTAGTGTATCTATTTTCGTGTATCGTTGGAGTATCGATATGTTTTCTATCGTGTGAATTCGGGTATTTAGTCGGTTCTCATTTTTTTGCGATCTCTCTCTTTGATTTTATGGAGTGGTATTTTCCGCTTAAAAATCCATAAATTTCCTTTTTGCGGTTGTGAGTGGTGACTATAGTAGTTGAAATCTCGGGACGCGATTTCCCTAAGTGGGGGATGATGTAACAACCGTGGTTTTAGCAGGTCAGTTTGACTGATAGTCTTGACTCGGTTGACGTTTGTTTGATGTGTTATAGGTGATTGTAGTGTTATATGAGTGATATAGGTGAGTTTTAGCACTAAATCCCTTTGCGTAATGGTTTTATTGTGATTTTGAAAGTTTGGAATTTGGGAAAGTTCATTTTGATCACCTTTGTGGTGTAGAATTGACTTGTGTAGTTTTGGTGTTTTTGTGTTTTTGCGTAACGAGGCTTCGTTCAAGTAATTGAGCGTTAGTAAGTTACGTGGGATTTGTTTTTATGAGTTATATTTTTAAAAAAGTGTGAAATTCTATTTTTGGAAACTTTGTTTTGAAAATGATATTTTTCCGGTTTATCGTAAAATTAAGGTTTATCGC
This sequence comes from Artemisia argyi, assembly GCA_030686995.1. Classification (NCBI taxonomy): domain Eukaryota; kingdom Viridiplantae; phylum Streptophyta; class Magnoliopsida; order Asterales; family Asteraceae; genus Artemisia; species Artemisia argyi. The sequence continues at coordinate 43,747,201 of CM060698.1, forward strand.
GTAAGACGTTAGGTTTTGTTATGGGAATACATAAAATATGAAAAGTATGAGGTTTTGAGTGTAATAAATTAATTTAATAAAAAAAATAAAAATATATATATTTTATATGTGTAAAATTCGGATTTAAGGGATAAGGGGGAAAAAGGAAACCCAATTTGAGTCCAAATATGACTCTTAGGCCCAAGGATTATCCATAATTAATATATATACCAAACCAAACACCCCTAAAATGGTTTTACTGCAATTTTAGTCGATCCAAGGAGCAAGAGAAGGGAGAAAAAAATTAGGGTTTATAATTGTGAAGCAATAATCAAGAATCAAGGTAAAATTCTTAAAATACATGTTCAATTGTTTGATTAATTAATATAATTCATGTAATAATTATATGATGGTTTAGGGTTTGGGTTAACTTCTGTAAATTAATGTTATTAAACATGTTGGGATCAATTAATGATAATAGTATGATGATTGGTTAAGAGAATTGAGCGTAAAACATGCTAGTTATTGAGTTAGGGTTTGGACAGATTTGTAAGGCTGTAAAGATGTGAGTGTAAATAGCAGATGGTGATGAGTTAGATCACTAATTTTAGGTCTAAATTGTAGTATAATTAAAGAGCTTTCCAAAAAGTCCAGCCACGATCAATTTTGAGGTCGGGAAGTCGGTCTTTTGATTTTTCTTTTATAAGGTGTCAAAGCTGTCAAACCGGGACAGATTTTTGGTAAAAGTTTGAGGGTGGCATGTGGTTGTAAAAGTGATATTTTGACTTGGTCTTCTGGAATAGTTAAGTTTTAGGTTATATTAGACTACCACGAAGAGGATTCGCGATAAAAACTTGTGGAAGTAATTATTAAAAATCAAAACTTTTTGGTGTGCGTTCAGATCCGAATTTGAGTAGTTGACAAGTTTGAATTTTCTATGAGTACTTGTGTGTGTTATTGGTCCATGGTCTTCTGGGATTAGCTTCTATGCTTATGAGAGACAATGGTAAATTTTTGGTGTGAGTTGTTGAGCTTTATTTGTCATGATTTCATGTGAGTGAATGTACTCAAAAATTCTGCGTTTTCTGAGTTTTAGAGTGCAAGGGATTTAGTGAGTATTAAGTTATGGTGGTGGTTAGTGTGGTGTCTAGGAGATCCATGGTGGGTCATATGAGTCTTAGACATCCATCATATGTGTATTACATGGGTTGTAGCTTTTAGCTTGGCCTTGTGTAACATGGACTTATTTGTGTTGTTTAGATTTGTGATTTGTGTTGTGGAAACTGCGGAGTTTAAGGTGAGTTCATAGTCCCATATTTTTACTTTGTTTTAAACTTGGGATGGGAATGATGCTTGTCTTAAATGTTTTGGTTTACTGTGATTATGTGTGTGGTATTAAAGAGCTTGGACTTATAATGTTATTGTATGTATGCTATGTGTGATTATTTGCTTGCGTGGATGTTTTGGGATTCAATTAGGATAGCGACCTAATTGATGATATATTTTGGGATTCAATTGGGAGGGTGCTTACCCTTTTGCTCGCGCATGCGACCTAATTGATGATTGTGGGATCGGGGGATATGAGCCGTCCTGATATTGTAATGATTATGGGATCGGGGGACACGAGCCGTCCTGATGTGGTACTAATTATGGGATCGGAGGACACGAGCCGTCCTGATGTGGTACTAATTATGGGATCGGGGGACACGAGCCGTCCTAATGGTTGCCTTATGAGTGTTGTTGCCTTTGTGTGTGGATATTAACTTGCAAATGCGTGTAGCTATATGATAACCTATAATTATTTGTCCAGCTATATTTTGTAATCACGGTAAATTCGGTTGCCTTGTGTGTTGAGTCTCAAACCTATGAATCTCACCAACATTATGTTGACGTTTTAAGCATCATTTTCAGGTGAGCTTTCTAAGGATAAGATAGAAGGATGTGGATAAATGAGACCTTAGTTGCTTTGGAAGTGGTTTATCATCTATGTTTAGATTTATGTTTTGTTTTGGTTATTTTATCTTTGGGTATTGTTGCAACACTGTGTGTTGGTACTTTGCTCTATTTATGTGCATGTAGTTGTTCTCTATGTTGACACTAGGTGTTGTGATGATATCCATGAAGTTACACTCGCGCGTTTCCGCCGTGGCGGGGTGTGACATCGTGGTAACAAATATATACTCGTGGTCGTCGATTACTTGTCTAAATGGGTTGAAGCGAAGGCGCAACCTACCAATGACGCCCGAGTTGTAGTAAAATTTCTCAAAAGTCTTTTCGCCCGATTTGGTGCACCACGTGCTATTATAAGTGATCGTGGGACCCATTTCTGTAATGACCAATTCGAAAAGTTATGCTCAAATATGGTGTCACACATCGTATTTCTACGGCATATCATCCACAGACAAGTGGTCAAGTTGAGGTCTCCAATCGTGGCTTAAAACGAATTTTAGAAAGGACAGTAGGAGAACATCGTGCTTCATGGGCTGATAAGTTAGATGATGCATTATGGGCTTTCCGTACAGCTTATAAAACACCCATTGGGCGCACTCCATACAAGCTGGTTTACGGGAAGGCCTATCATTTGCCCTTTGAACTTGAGCACAAGGCCTGCTGGGCCTTGAAACATGCTAATTTTGACCTTCAAACCGCAGGTGATCGCCGTCAAGTTCAATTGAATGAATTAGTCGAGCTTCGTGATCAAGCCTATGAGAATTCTTTGATCTACAAAGAGAAGACATAGAGGATTCATGATGCTAAAATTCCAGATCGCGTCTTCAATGTTGGTGACCGAGTCCTTCTTTTCAATTCTCGATTGAAGATTTTCTGGGGCAAGTTAAAAACCCGTTGGTCTGGACCATTCACCATTACCCAAGTATTTACTTATGGAACCGTTGAGCTAGCTCAACCTAATGGTCCCAATTTTAAGGTGAATGGTCATCGTCTCAAACATTACTTCGGAGGGGACATACCACCCATGGTTGTCCCGGATCACCAAACTTTCCCTAAGGATAACTAAATTCGGGGATCGAGTCAAGCTCATGTGACTCGGTAATAAAAAACAAGCGCTTCATGGGAGGCACCCCATGCTTATCCATTTTCATTTTCTTTATTTTCTTATTTCTTAAGTAACGTGACATGAGGGGGGCGACCCTTTCCAAACTCGTGTTTTCGTGGTTGTTTGTGCATGTTCAGGAATTTCCCCGAAGACTGAGGACTCTCGTGCTCGTGGTTTATCGTTCTCTCCACTCGAGTCTCATCCTTCGCTGCTCTTTCGGAAATTCACCATATCCAAAATCTTATCGACTAATGTTTATCTCTTGGCATATTTAATAAACAGCCTTAGATATTACGTAGGACTACCCGTACCCTTAAAACATTGAGGCCAATGTTTCACTTTAGTGGGGGGGGGGGGGGGGGGGGGACGGGGTGAATCTTCGATTTGATTTGACCTGTTACCATTGTCTGAGCTGTTAACTTACGCAATTCCGTTTCCACCAAAAAATTTAAATTTTTGTCACCTCTTTATATGTAAAAAAATTAAAAAATAATAAAAAAATAAAGAAAAAAAATATATGAAGTAATAATAAGATTTGACACCTTGTTTTGACTTTCCTACCGGCGAGAGTAGAAATAAATGTTTCGACTTGACCGGGCGTGTTGAGCCCTAGCTCGTCTCCCTTAACCAATATAATCAAAAGGTTATGGCTAAGCATCCGCGGATCTCATTACTTGGGATTTTAAATTTGCGGAGATCAAGGAATGATAGAGTTTATTTAGAAGTTTTGTGCTAAACGTGGAGTAGTTGGATCTCTTTAGAGCCCACGAAAGGTACTTGTGGCCTCCTTGTTCCCACAAGATTGCACACCAATAATAATAGATCTCTATGATTAATTAAGTGTATGGGGTTTGGGCAATACTTAGTTTTTTCTCGTTCCCAACAAAATATCTGCATATGGGGGTTTGGTACACATAAGGGTACTGCGAGTGTTACGGTGAAATAGACTATTGCATCTTGCCGGTTCGCAGCCGATGTTGTGATCTTAGTAAAGGCCGTAGGACTCGGGGTTTGGCATATGATTATGAATATGAATAATAATAATCCAAAGCCAATAAAAAGGCAGAGGAATCCAAAGCTATAAAAAAGCTGCGGATATAAATCCAAGGTCATAATAAAGCTCTTACATCTTGGCGGCTCTAAAACCGTTGTTGTAGAAGAAATAAAGGACTAAAGACCAAGTATTATTAAAGTGCTTATAATTATGCAAAAATGCCAAGCTTCGACTCCGGAGGTTTCCCTAATAAAAAGCTTCCGTCTCGGGTCTCAGACATGGGATGTCTCGGTCGTAAATAAAAAGGGAGGCCTCCAGAAATCGTGTTAAATCAGAGACCTTCATGTGGACCCGATTTCTGTATGCAGGGGTTTTCGAGGGAAAGTTTGGGAACTACTTAGCGTTCAAATTTTGTGCTCTTATCGGACTAACAAATATCAAAACGAGAAAACATGAAGCAATTCATTTCTCACAAACTAAAATCTTGAGATACAAAACTTAGGACTTGGGAACAAGAGGTAATGACACAATTAACTTTTGGGGGTAGTGTTAGAACCTAACTTGTGGATAAACAATGATCTCGATTTTACGCTTAGTTTGGGAGCTTGTGAAAAATCAAGGATGACGATTTTTATCCGTATGGTCTCTTCTCTGTGAGAAGTGTTTCTACTCGTTGACCCTGAAAGTTATCAACAGATAAGAATTGATAATGAAAGTCAAAGCAAACCGTCACATATATAAAAATGAAAAGTACAAAAAGAGTAGTAGTAGTTATTATTCATGGGAATCGGAAAACGGAGCGTTTTTGAGAATAAATGATTTTAATATCTCTTTTGAACATCATTGCTACTTTACAACGTCAGTAAAGAGAGGTTTTGAAATTATTTATCTCTTAAGCGTGAGGTGAGGACATTGCATGAGGACACGGCAATACCTTAGTCTGGGGGATTTTGATGTGTGCTTTTTCACACATCCTTTTTAGACTTAAATCAGACCAAATACTAACCAAATATGCCAAGAAAATGTGTGTTTTTGTATTTGTGTATGTGCAGGTACGGATATGTGAAAAATGAACAAAAACAAAGCTAAAACCGACAAAAACGAGCACGAGATTGGAAAAAGGTCAAAAGCCGGAGCCGGGGAAGAAAAATGATCAAAGAAAGCTCATAATATCATTAGAAGTCCTCAGAGATTCAGAATGTTGCAAAAAAGGTCCCTGGTCAAAGTTTGGAGAGATTGGGAATTTTAGTCCCTGACTTTCAGATAATTACAAAAATGGTCTCTCAAAGATAAATTGAAGAAAAGTCATCATGCATCCTCCATAATTCAGAAATTTACAACAAATACCCTTGGAAGAAACTTTGGAATAAAATCAGATTTGGTCTCTAAGTTTCAGAATTATACAACATTGGCCCTTGTTTAATTTCACTTATCCTAAATCTATTAGTAACAAAACGGGTCAAATAATAATTAGTCCAATCCCTAAGCCAAAGCCCAATCATAAAAGCCCATCACCATACCACCCTTACCCAGTCCACCCATTAACCCGGTCAACCCCACCCAAGAACCGATCAACACACCTTTTAATATTAAAAACGTTTAACCCGCCCCCCTTTTTTCATATTAACCCAGAATAAGAACCCTAATATACTGTTCACCCAAGTAAAAATCTAATTCATAGCGTTTAAGGGCGAATGAGTACAATCACGTATGATTCTAGAAGGCCTGACATGTCAGAGAATGCCATAGTGGCAATCCGTGTGTAAATGAGTACCAAATGATTGGAGCAATCATGTTCCAAGGGCTGATATCACAAGATTAGGGACCAAGGGAAATTTGATGGACGATATTGCAAGGGTGGCACGGATCAGTGACGTGGAATGCTAGAAGCTTCACCCCAAGCTCACACCTCAAGTATAAATACCCCCCCCCCCCCCCCTCCATCACAGTTAGGGTGTGTAGGTTTTTAGTATACTTAGTTTTCTGTTTTTAAATTCCTATTGTATTTCTCATTTCAAAAGCATTGTATTCGAATTTTCTCTTATTAATAGAATTTTAATTTTCATTTCCAATTACTGTTTTAAGTTTAATTTTTAGTTTAGATTTATTTGTTACCTTTAATTACCAGTTATCAGTAGTTTATTTTAAAATTTAGTTTCTAATTTCTGTTATTGTTCTTCAAACAAAAAAATAATAATAATAAAAAAAATAAAAAAAATAGTTTATAGTTTCAATTTAAATCTCTGTTTTCATAACTGTTTTCAATAAACGTATATTAGAATTCTATTAAGTTTTCATTCAATTCCATCTAAATCTTCAAAAGTCAAACTAAGGTCAACTGAACTTCTTATTAGCAATAAGCTGAAGCTTATTTGGAGTTAAGGCAGCCAAAGAGGAGCCTTTTGGCCTGTCAAAAGATAGGCAAGCTTAGTGAAACCCCCCCTGTTTTGCTGAGGGGGTATTGGTTTTGTAAGTTTCACTTATTTTCAATTCAGTTCTGAATAAGTAGCTTAATAGTCGTTTAACTCATTTTATATTGCTTATTTCTGTTTTGTTAGTAATAATTGCATAGTAGTTAGTCTCATTTTATCATTTCATTTCTGTTTGTGATCATTTGGTTAGTTTACTGTTTCATTCATCTGTCATCTGTTGGATCTGATTTTCTGTGGTTAAGTTGTACCTGAGATCTGTGGTTTTGGATTCATTATAGCTTAATTGATCATAGTTGACTCTATGGTTGAGGTTTGGTTTGATTTGGACTCTAGTTTGATTCACAAACTGTTGAGACAACCATTTAATGGGTGTTTGGATCTAGTTTGTTTGTTCGTATTAAGGAAGTTTCAGAGGTTGTATTTGGTTTAATCTAGTCACATAGGTTGGAGTTAGGCTTAATCCATCATAAAAACCAGAGGTATAATATTAAAAGTCAAATTACCTTTCTATAATTCATAACAGTTAGTGGATTAGGTAATTAGTTGCATAAGTCATCATAGTAGTTTCATAAGTAGTAGATTTGGATCATTTTACTCATTCAGTAGCTTAACATTACATTTTCATTTAAATTTTAGCAATTAAAATTCATAATAGTCAAAGTTTCTGTTTCATAAAAAAGTTAAAAACAAGTGTTCATCAGATTTTGGTCAAAACTTTTTAAGGATCTGTAGAGTTCAATTTTTATTGGAAATACTTTTGGATTGTGGTTTTTGGAAGAATAGCAGTTAGGGAATAAATAATAAAAATAAAAAGTTGGATTAGAACTTATTTGCTTATTGGAAACTTGTATTGAAGTTGTCTGTTTAAGCCTACTACTCCCCTGCTCATCAGATTTTGAGCAAACTTCTAGGGTATTTTTAGGCAATTTGATTGGATTTAGTATCTGTTTTCTTGGTTAGATTGTATTCTCAGTTGGTTAGACAGTCTTTTGCCCCTTAAGTTTGCCTTTAGCAGCTTATTATAACTGCTTATTTGACGTTCCTTGTTGGGTGGTTTCACATAAGATCTGTCACAAGAGTAGGGCTGCAATTGTGAGTTGGTGATTGAATTTTGAGTTTGATTTCTTATCTGAGTACTTTTGAGCCTATAGTTGCTATTTCCATTGAGATTGTGCTATTTGCTTGTCTGCTTAATCACTGCATATTCCAATTCTGCTTATTGAACCTGTTTGTACCTTTACCTGAGTTTCTGAGTACATTTGATCTTTATTCTTGTTAAATTGAGCTTATTTAAGTCTGAAAATCATTTGGTTAAGATTTGGTCAACTCTGGTCAAACTGCTTATCAATAAGCATTTCCCTATAAGCTGATTTCAAAGCAAACAACACTTCCACTGCTTATTGTTCACTTTTAAAATTTTTCTTAAGTTTAAAATATTATTTTTGATTTTCCCTGAATTTTTCATATTTTTCCAAGTTGATTTGCTATTTTTTATTTAATTTTCATTTTTAATAAATTTTTAATACATTTTAATTACCAAAAAATTCAAAAAAATCAGAAAAAAACCAAGAAAAATCCAAAAATATTTTAGAAATTTATTTTCATTTATTTTAGAATTTTAGAAATTTATTTTGCATTTTTTTCCATTTATTTTGAATTTAATTTGAATTTTTAATTAGATTTAATAGTTTTTAATTCCCAAAAATTACATAAAAAGCCAAAAAAATTACTTTTTATTTTTAATATTACTTTTTAGCTATTTTATAATTTACAAAATTTAATTTTCATTTTTCTCACCTTATTTGCATTTTCTTTTAATTTTTAATTAGTTAATTAGTTTTAATTCATAAAAAATAAATAAAAAGTCAAAAAAATATATTTTTTTTTCTTAAAATTTTCTTTTATCATTTTTAACTTTTCAAAATTATTTTGAAGTCCATAGGTGTAGTGTAGCTTAAAATTCGCGTTTTATTTCGTACATTAACGTTTATTTTACGTTTTAGATTACGTTTTCGATTTTACGTTACATTTCTAGTTTCCTTATTTGAAAAACGTGCTTAAGTGATTATTTGTGCTTCATTTGTTATTTCATTAGTATAATCTCATCAAAATCACTTTTTATCACTTTCACGACACGTTTCACAAATCGGGAATTGAGAATTCCATTCACCCTTCACACGGACTACGACCTCGGGTTATCCGTATTTCTTTGCGGATCTCTTGAGTAATACTATACTATATATAAATTGATTTTCACACGAATCACTTATAACTCTTGACAGAACTATATACATATTAGTCGCCAACAAAGACTAGCCTCAATGGAACATGATTGACTTGAAGAAATCTACAAAATTTCCTGATTGACCTGATCCAAATATCCCTTTGGAAAGTAGTCTGACCATGGATTTGCTGCAAAAAATTAAAAAATATATTAAAATTATAAAAAAATATAGTGTAAATGAAATAAAAGATAATGTTGCAATTCAGGATGTGTTTGAAACAACCTTTGTTCTTGGAACTCCAATGGCCACATTACTTGGTGGATGGTTGGTTTTAGATAATAAAAAAGAATTGACTGCAATAAACCAACATACGTAACCCTTCTAAGTTCCCGCTACTGTTCGCTTTGTCGTTTCAACTCCCTTTGAGCAAAGGACTGCACCAGCCGCATTGCTAGATTGTTGAAAAAACAAAGCAAACAGTATGGGAACTTAGAATGGAAAGGTATGTTGAAATCGGCACACAGGTTGTGTAAAGAATAGACACAAATGTTAAGTAAAGAATAGAGTCTAAGTAACATCTCTCATCTTGAATGCGATAATGAACTAGTGTGGCCTGTCATGAACAATACACACTTTATCATTATTACATTGAAGACGTCTCAATTATCAGGCCAGATCCATCTAACATTCCAGAAACGTTCCATTGCTTTGTTTTTTGGACACCGTCTAATAACGGTAGTGTGCTTGATCTTGATCACGCTTTGGCACTTTCAAGAATGTATCTTATTGAAAGAGCCAAAACTGGTGATCAAGATCAACCACACAAACGGTAGTAGACGTTTTCCAAATTAAGCAAGGGAACCAATATACAACGTTAGATAGATCTTGCCTTATAATTGAGCTTTAAGTTATTAGAAAACAGATTCTTACTATCATTTATATTGCTCCCTTAGATGTGACGAACATACATATTAATTATGTAGATTCTACGACATTAGAGAGCTAATCGTGCATGAATGACAAGTTGAACATATACTTGATAATTGCTTTTGTATTTTGGCAAAGAGCAAAGATGAATCACTAATGGATGAAACACCAGAACAAGTTTATGTTCATACTTGAAAGTGGTGTCTTTTCATCCGTCACTGATACTTCTCCCATCTTTGATACTTGGATGTTTTAGCCTAAATATTCGCACACACATCCGCCACTTTTTTTCCTTATTCTCTCAATACAAATGCAACATAATTCTTATATCAAAAATACATCATACATATATATAAAGCAAAAAGAGTAATACAAAAAAATCTACAAATGTTGAGTAAAGAATAAAGTCTAAGTAACATCACTCATTTTGAATGCGATAATGAAGGAGTGTGGCCTGTCATGAACAATACACACTATATCATTATCGCATTGAAGACGTCTCAATGATCAGGCCAGATCTATCTAATGATGTAGATGGGTTCCATCGCTTTAATTGGACCCCGTTTTCTAACGTTTGGTGTTTGATCTTGATTATCAGTTTTGGTTCTTTCAATAATCAAGATTAAACATCGTTAGAAAATGGGGTCCAATTAAAGCGATGGAACCCATCTACATCGTTAGATAGATCTGCCCTGATAATTGAGCTTTAAGTTCTTAGCAACCAAATTCTTACTATCATTTATATTGCTCACTTAAATGTGACGAACATACATATTAGTTATGTAGGTCCTACGACATTAGAGAGCTAATCATGAATCAATGAAATCATATTTAATTTATATCAACAATGCAATGAAAAATTTTTCATTGTAACTAAATACATGAAAAAAGTCTTTAAGTTCTTGATATGTTTAATGTACTTCAACCTAATCCTAAGATAAAATAAGCTAATCCAAGCAAACCTTAATATCTCTTTTGTTCTAATTATTCGCAAAAACAACACAGCATGTTCTTCCTTATTCTATCAATACAAATTATACTTGATAATTATTTCTGTATTTTGACAAAGAGCAAAGATGAATTAATAATGGATGGACAACACCAGAACAAGTTTATGTTCATACTTGAAAGTGGTTTCTGTCCAGCCATCATTGATACTTCTTCCATCTTTGATACTTGGATGTTTTAGCCTAAATATTCGCACACACATCCGCCACTTTTCTTCCTTATTCTCTCAATACAAATGCAACATAATTCTTATAACAGATAGTCAACCTAATCCTAAGATAAAATAAGCTAATCCAAGCAAACCTTAATATCACTTTTGCTCTAATTATTCGCAAAAACAACACAGCATGTTCATCTTTATTCTATCAATACAAATGCAACACAATTCTTATAACAGATAATCAACCTAAGCCTAAGAATAAATAGCTCTAAGGGGGTATTTGGATTATATTCATTTGTGATCTTATCAGCCTTTTGAGATTTGGGATCAAAACCTAGATCCGAGTGAGTTGTAACTATGAGTGTGAGAGTGAAAGAGAGGATTATGGAAATGTGTGAAGTGTGTTTGATAAATTTGTATATATATATATATATATATATATATATATATATATATATATATATATATATATATATATATATATATATATATATATATATATGTATGTATATATATATATATATATATATATATATATATATATATATATATATATATATATATATATATATATTGATGCGTGGGAATCGCACCTTGCTTTACCTCTCGAGGGATCTCGCGAGGCTTACAACCCCCACCAGGCAGTGTACCTGATCGTTGTAGTATAGTATAGTGACAAGTACCGGGGGATTGATCGTTCAGCTTAGGAATAGTGTCGCTAGGATTAGAAAACCTAATTAATAGTTCTAGAGATGAAAGATGATTATTTTTGTGTTTTTATATTTTATGAAAGCAAGTAAAATCTCGGTTTTTAGAAGAGTGGGCGGAATTAGTTGTTATTCAACTAACCCAAAAACTACTTTATAACTAATTAAACTAATGAAAATGAAATTAAACTAATATTAAACTAAGGTTGTGAGCAGTATGTGGAGAAATTGTGTTTACTTAGACTTCATTACTCCCTAGATATCTTTTACATGTCAATTACTTGTTACACTTGTATGAATGACGGGTTGTATTCCTTAATACCATTCGTGGAGTGGCATACATAACTCCCCAACTCTATGAGCTCTTATCTCCTCCTACACCATGACCCAGCACAACTATAGGGATTGTAAACAGTGGCTCATGCATTAAATACAACCAATAAAGACCTAGTACGCCTCGGTTCATGTTTCTTAAGACGTTCAAGCATGTTACCATTTAGAGATCTGCCAGTTTTCTTAAGCCTAACATATAAAATCATTCATTCAAAACAAGAATAGACAAGTAATCAACACATAATCAACATCTAGGTTTCATTAGATCTAAGCAAACACAAGAGAGAACTAGCCTAGCATAGTAGAATTAAGATAAGAACAAAAGATAAACAACCAACACATAGACATATTGATTGAATTAAGAGTATACTTATCTCAATTACAATGCAAGGTCTCAAGGGTTTAGAACCCTTGAAAAACCTGTAAAAGAGGCACCAAAATCGTCTTTAGGGTTTCACCAAAACTTCTCCTCTTTTTTAATGAAAAAACTAGAAAACTATATATAGGAAAATCGTCCTGACGGCGTCAAGAGTTAAATCTGACGCCGTCAACTCGCCGCCATACACTTCCTCGGACGCCCTAGATCCAATCGTGACGGCCTATGTGACGCCGTCACCACCCACGGTAAATTATTCTTGGCCACTTTGACGCCGTCATAACTCCATCTGACGCCGTCACCAGCTACGGTAAATTATTCTTCATGTCTGACGCCGTCAAGAGCAAACCCTTGACGCCGTCACCTTGTATTTCCAGCTTGGATTTTTGGTACTTTGTCGTTTTCTTCACTTTATGCTCAAAAAACGTCCAAAATAGCCTCTTTTCCAGAATTCACTCTCCAAACACCTAAAATCACAAAAGGAACGATTTAGGGCAATATTTGATCAAATAAATTCGGATTCGGGCTTAAATGACCCCCTAAAAACGGATCATTTTTCGCCTCATCATATACCCTTACACTTGAGATTTGCTTGTCCTCAAGCAAATGAGCTTTTATTCTACTCAAAAGACAAGTTAGGGGTCATTTAACACTAATATAAAAGTAATTACAACAAATAATCGTTCCACTAAAGACCAATAGACAAGCACGGAGGTCATACACAAGCACCTCACAAATAGTGTTTAGATACTCACATCTCTCGGGTGTAATAAAGTAATATAACATTATGGAAATGGAAGATATCTCTCACTACCTGTCATAGCAAAATAGATTACCATAGGCTTGGGAAAGGATCAAACCTCCACCACATGGCCTAAGCACCTAGGATAAACTATCAAAGAGGTCTTTTAAAAGGTTATATCGTTAGGTGTAGGGATATGAATTACACGGTTTTGTTGGATAAAGGGAATTTTACTGGTGGCGAGTTAACAATCTTAGTAAATTACATGTACAAGATGACGTTGCTAAGCCAAGACTAGACTCGACTTAAGCTAATAAATAACAAAAAACATAAAATGAACATAAAATAAAAACGGGATGGTAGTCCGTATGTTTTTTTCTCTTTTTTTTTTTTTTTTTTTTTTCTTTTCTATTTTTTTTTTCTTTTTCTTGATTTTTTCGATTTTTTCGATTTTTTTTTTTTTTTTTTTTTTTTTTTTTTTTTTTTTTTTTTTTGCATACACTCTTACCCTACCATCCAAAATAATACATCATAGGGGATGAGAATTCCCCTTACACTTGAATCTTTACATACTTTATATTAAACTATTCTAATGACTCGAATTAAGAAAATCAAAACACTTGGAGCACTTTTAAAATTAACGTACATATGGGGGTAATAATATTATGTTCTTCCCCATTACTCCATAAAATAAGTACTTACCCATGAGTCCCAATCGTCCCAAAACAATATGTACAAGGATATGACTCGACTTAGCAACCATGTAATCAATTAGAAAGTTAACTTGGGGTTTAACAAATAACAATAATGCACTAAAAATGAGCGCATACACGGAAGGCTAAGGCGATTTGGGTGTACATTTAAGTGGGGTGTAACAAATTCTTCCTTTAAGTAAAATGCTTAAAGTTAGAAACGAAAAGATAGGCTCGGAAGGGTGTACTAGGGGTATCGTGTACTAAAAATGAGTACAACGCAAAGGGTGTGGGAAAAATTAGTTGACTTAACTAGCCAAGTAATATGACTTAAATGGTCAAGTAATTATAATACGGGTTTAACACAAGGGTGATCCTAATGCCTCTTATCATGTAGTAAATCCTACCACACGAATGTAGTCTCACTAGCGGTCTCGGGATGCATCACTAACGCAAGTTCTAGAATCTAAATGCTACCGGTACACTCATAAGCACTAATAGTAAATGCTTTTCCTATCAAATCTAAAGGCGAACCTCACATTTTTGGGTGGAAAATTTTTCTGAATATACGGTTATGTGCTAGTCATACAACCTCCTATCCATGAGACGCTTGCTATGGCTAAAGTTTCACTCCTAAATGTTGTAAAAAATTTTAAATTTGGCGCTAAAATTACACTAACAAGTATTTCTCATAGTTTTATTACTCATCTACTATCAAACAAAACAAACTCAAGCGAAAGTGCATATGTAAGGTATCATCTTTTTACCCTCCCCTTACACTTAAGATGAACATTGTCCCCAATGTTCAAGTAAAGAATGTAAAAGTTAAAAAATAAAGAGAATGAAATCAAATACTCCCCTGATTCGCTCGGTATGGATTTTAGGTTGGCCAGGTTAAATCTTCCTCCAAGAAAACGAACAATCAAAGCTTCCCTTCCAGTATATAAATCATCTCCTTGTCACAAATAACCTGTAAATCCTGACAAAAGTAGACAAGGCAACCTCGCGTAAAATCGGCGGCATCCTATATAAGTTACTAAACCCTAGAAAACAAAATAAGATATAATGCTTGTGGAATGAAGTTTGCAGATTTCCTGGAGATTATAAAACTTAATAATTCACAAAAACCATAAGACTCCGTTAGAAAAACAAAACCGGTAAAATTTCCAGATTTTTAACTCCTGACGCCGTCAAGAGCAATTGCCTGACGCCGTCAGAATGGACCTGCAGAAATCCTTATGTTAAGTTTTCGGAAATTTTCTGGAAAAACTTTGTCCTGCTTCCTGGAAAATCCTGCAAAACTTCATTATGACTCAATACAAGCATTTGACTCTAACAAATACGAATATACATGTTCATTAAATATTGTAGATAATCATGATCGGTTTGTTTCTTAAAAACATATTTGGGGTTTCCCCTTACACTTATCTTTTGCAAAAATACCTTTAGGTTGAAGTTAAGACTAGTCTAAACAACATAATAAAGTATTTCACATTTTAATTGAGAAACATGATCAACCAACAATAAAAATAAAACATGCATACGGAAGCAAATAACAATCAAACAATTAAAATCACACAAAACATGGGTTGCCTCCCAAGAAGCGCTTTTCTTTATTTACGAGTCTTGTAGCTAGACTCAAAGTCGTGGGTTACTACGTGATTTCATCATTGGTTCCACTCTCTAGGTCGTCTTCTAAACCAGTTTTGTATTCCGGACCTAGTTGCAAGCATTCTTTGTAGAAACCAAGCATCCTATTTCTAACATACTCTACTCCTCTACGTCTATCTTCATCATTCCTATAATAAGCCGCTTGCTTACGTTCCTTTTCGAAATTAGAGAGAAGGCGGTATTGCTCAATCTTGTAGGGCATTTGATAAGCAACCTCGTCATTCTCTTCCTTGAATCTAACTATCCCTAACGTCGGATCATAACTCATCCTAGTGGCCTCAACAAATGGTTTCCCAAATATTATTTGACTTAGGCAAGAATCTATCACCGGACGCGTGTCTTCCACTATCATGAAATCAATCTCATAGGTGAGATTCCCTATAATCACATGTACTCCCTTAACTCTTCCTGCAAAATTACTTATCCAACTTTTACCGGGCATTATCCTAAAATTGAGTTGCTTCTTCATCACCCAATTGTAATAAGTCCTAGACATGATGTTCACGGGGGATCTAGGGTCTATGTAAGCTTTCCATACATGCATGTGCCCGATATTGCATGGGATGTTAATGTTAGAGGGGTCTCCCATTTTGATCAGGGGATCGCCAAAGATATATGTTGTCTCGGGACTATCGAATAAATACTTATGGTATTCCCATTCTTCCTTGGTTAGCCACTTATCAAAATATTCCTCTATAGGTTCTACCTCCTCTAATTCCTCATCCTTATTAACCTCAACTTCCCTACTCTCATCCTCACTATTGGCTTCTACTCTAACTTCATCTTTGTCACTCTCCTTTATCTCCCTCTCTATCGGCTTAATGGTGACAACATTGACAAAGTGGACATGTTTGGATGATGAGGGGTCCTTAGCTTGGATTCCACTATTGGTGTCCCTAGTGTCCTTCCTAGGTGTGGCTAATGTTTGGTTGTTGAGGGCTTTCAACAAGTTGTCGATCTTGTTGGTCATCTCCGTTTGTTGTTGGTTGAATTCGGTTTCAAACCTAGCTATGCGAGCTTCTTGAGATGCCATAAATTTCGACATCAATCCCTCAAGATTGTTGGTACTACCATAGTTGTTAGAAGGATTGTTGTTGAAGGTACGGTTGGATGGTGGACCGTTTGATTGGTAACGATTAGGTGGGTTGGATGAATTGGGTTGATTTTGTTTCCACCTAAGGTTTGGGTGATTTTTCCATGAGGGGTTATATGAATCACCGTATGTGTTCGGCTCGGGCTTGAAAGTGTACCACTTATCTCCCGCTTCGTCGGTACGCGTGGATGCGTAGTCCGCAAAAGCTGTTCCGGGGAGTTCCACACAATCACGAGTGTCATGGGGACCACTACATAATTCGCATGAAGAAGTGATTTTGTTCACTTGGCTTGAATGCTTCGGAGCTTCGTAAGATTTCATGAGAAACTTGACTTGGTCCTCAAGTTCCATGATCCTACGGTCGGGAGTGCTTGAATTATTCGAAGGCAAAGATATTGCCTTGACCGTTTTGTTCAAATCACGGGGATCATTCCAACTTTCGTTGTCATAGAGAGCAAGATCTTCTATGAGTTCCCATGATTGTTCCGCACTAAGATCACGTAGCTTACCACCGGCCGATTGGTCAATGGTTCGCCTCGTGGGGATATCGATATGGTCATAAAAAATTTGGACTTGGAGCCACAAATCTATGCCATGATGAGGGACTTTTTGGAGTAAGTCCTTGAAACGAGTCCATGCTTCATAAAGAGATTCATTTTGACGTTGTTGGAACATCAAGATGTCATTCCTAAGTTTAGTAGTTCTCCCCGGTGGGAAAAATTGAGCAAGGAAACGAGTGGTGAGATCATCCCATGTGGTGATGGATCCCGCGGGTAAACGCTCAAGCCATTGACTAGCTTGATCCCGTAGAGAGAATTGGAATAGGCGTAAACGGGTAGTCTCTCTAGTTTCAACACCTAGGTCTATGGAATCTACGATTTTGAGGAAGTCCTTAAGGTGTTGGTTTGGATCTTCGGAACGAAGTCCATGGAATGCACATCCGCTTTGCACCAACCGGATGGTGTCGGATCGCAAGGGAGTCACATTGGCTCCGGTGAGCTCAATGGTGTTTCGGTAGCCTTGGTGGCTAGGTCGGGAATACTCTCCTAAGGTTCGGGGCCTAAGGGGTTCTAATGGTGGGTTTTGTTGTGGTGGGATGATGGGTTCAAATATGTTACCACCTTCCATGATGTCGGATGGTAAAGAGTTACGAACGAAAGCACGAAGAAATAAGATAGACTAAAGAAGACCTAAAAATAAAAATAAAAAATCTTACTAGAAAGGAATCTAGCAAGTAGACCTAATAAAAAGAAATCCTAACCTAGACAATAACTATTCCCCAGGCTGCGGCGCCAAAAACTTGATGCGTGGGAATCGCACCTTGCTTTACCTCTCGAGGGATCTCGCGAGGCTTACAACCCCCACCAGGCAGTGTACCTGATCGTTGTAGTATAGTATAGTGACAAGTACCGGGGGATTGATCGTTTAGCTTAGGAATAGTGTCGCTAGGATTAGAAAACCTAATTAATAGTTCTAGAGATGAAAGATGATTATTTTTGTGTTTTTATATTTTATGAAAGCAAGTAAAATCTCGGTTTTTAGAAGAGTGGGTGGAATTAGTTGTTATTCAACTAACCCAAAAACTACTTTATAACTAATTAAACTAATGAAAATGAAATTAAACTAATATTAAACTAAGGTTGTGAGCAGTATGTGGAGAAATTGTGTTTACTTAGACTTCATTACTCCCTAGATATCTTTTACATGTCAATTACTTGTTACACTTGTATGAATGACGTGTTGTATTCCTTAATACCATTCGTGGAGTGGCATACATAACTCCCCAACTCTATGAGCTCTTATCTCCTCCTACACCATGACCCAGCACAACTATAGGGATTGTAAACAGTGGCTCATGCATTAAATACAACCAATAAAGACCTAGTACGCCTCGGTTCATGTTTCTTAAGACGTTCAAGCATGTTACCATTTGGAGATCTGCCAGTTTTCTTAAGCCTAACATATAAAATCATTCATTCAAAACAAGAATAGACAAGTAATCAACACATAATCAACATCTAGGTTTCATTAGATCTAAGCAAACACAAGAGAGATCTAGCCTAGCATAGTAGAATTAAGATAAGAACAAAAGATAAACAACCAACACATAGACATATTGATTGAATTAAGAGTATACTTATCTCAATTACAATGCAAGGTCTCAAGGGTTTAGAACCCTTGAAAAACCTGTAAAAGAGGCACCAAAATCGTCTTTAGGGTTTCACCAAAACTTCTCCTCTTTTTTAATGAAAAAACTAGAAAACTATATATAGGAAAATCGTCCTGACGGCGTCAAGAGTTAAATCTGACGCCGTCAACTCGCCGCCATACACTTCCTCGGACGCCCTAGATCCAATCGTGACGGCCTATGTGACGCCGTCACCACCCACGGTAAATTATTCTTGGCCACTTTGACGCCGTCATAACTCCATCTGACGCCGTCACCAGCTACGGTAAATTATTCTTCATGTCTGACGCCGTCAAGAGCAAACCCTTGACGCCGTCACCTTGTATTTCCAGCTTGGATTTTTGGTACTTTGTCGTTTTCTTCACTTTATGCTCCAAAAACGTCCAAAATAGCCTCTTTTCCAGAATTCACTCTCCAAACACCTAAAATCACAAAATGAACGATTTAGGGCAATATTTGATCAAATAAATTCGGATTCGGGCTTAAATGACCCCCAAAAAACGGATCATTTTTCGCCTCATCATATATATATATATATATAGAAGTTTAAAAGTAAAGTGTGTTTGATACTCTTGGTAGGGGTGTTCACGGGGCGGTTCGGTTCGGTTAGTTTGACCAAGCGCACCCGGCCTTTAGTGTATTTTGTATTTAAAAAGTTGCCCATGTGAATTAGACATTATCACCGGTCATGCATGGTTTCCATTCCACTATAAGCGACTACAACCCAATGCACATGACCCATGTTAATTACCAATTTTCAACAGTCATGGATGTGTCGTAACATGACACTCTAAGCAACTATCCACCCAATGCATATGACCCATATGATCGATGTCAAATACACATTAATTAATGAATGTGACCAGTGATAACCTAATGCACATGACCCATGTGAATTAGCCATTATCACTGGTAATGCATGGTTTCCATTACACTAAAAGCCACTATAACCCAATGCACATGACCCATGACCCATGTTAATTACCAATTGTCAATAGTCATGGATGTGTCGTAACATGACACTCTAAGCAACTATCCACCCAATGCATATGACCCATATGATCGATGTCAAATACCCATTAATTAATGAATGTGACCAGTGATAACCTAATGCACATGACCTATGACCCATGTGAATTAGCCATTATCACCGGTCATTCATGGTTTCCATTACACTAAAAGCCACTATAACCCAATGCACATGACCCATGACCCATGTTAATTACCAATTGTCAACAGTCATGGATGTGTCGTAACATGACACTCTAAGCAACTATCTACCCAATGCATATGACCCATATGATCGATGTCAAATACCCATTAATTAATGAATGTGACCAGTGATAACGTAATGCACATGACCCATGACCCATGTGAATTAGCCATTATCACCGATAATGCATGGTTTCCATTAAACTAAAAGCCACTATAACCCAATGCACATGACCCATGACCCATGTTAATTACCAATTATTAACAGTCATGGATGTGTCGTAACATGACACTCTAAGAAACTATCCACCCAATGGATATGACCCATATAATCGATGT
The DNA here is from genome assembly GCA_030686995.1 of Artemisia argyi. NCBI lineage: Eukaryota > Viridiplantae > Streptophyta > Magnoliopsida > Asterales > Asteraceae > Artemisia > Artemisia argyi. The sequence goes on from CM060698.1 coordinate 43,767,334, forward strand.
CAAATACCCATTAATTAATGAATGTGACCAGTGATAACGTAATGCACATGACCCATGACCCATGTGAATTAGCCATTATCACCGGTAATGCATGGTTTCCATTACACTAAAAGCCACTATAACCCAATGCACATGACCCATGACCCATGTTAATTACCAATTGTCAACATTCATGGATGTGTCGTAACATGACACTCTAAGCAACTATCCACCCAATACATATGACCCATATGATCGATGTCAAATACCCATTAATTAATGAATGTGACCAGTGATAACCTATGCACATGACCCATGACCCACGTGAATTATCCATTATCACTGGTTATGCATGGGTTGCACCGGCTTGGTAGGTGTATACCATTTGTCACAGACACTAAGAAGCAAGTATCCAGGTACCTCCCGATCATAAGTTATCCGGGATCGAGAAAGTTTGTACTCGGATTGAGCTTGACTCGAAAAGCTTGATTTATCTGTAAAGATGTGTTTTATTACAAAAATTAAATTTGAAATATAACCTAAGAATTGAATTTGGTTCGACTTCAGCTCGAAAAGCTTGATACATTCATAAATAAGTATTTACACTTAATACACTTACATATTAAAAAAAATCACATATTTTATATCACTTACAAGCTCGAGAACTTAACAATAACTCGAGTTGAACTTATATAAGGTTGAGCTCAACTCATTAAACATTTTGAGCTCATTTGATAGGATTTCAATCTCCAAATTTTTAATATAGCGCTCAAGATCCCGCCCCCTAATTTTCCCCAAAATTTCAATCTCCTGCTCCGCTCATATGGCGCCCTTTTTTCACCCAAAATCAAAACATTAACATTACTAGCTTAGTCAGATCTATTGTTGGATCCCAAGTTTTAGATCATTCCACATGTATGAGAAGGTTTAGAGAGATGAAGATGTATTTTAGAGAGAGAGAGAGAGTAAAAGAGAGGAAAATAAGAGAATTTCTTATTCCATAATCAACCAACAGCCTCCTTGGAGGGTTTACAAGAGTAATTATACTCATTGTCTAGGGCATCTTACATGTTTCACATAATATCACTAATGGCCCTTAGACTTTAACAAAACATGTACTCTAAACATATTAAAACTTTAACGTACTAATAAAATATTTGATGCGTGGGAATTGCACCAGGCTTTACCTCTCGAGGGATCTCGAGAAGCTTACAACCCCCACCAGGCAGTGTACCTGATCGTTGTAGTATAGTATAGTGACAAGTATCGGGGGATTGATCGTTCAACTCAGGAATAGTGTCGCTAGGATTAGAAAGCCTAAAAACTAGGTCTAGAGTCTTTTTGTATTTTTATATTTTTATGAAAAGCAAGTAAAAATCTCAGGTTTTGGAAGAGTGGGCGGAATTAGTTGCTAATCAACTAACCCAATAACTAAGATGCAATCAAAATAAAATAACAGAAATGAAAATAAAGCTAATTAAGCTAGTGGTGTGAACAATAAATGGGAAAATTGTATTTACTTAGATTTCATTACTCCCTAGATATCTTTTAGAGGTTGATAGTTTGTTACAGTTGCGTGGATGACGGGTTATATTCCTTAATACCAATCGTGGGGTGGCGTACGTACTTCCCCAACTCTATAAGCTCCTACTTCACTCCTATGTCGACCCAACAAGAAGCTCCTAACATGGGATCATTAGAATTCGCTCATGCATTAAATACAACCATAAAAACCTAGTACGCATTGGTTCATGTTTCTTAAGACATTCAAGCAAGTTACACTACGGAAGTCTGCCAGTTTTCTTAAGCCAAACATCGAAATCATTCATCCGTAACAACTCTAAACAAGCAATCAACCCATAATCAACATCTAGGTTTCACTACATCTAAGCAAACACACAAGAGATCTAGCCTAGCATGTTAAAATCAAGACAAGCGTAAGATATATTCAAACAACACATAGACATATTGAATGAATTGAAAGGATACTTGTCTCAATTGAACATGAAAGGTTTCAAAGGGTAAAAACCCTTGAAAATACTGATAAAATTGTGATAGGGTTTCTCCAAGTTATCCCTAAAATTGTCCTCTTCTAATGAATGAAAATTACAAAACTATATATAGATTTTCCAATGTGACGGCGTCAAGAAGAGAATTCTGACGCGTCAACCCGCCGCCCATAATATTATCGGATTCCCTAGATCCAGATCTGACGCCGTCAAGAACAAATTTCCTCTGGGCCGTCACGTATAAAGGGACCATGACGGCCTATGGTGACGCTGTCATGCCCTAGTGTAAAAAAATTCTGGATCGTCATGGACTCCATCCACTTCACGTCTTGTTTTCCACTTGACGCCGTCATTAAGAACTGGGTGACGCCGTCAGGTACTGTTCCCAGCAAGGAAAATTAAGACTTTGCCGTTTTCTTCACTTTTATGCTCCAAAAACGTCCAAAATGCTTCCTTTTCAGGAATTCACTCCAAAAGTACCTAAAATGACAAAAGGAACGATTTAGGGCAATATTTGATCAAATAAATTCAATTCCGGGCTTAAATGACCCCCTAAAAACGGATCATTTTTCGCCTCATCATATACCCTTACACTTGAGATTTGCTTGTCCTCAAGCAAATGCGCTTTTATTCTAGTCAAAATACAAGTTAGGGGTCATTTAACACTAATATAAAAGTAATTACAACAAATAATCGTTCCACTATAGACCAAAGACAAGCACGGAGGTCATATACTAGCACCTCACAAATAGTGTTTAGATACTCACATCTCTCGGGTGTAATAAAGTATATATCACAATATGGAAATGGAAAATATCTCTCACTACCTGTCATAGCAAAATAGATTACCATAGGCTTGGGAAAGGATTAAACCTCCACCATATGGCGTAAGCACCTAGGATAAACTATCAAAGAGGTCTTTTAAAAATGGTTATAACGTTAGGTGTAGGGATATGGAATACACGGTTTTGTTGGATATAGGCAATCTTTACTGGTGGCTAGTTAATAATCTTGGTTAATTACATGTACAATATGGCGTTGCTAAGCCAAGACGAGACTCGACTTAAGCTAATAAATGAAAAATAACAAAAACATAAAATAAACATAGAATGAAACGGGATGGTAGTCCGTATGTTTTTTTCTTTCTTTTCCCTTTTACTATTTTCTTCTTCTTTTTTTCTTGATTCTTCTCTTTTTTTTTGATTTGATTTTATTTTATTTATTTATTTATTTATTTTTTTTGGATACACTCTTACCCTACCATCCAAAATAATACATCATAGGGAATGAACATTCCCCTTACACTTGAATTTTTACATACTTTACAATAAACTAATCTAATGACTCTAATTAAGATAATTAAAACACTTGGAGTACTTTTAAGATTAACGCACATATGGTGGTAATAATATGACGTTCTTCCCCATTACTCCGTAACATATGTACTTTACCCATGAGTCCCAATCATCCTAAAACAATATGTACAAGGATATGACTCGACTTAGCAACCATGTAATCAATTAGATAATTAACTAAGGGTTTAAACATGTAACAATAATGCACTAAAGACGAGTGCATACACGGAAGGCTAAGGCGATTTGGGTGTACATTTAAGTGGGTTGTAACAAATTCTTTCTTTAAGTAAGATGCTTAAAGTTAGAAACGAAAAGATAGGCTCGGAGGGGTGTACTAGGGGTTTCGTGTACTGAAAATGAGTACAACGCTAATGGTGTGGGAAAAATTAATTGACTTTACTAGCCAAGTAATATGACTTAAATGGTCAAGTAATTATGATACGGGTTTAACACAAGGGTGATCCTAATGCCTCTTATCATGTAGTAAATCCTACTACACGAATGTAGTCTCACTAGCGGTCTCGGGATGCATCACTAACGCAAGTTCTAGAATCTAAATGCTACCGGTACACTCATAAGCACTAATAATGAATGTTTTTCCTATCAAATCTAAAGGCGAACCTCACATATTTGGGTGGAAAATTTTTCTGAATGGTACGGTTTTGTGCTAGTCATACAACTCCTATCCATGAGATGCTTGCTAAGGCTAAAGTTTCACTCCTAAATGTTGTAAAAAAAATTTAAATTTGGCGCTAAAATTACACTAACAAGTATTTCTTATAGTTTTATTACACACCTACCATCAAACAAACAAACTCAAGTGAAATTGTATACTATAAGGTATCATCATTTACCCTCCCCTTACACTTAGGATGAACATTGTCCCCAATGTTCTATTAAAGAATGTAAAAGTGAAATAGGCAAAAGAATGAAATCAAATACTCCCCTGATTCATTCGGTGTGGATAATGTGGTAACAAGGTTAGATCTTCCTCCAAGAAAATGAACAATCAAAGCTTCCCTTCCAGAATATAAATCATCTTCTTGTCATACATAACCTGTTAAACCAAAGAAAACAAACAAGGCAACCTCGCGTAAAATCGGCGGCAATCTATATATACTAATAAATCCTAGAAAACAAAGTAAGATATAATGCTTGTGGAATGAATGTTTGCAGATTTCCTGGAGTTTATAAAACTAAAGATTTAACCAAAAACTTTAAGACTCCGTTAGAAAAACAAAACTAGCAAAATTTCCAGAATTTTACACATGACGCCGTCAGGAATTAATTCCTGACGTCGTCAGAAGTGATCTGCAGAAATCTTTACGTTAAGTTTCCGGAAATTTTCTGGAAAACTTATGTCCTACTTCCTGGAAAATCCTGCAAAACATCATTATGACTCGATACAAGCATTTGACTCAAAGAAATACGAATATACATGTCCATTTAGTATTGTGGAGAATCATGATCAATTTTGTTTCTTAAAAACATATTTGGGGTTTCCCCTTACACTTATCTTTTGCGAAATACCTTTGGATGAAGTTAAGACTAAGCCAAACGACAAAATAAAGTATTTTCACCATTATATTTTTGAAACATGATCTACCAACAATAAATAAAGCATGCATACGGAAACAAATAACAAACAAACAAATAAAAATCACACAAAGCATGGGTTGCCTCCCAGGAAGCGCTGTTCTTTATTTATGAGTCTTGTAGCTAGACTCAAGGTCATGGGTTATTACGTGATACGGGTGAGTTCCTCATTGAGGACATCTTTGGGATCAAACTTAGGTTTTAACTTCCTATCGGTTTTCTTAGTATGGTATGACCTTTCAAACTTTTCTCCTTCCGGATCATACACAATCATCTTCATATGCCATGATCCGTCACCTTCCTTAGGTGGCTTGTCCCACCTCCATTTACACTTATCCCCCTCTCTTTTCCACTTGTTCATCTCTATGTTAATAGGCATTACGCTTAAGAACTCAATCATCTTCCTAAAGACTAGGGGGTCCTCAAAAGGGTCTAGCTCTTCATCTCTAGCTATGAGTTGTTCCACCAAATGTGTTTTATCGATGACATCTTTTTCTAGATAGAATGGGCGTTGAGGTCCTATAAAGTTTCTTTCTATCCAAGGTCCATATCTAGATGGTCTCCTATTCATCTCTACCTAATGTGGTGTCGGTTCATCCTTACAATCGTAGCTATGTTTCTTAACATCATATACCGACCAAGTATCGCCCTCACCTACCGCTATCTTAGACTCCTTACAATCTATCATGGCGCTAGCGGTTGCTAAAAATCCTCTTCCTACTAATAATGGGCATGTAGTATCACTAACCATATCTAGGACGTGAAAATCCGCTAAAATAGTTAACTTCCCTACGTGAACAACTACATCCTTGATCATCCCAACCGGGTGGGCAATACTCCCATCCGCTAGACCAATTAATACCTCCGTCTCCTCTAACTTTCCTAGCTTGAGAGTGGTAAAAAGGGATAAGGGAATCAAGTTGAGGCTTGACCCTAAATCGGCTAGTGTGTCGAAAGCTTAGGATTTTCCTATCTTACAAGGCAAAACAAATATACCCGGATCATCAAGCTTTTTAGGCAACTTGTTTTGAATGAAGGCGGTCCCATTTTTACCTAGTTTAAATTTCTCATATTTTTCTAGGAGGGCACTATAGTAGGGAGCACAGGCTAAGACATCAATGACGGGGCGTTCAAGGTGGAGCTCCTTGAATTCATCGTCAAGGTCTTGTGTAGGAGGTGTTTCAACTATGCTTTTGACCAGTTTGATATCGGGTGTTTCATTTGATTGGTCCTTTTGAAGAATTTGGTTTTGCTTGAAACAAGTGCTCATTGGTTTAATCGAGTAGTATTGCGGACAAGAAGTGGGTGACGAAACTGATGATATGGAATTAACGTTTAGTTTCGGGTTCTTGACCGTGTCGCTTGGGAGTGCTCCCATTTCTCGGTCATTGAGAACTTTCAACAATGCGTCGATTTTGGTGGTCATCTCGCTTTGCTTTTGTTTGAAATCGGCTTCAAACTTAGATATGCGAGCTTCTTGAGATGCCATAAACTTGGACATAAATCCTTCAAGATTATTGGTACTACCATAGTTATTAGAAGGATTGTTGTTGAAAGTACGGTTGGAGGGTGGACCGTTTGGTTGGTAACGATTAGGAGGATTGCAAGAATTGTTTTGGTGTTGTTTCCACCAAAGGTTCGGGTGATTTTTCCAAGAAGGGTTGTAGGAATCACCGTAAGGGTTTGGCTCGGGTTTGAAAGTGTACCACTTATCTCCCGCTTCGTCAGTACGCGAAGATGCGTAGTCCGCAAAAGCTATTCCGGGGAGTTCCACGCAATCACGAGTGTCATGGGGACCACTACATAATTCGCATGAAGAAGTGATTTTATTCACTTGGCTTGAAGGCTTAGGAGTTCATGAGAAACTTGACTTGTTCCTCAAGTTCCATGATCCTATCGTCGGAAGTGCTAGAATTGTTCAAAGGCAAAGATATTGCCTTGACCATTTTGTTCAAATCACGGGGATCATTCAAACTTTTGTTGTCATAGAGAGCAAGATCTTCTATGAGTTCCCATGATTCTTTCGCACTTAGATCACGTAGCTTACCACCGGCCGATTGGTCAATGGTTCGCCTTGTGGAGAGATCGATATGGTCATAGAAGATTTGGACTTGGAGCCAAAGATCTATGCCATGATGAGGGACCTTTTGGAGTAAGTCCTTGAAACGAGTCCATGCTTCATATAGAGTTTCACCTTGACGTTGTTGGAACATCAAGATATCATTTCTAAGCTTAGTAGTTCTCCCCAGTGGGAAAAATTGAGCAAGGAAACGAGTGGTGAGATCATCCCATGAGGTGATGGATCCCGCGGGTAGACGTTCAAGCCATTGACTAGCTTGATCACGTAGAGAGAATTGGAATAGGCGTAATCAGGTCGACTCTCTAGTTGTAACATCAAGGTCTATAGAATCTACGATTTTAAGGAAGTCCTTGAGATGTTGATTAGGATCTTTGGAACGAAGTCCATGGAATGCACATCCGCTTTGCACCAACCGGATGGTGTCGGATCGCAAGGGAGACACATTGGCTCCTTGGGTGAGTTCAATAGTGTTTCGATAGCCTTGGTGGCTAGGTCAGGAATACTCTCCTAGGGTTCGGGGCCTAAGAGGTTGGTTTGCTAGTGGTGGGTTTTGTGGGTGGTTGATGGGTTCAAAGATGTTATCACCTTCCGTGATGTCGGATGGTAAAAGTTATGAACAAAGACACGAAGAAATAAGATAGACTAAAGAATAACCTAAAAATAAAAATAAAGTCTTACTAGAAAGGAATCTAGCAAGTAGACCTAATAAAAAAAAAATTCTAACCTAGAAAATAACTATTCCCCGGGCTGCGGCGCCAAAAAATTGATGCATGGGAATTTCACCAGGCTTTACCTCTCGAGGGATCTCGAGAAGCTTACAACCCCCACCAGGTAGTGTACCTGATCGTTGTAGTATAGTATAGTGATAAGTAACGGGGGATTGATCGTTCAACTCAGTTATAGTGTCGCTAGGATTAGAAAGCCTAAAAACGAGGTCTAGCGGTGAGGGATGATTCTTTTTGTATTTTTATATTTTTATGAAAAGCAAGTAAAAATCTTGGGTTTTGGACGAGTGGGCGGAATTAGTTGCTAATCAACTAACCCAATAACTAAGATGCAATCAAAATAAAATAACAGAAATGAAAATAAATCTAATTAAGCTAGTGGTGTGAACAATAAATGGGAAAATTGTGTTTACTTAGATTTCATTACTCCCTAGATATCTTTTATAGGTTGATAGTTTGTTACAGTTGCGTGGATGACGAGTTATATTCCTTAATACCAATCGTGGGGTGGCGTACGTACTTCCCTAACTCTATAAGCTCCTACTTCACTCCTATGTCGAGCCTACAAGAAGCTCCTAACATGGGATCATTAGAATTCTCTCATGCATTAAATACAACCATAAAAACCTAGTACACATTGGTTCATGTTTCTTAAGATGTTCAAGCAAGTTACACTATGGAAGTCTGCCAGTTTTCTTAAGCCTAACATCGAAATCATTCATCCGTAACAACTATAAATAAGCAATCAACCCATAATCAACATCTAGGTGAAGAAGAAGATTTTTTTCTGTGATAAACCCGGCGTTTCTCTTGGAGTTTTAAAATATGAAGAAGAAGATTTCCATCTAGAGTTGAACCTCATGGGTTCTTTTTGAAGATTTGTTTCTGTGATAAATGGAAACCTTCCGGTATTAGGAATGTTCAAAGCAGAGTCATTATCATGTTGCAGCGAAAGCAATTCTGATATTGAATATTTGAAAGGTTTTGAACGACTTTGCTTTGGTCTCCACACTTACTTTACCGGTGTAAAACGAGAGTGTGGAGTTTGAAAAACATGATTCTTTTCTTTTGAAGCATTTGGGGGTTTTGAAAAACTTTGTTTTGGTCTCCACACTTGCTTTACCAGTGTAAAATGAGAGTGTGGAGTTTGAAGAACATGTTTCATTTTACTTGAAGCATTTGGATTTGAAAACCTTTTGGAAGTAAATGTTTCGGAAAAACTTGGTCTCTTTGAAAGCTTCCTTCCTTTTTGCAAAGAATAGGTTGTGAACTGAGAAACCCTTTTCGGAAATGGTTTTGAAGATTCACCCGTGTAAACCTTCTTCGAAACACTCACTTCTGGTGTTGAAACATTTGAAATTGGAGCTTTACCCTTTGATCGGTTAAGAGTATCAAACTTCACTTTTAAAGCATTGTATGAAACTCTCAAATCATTGTATTCTTTTTGAAGAGAAAGATGATCTTGGGATGCCAACTTTGATTCTAAAGAAGCAATTTGTTTCAAAAGTTGATCCTTTTTGGCTTTAGAATCATCCGTTTTACGAGCCAATTTCCGTTCGAACTCAGCATTTTCTTTTTCAAGTCTTTCAAAATAATTTTCAAATTTGGTTACTTTGTTGAAAAAGTCGGTTTTGGCATCCTCAAAATCATTTGTTTGTTGAGCTAAAACCGTTTCAAGCTCAACAACTTTCGTTTGAAGCACGTGATATTCATTTTCAAAAAGATACCTTTTCTCCCCCGTTTCCTTTTCAAAATCTGGAGAATTAGACTCGAATAGGGGTTTTGGGAAGGAAACTTTTGTGATTTGAAAATCAACATTTTTCTTTTTCATTGATTCAATCTTTTGCAAAACATTTTCAAACTTTTTATCTGCAAATTCATTCAATTGAGACTTCAAATCTTCAGTCTCTTTTTGTTTCAAGTTTGAGTTTTGTTTCTGAACTCGTGAACTTTTGATTGAATCAAATAGGTTTTTGTAAATCTGTTTCAAACGCTCAATCTCTTTTTCGTATTTTGAAATTTGACATTTCATTGACACGTTTTCATCTTCAACTTGTTCAAGCTTTGACATCCAGGGGTTTTCAAAAGACTGCTTTTCAAGATTGTGTTGTAAAGCTAGCTCAAAGTTAATGCTTTGTGCTTGACATCTTTGAAAATTTTGTTCAAGAGAAAATATTTGACGTTTAAGTTTCTCTTGGATGTCGCTTGACTCTTTTAAAGTCTTCTCATTTTCGTGTCTCAACATCCCATTTTCCACTCTTAAGTTTTCAGACTCAACATTCAACGATTTATCACAAGCAGTTTTTTCAAAAACTTTCAATTTAGCTTCTAAATCAACAATGTCATTAAGATACGAGTCTTCCTTTTTCCTTTTTCTCACTTTATGTTCACAAAATTCCTTTTTGCAAGTTGACAACTCTGTTTCTGTTTTTGAAAGCTCCTTATGAAGTTGTTCAACTTGTTGTTTAAGTGCACATTTTTCATTTTCGAGTTTTGAAACCAATTTTTTGTTTGACTCAATTAATTCTCGTAGTTTGTGTTGAAGATCTTGTTCTTTATTGTAATATTCTTGAAATCCCACTTCAAAACTTTTTTCACGTTTGGCTTTGTTTTCATTATTTGAAAGTTGTATTTTATAGCACTCAATGTCCCTTGTTAATGACACAATTTTTGCTTTTAGTTCACAGTTGAGCTTGTTACATCGATCAACTTCGTTTTGCATATTCTTAATCATTAAAGCAGTTGAAGCACATTCTTGATCATGAGTCACATTGTTATGTTCAACCTTACCTCCATTAAGATCCACATGTGGAGTTTCAGGAGTAATATTTCTATCATCCTGATTCACTACATATGTGTCGTTAATGTACTCAGGTTGTCTATGACTTTGTGTCTCATAAGCAAACACATTTTCAAATATATCATCATTATTAGATTGATCAACCTGAATGAGTGCGACTGAACTTTGTGAAGGACTGATAGCAGCTGCATTATTCAAACCATCCTTACATTTGTGTTTCCCGTCAGCATCTGAATCATTCCTTGACGTGCTGCTTTCTGTCTGCAGTTCTGATAATGAATTGTTACCCATGAATACCAAACTATCATCCAACGTCACTTCATTGTTGACTGTTCCTTCATGTGTCTGCCTTTTACTTCCATTCTCCTCTACATTCAATTCTCTTCCTCGTTTCTACATCTCCAGTTCTTTGACAACACTCAGATGAAGTGATCTTTCATTAAGCTCATATTCTAAGCGTCTCAGTCGCGAAACCAATTGATCTCTAAAAGCTTCAACCTCCATACTAGTGATGTTCTCTCTCCATAAATTGCTTTCAAATTTATAGTGTATAAGAGAAGCTTTAAAATCCATGGTCATGAACCATTTGAACGATGTTTGCTTTTCTAAATTCTACCATGCAATCACTTCCCTATTCAATTTGCTTTTCTAGTTAAACGATGTTTTCTTGGAGTTTCCTTTGGAAGGTTAGACGGTCCATTTCAGTTTCGAAGAATGCAGTAAAGGTACTCCACGAAGGAAACCTTGCATCCGAGAGAATCTTGCATTGAATCTTAACTGGTTCAAAATGTGCTAAACAATTTTCTTTAGATTGCATTGCGAGCTTAACACTTTCTTGCATCTCTCTTCTTTTTGAACTTGATTCCATTATAATTTTGTGTGAAATGACAATGGATCTTGTAGACGATAAAGAAGTAAGATTGTGTATTAAAATGAATCTTTTGTCCGTTGTTCACGATTTCTCAATAACTAGCACAGTAGTTATATTCACACGAACCTGAATAATCTCAATCCAAAATAATAATCACTTTCAAACTTTGAAGCTCAACCAATATCGTGGTAAAAAAAAAAAAAAAATTTCACATACTTCACTTGCTATTCCAAAATTATCACATAAATTCGTCCTTTGTAGAGTTACAAGTCCAGCACAAAATTTATACCAATCACAGCCCAAGTCTAATGAATTATGCTCAACCTAAAATTATGAGTATAAAATACCACTAAACTCACAACATCCGCCACTAAACTCCACCCTAAACTTTAGTAACCCTAATCTTGTCACACTTAAAACACGCAGTCACAACAACTAAACTCACAACATCCGCCACCATCTATCAACCAACTAATCATCTGAATTAACAGATTACTAATCAATAATCTTTCATCAATCACAACCAATCAAGAAACCTTATACAACAAATTATCTCAAACATAAACTCAACCGGACCTCTTTCTTTCAATTTGTTGCTCGGATTCGTATCAAGAAGGTGTGGAAGGGGCTTCAAGATCCTATCTAGGGTCACGGTAGGTTTGATTTTATGTTGTATTTAAACCGACCAAAAGATAGAATGAAACACAAGTTGTTTTAGTTATCTTTATTTTTCGGATAGAAATTAAAGTTTTACTTCACAAACATGATTGATGATGATATTATGTTCGAATCAAAGAAAATTGTTAAAGATTTAAGCAACAATCGGACAGATCTAAGTTCTTTTCTCCTTTTCGTTCTTGTTTATTTATCGAAACTTGTTTAATGTTTTGGTTGGAGATGGGATAGTATAGAACTTGGAGTTGATTGTTGGTGTTTGTTGAAAGATGCGAGATAGGCTAGATGTTGGTCAACTGTTGTTGGTTTGGGTTTTGGATTAGTTTAATAGGATTTGTTGATGTTTAGAGTTTGGTAGTTTTGGACCGATGAGGACTAGTAGGTCTGAGGTCAAACAAGTTTGGTATATTGGTATGGTCAACGCGGTCATGGTCTTGGTTTTCGTCAAGCTGCTACTCTTGATCTTCATTTCTTACGCGTAAACTTTAACCACAACCTTTTGCGTAAATCTTAAGCATAGAGATCTTTCGTGTAAAACCTTTTTAGTAAAATCTTATGCGTAGAAACTGGAGATACAATCTTTTGCGTAAGAACTTTAGCGTAAACATTTTGTGTAAAGTTTGGTCTTACGCGTAAGTCTTTTGCGTAAATAAACTTACTAACTTTCCAAGCTAGAAGTTATGCGTAGGAGGAAGTATTTTGCGTAACTTTTGCTGTTTTGCGTAACTTGAGGGTTTTTTGCATAAGATTTGCAGAAACAGAGTATTTTGATTATTCTGACCACTTTTCCGACGAATTTTCTGATGATTTTTCCGATTACCTTTTTCCGACAGCTTACTGACCACGTTTTGAACAAAAGAATTCCAGCAAGAAAAGTCAAAGTACCAGTTTTGGACTGATGTAAAATATTGGATTGATTGAGTTTTGATATTCTACTATTTGGACTGAAAAAGCAGTAAATAAGCTACTAAAAAGCTGTAGATAAGCAGTTTGTCAATCTTGACTTTTTGGACCAAAATAAGCTTAAAGTAATCAGTATGGGACAAAAGGACTGTTTGGAGTTTGGAACTTAATAAGCTCAACCAAAAATTTTTAACTTTAAGAAATAAGCTTAAAAATAAGATACACAAAAACAGTATGAAAAGCTTTTGATAAGACTCAATAAGCACAAAATAAGCAGAAAAATAAGCTACTGATAAGCAGAAAATAAGCTCGAAATAAGCAAAACGAAAACTTTAAAAAACACAAATAACTTCTATATCATCTTCTAGCTCTTGATACCAATTGTTGGATCCCAAGTTTTAGATCATTCCACACATATGAGAAGGTTTAGAGAGATGAAGATGTATTTTAGAGAGAGAGTACAAGAGATGAAAATAAGAGAATTTCTTATTCCATAATCAACCAATACCCTCCTTGGAGGGTTTACAAGTGTATTTATACTCATTGTCTAGGGCATCTTACATGTTTCACATAATATCACTAATGGCCCTTAGACTTTAACAAAACATGTATTCTAAACATATTAAAACTTTAACATACTAATATAATATTGTAACCTATTACAAGACTCATTGACTCGATGATGATCGTCACTTCAAGCGTTACCAACATCTATCTTCTCTCTATTCATCTCTTCTCCTTCTCTCTAGAACCGACTCACACCACAGCCACACTTCACCGCCTTATCTCACCGTCGTTCCACCAACCATCGCTCCTCCACGCCATCACCGTCATCAAGACAAGGGAACTGTATGGGTGATATTGTTTGCATCGGTTGTTTGGTTCGAGATAACTACCACATCCACCACCATCACAGTCGAGCCACCATCACCCTCATCTCACCCCTATCCTACTCTGTTCATGGGAATGCTCAAACACATATTTAATTTATATTTTCTTAAATGTGTAATCGAATATAAAACGATGTACATTGATTTTCGTGGATTAAACTAGCCTAAAACATGTTTTTGATTATAAATTCGTGTGGTGGTAATCGTTGCAGGTAGACTTATTAAGACGAAATAGTTTTCCTGTTTATTGGAATGGAGACAATCGACGTGTTCTAAGAGGCCACTATTTTGCTCGTAAAGGGAGTCTTGATTGGTTTCAACTCCGGGGGGATGTTGCTGAACAGTTGGAGTTTGCTTATCGTAGTCGCGTAAGTGATCTATCAGAAGATTAACATAACATCTGTTATATAGGGAATTAACTCAAATATGGTTGCTTTTTGTCAAACTATTTCATTTATACCAGATGTGAGTGATTTGCTTGCTTGGTAATGTGTTTGACATTTATTTGTTCCAGGTAATTTGGCACGGCAGAACACTTCAACCATCTGGATTATTTGTTGCCCGAGTTGATATGCAAGGGTCTACCCCAGTATGTTGGTTTTTGATGCTAACCTTATATTTGGGACATCTAATTTTGTCGTCTTTTATGTAAGCATTAAGCACGTTACTTGTTTCTTTCATGGGCTACATCCTGTTTTCACGGGTGAGGATGATACATGGGATGCCTGGCTAAAAATTCCCTCATCTGGATATTCTGGCACACTTCATTTTCGGGGGACTGGAATTAAATTGAGGCATGGATATGCTCCATCTCAGTCACAAAAAGCCAACCCATGTAGTATATTTTTACGGTTTCATGGTTGGAAGATCTTATATTATATTATGCAGCATTATTAGTGCCTTGGTTTCTTACAGTTCATAGCATCTGTTTATAAGATGACTTGCTTTTTAGCAGATAGACTAAGAAATTGGACGATTATTATTCACATGTAAAACTAATGGCGTAGTGTATTGTGGATCAAAGGAAGAGAAAACAAAGACGGAGAATCTCCAGATGCTGAGATTAGTTCATTGGCAGATAAACTTGTAAATTTTACTTCAAATTCTATTATCATGCTTATATACCTGTAGCATTGACTGTGTACTAGCCGTACTAACTTTTAATACCAACATTTCCAATATTTTTTTTTGCAGAAAGAAGCTTATGAAAAGATCAAGTAAGTAACCTTGAATGTTGATGATGGCAATGATGCAATTGTATATATATTTGGTTCATTTATATACATTCGAGTTTTATTCAATTTGAAATACAATTGCGCATATATTTGCTTCATTTGTATACATTCTGTTTTATATATATACTAGCAGTTGTAACTCTACTCCAGCAGTACAAACGTAGTACTAGCAGTACTAACCATAGTTGTCAGGATCCCAATCCTGATTTTAGGATCTTACGATTTTACGATACTGCAAAGCAAAAATGATCCGGATCCTACATAGGATCTTTGCAAGCTTAAGATCTTATAGGATCCCGATCTTGACCATACGATCTTAATATCTAATCCGATCCGATCTTACTTTTCTCGGATTACAAACTAAAAAACTATAAATTAATGGGTTGTTTTTTTGTAAAATTCAAAAAACAAAATGTTAATCTTTTTAAACATTTCATAATTATAATTTAAAACGATATTTCTATGAAACATTCATAATATTTTGTGTCTATAATGTATAATAATTTATAGATTTGTATAATATTACAAAAACTATTAAGAAATAACATTAGAGTGGGATCTTACGATCCTCATCCGATCTTACGATCACGATCTTGCAAACACAAAAACGATCCTGGGTAGGATCCCGATCTTGAAAACCTTGGTATTAACATTATTGGTCACTCTTTGTTTAACTCGATGTGTGACTAAATATTACAAAATGCCACACAAACTAAAAATTCATGTGACCATTGGATGAACATTAGTCACACAAAACATACATGTCTGCACTTTAAACATCATATGGTCACACTTATTAACACTTTTGGCCACTGTTTGCTTAATTGTATGTGACTAAATACCCAAAACAAAGATGCTTTGTGTGACTAAATATTACAAAAGGCCACACAAACATAAAATTAATGTGGCCATTGGATGATCAATAGTCATACAAAATACACATTTCTTCACTTTAAAGAGCATATGGTCACACTTTTGCCACTCGATGCTTAATTGTATGTGACTAAATACCCAAAACAAAGATGCTTTGTGTGACTAAATATTATAAAAGGCCACACAAACATAAAATTAATGTGGTCATTGGATGATCAATAGTCACACAAAATACACATTCCTTCACTTTAAAGAGCATATGGTCACACTTATTAACACTTTTGGCCACTCGATGCTTAATTGTATGTGACTAAATACCCAAAACAAAGATGCTTTGTGTGACTAATTATTACAAAAGGCCACACAAACTAAAAATTCATATGACCGTGAGATGAACAATAGTCACACAAAATACATATTTGTTCACTTTAAACTTTAAAGAGCATATGGTCACACTTATTAACACTTTCGGCCACTTTGTTTTAAATTGTATGTGACTAACTCCAAAAAAGCAACACCCGTTGTGTGACTAAATCATCACAAACGTCACATTTATTGTATATTCATGTGGCCACAGGACGGGAAATAGTCACACAAAATACACATTTACTAGAAAGAATCATCTCAAATTTCACATATATTATATATTTATGTGGCCAAAGGATGCACAATAGTTACTCTCAAAAAACATTTGTGTGACTATAAGGTGTTTACGGTCATGGATACTGACTAATCCAACAAAACTTGTGCCTAATTTGTCACACATATTCGGGGTTTTGGTTACTCTTTTTTGATGGAAAAGGCCACGAACTCAACAAGGTCACTATATGCCACCTACGGTGGCGGGACCTTTTGTGACACACAACGAAAAAAAAGTGTGTGACTATATGCATATCGTCACACATTTTTGGTGTAACCAATACAACTTTTTGTACCAGTGGTAGAAAGATCCCAATAGTTTACTTGGGAGCGAGAGGATCAGTTGAGACTCAATTACCCACACCTGTTTGACCATAGTACAAGCTGAATTTTGAGGACAAAATTCACTTAACGGGGGTAGACTATAACAACCTGCATTTTTCCATGTCTTTACTCAACCTCAAACTCGAAACTGTTTACTTTGGATATTTAAATTTTCACTTTTACGTGTACCCGGTAAGTCAAATCGCGTAACCCAAAAAATGATTTTAAACGTAAATTGGCATTATACACGTAGAATATATATCATATGAGTATTTTAGTCACAGTTTATAAGTGTACATTTTTATTTTTCAAGTTTACGTGTTCGCTTAACTCACAACCGGGGAGTTATCCCGCATACAACATTATTGAACACGTACCAACGTTAGAAAAAGTATTATATACTCACAATAAACTCACCATGGTCATTTTATAATATTCACGTACATACATTGTCATTCTTACGTAAACCGCCCACGTAATAACGTTCTAACATTTCCGTGCATTCAAGCATTCATACTAAACACCACACTTACAATAGTTACCCTTAGTCTATGTTTACTTTTACAAAAATAAACTCTAACAACTTTTCATCACACGCTTCATCCTATTTATCCTCAACTTGCTATAACTAGTCATGTAATCTCAAAAATCCCAAAACCTTATCAAAGAACTATACCATTTACATGAATATTTCACCAAGACCAACAAAGCAAACCCTTTCTCACACCCCAAGGCCATATGGCCGGTTCACATATCACACATGCACTTTTATTTTGAAAATGTTTCCTAAAATGATTCTACACAAAGTTAGGTACATGATTTACATGTCTTGCTTACCACTTTTGCCAAATAACTAGCCACTTTTACCTACACTTTTCATTCATAAAAATTCAAAAAGCATCCTCTTTTATCCTAGCGCAAAACCCACGACCAAACCTTAAAAGCATACCAAATTCACTTTCAAAAATTTGTACAAGTATTTTCAAGAAGGTTTGGGCCAGTATACAAGGTTCTTGGCTAAATTGAAGCATCAAGGGTCTAGTCAAGGTGATTTCGTGGGTTAGTAGAAATATTGGAAGCTTGGGTATACTAATGTTGTTGTAGAGCTCTAATCATCACATTCATCACATCATTGTAAGGATACAATTTTTACTTTTTCTTTTCATATTTTGCATACACATATACATTATTTTCATACTAGGTTTATCACCATAATATGTTGTGAAAAATATTAGGTTTGTAGTGTAACTTGCAAAAATATGGTTTCATATGTTAAAACATGTTAAAGTGTTAAAAATGTGTTAAAAGTGACTATCACGAAAAAAATACTTGTTGGCTGTTACAAATCCACTCATACAGAAAAATGGACTTTGAAACAGTAGGGTACGATTATAGAAATAGAAAATAGACCCAATAACCTAAACTTGGCCACTTGAACCACTAAAAACGGGTTTATAACGAAAAAGATACATTTACTTGAAGTTATCTCGAAAATAAAATATACTTGCTGTCCTAAATAAAGTTTTACAGAAAAACGAGCTTATATTTGATAACTTTTGACTAAAACAATAGGAAATAGACTTAATAACGAAAAGGTGGTCGCTTGAATCATTAAAAACGGAGCTAAAACGAGAAAGATACGTTAAGTTGAAGTTACGACCAAAAAGTAAAAATACAATCAGACCTGAGACCATAAAAATAACCTGTCGAAACGAGTTTTCTGGGAGACCATGTTGGTGTCTGTTTTTCTCACAGTTAGGTTCAGTTATGGTAAAATTATATCAGTGAGACTTAGTTAGAATACATTGTCTAGATTCCAAAAAGTCCAGCCACTTATCACACCGAATTATACCGAATAAGTTAAGGCCTCGTAAATTTACCCGAAAACCACCCAGAAATACTGAAAACAGCCTGAACGCATGATTTCATGGCCATTTTTATATAGGATCGAATCCGATTGAGCAGAGAGTCAGTTGCACACTTCTGTAGACCTTACTTCCTACTTTCCAAATCCACTGAGATCGAGCAAAAATACTAAATAAAGACTGTTTTACAGCCCGATTTACTTGACCACTTGACCATTTTGGAAATTTATCAAAGTACTGATTTCAGCTATAAATCCAACGTAAGACTTTATTTTTTTTTATTAAAACTTAAAAGCAACTTATTTTGGTGATAACAACTAGTAAAATGCATATGCACGATATACGTAACATGTTCACGACCTAAAGCACGTTATTTCACATTAGGTCGCGGTTAAGACTTTCGGGTTACATTTCAAGCTTTTGCATTTGTTTCCGTTATCGTTCCTTGCTAAGGTGAGTTCTCGTAGCCCCTTTTTCATAATGTTTTTCCTTGGGGGAAAATGGTACACAAATGTTGTTTTAACTGTTTTCATGCTGTGATACAATGTTTTCATGTTTTTTGACAATACGTGTGTTTGATTACAATATGTGACCCATTGTGATGACAAATTGTGTTTCATGTATGCGCAACTGTTTAACTCCATTTGGAGCCGAAACAATTTGATAGTACTATCCGGGGTAGCTCCCCACTATTAGTAACATGTGTGTAACATTATTGGTAGGTTCAATTGTCGTTAGCATTGTGTTTCATTTATATGCATATATTCGTATGTCTTGCTCACTATTGTCCTACGCTATACTATTTACAGCATCGTGGTTTAACTCTTAAACCTACAAGCTCACCAACTTTATGTTGACATTTTTCGAGTATCCATTTTCAGGTTTTAAGAATGAAGTTCCACTAGAAGGTTGAGTATTGGCCTGGCTTAGCAGACATAAGACAAGACTCTTTCGGGTTGTGTTTTCGAGGAGTTATGCATTTGGAATGTTCCCTTAAGATTTGATTATTGTAGTCTTATGTAGTAAGACTTGCAACTACCCGTATTTTTCGATCATTGTAACTTTGACTTATGTTGTGATTAATGCATTTAGTATTTCTCTATTTAGACACCTTGTGTTCTTGATCTTGAAGTCATACCCATAAAATGACATTCCGCTGCGCCATTTTTGGGGTGTGACACCGGTCACTCGTGATTCGGGGCGATAATCATAATAACGTCATACAAGTGTGCACTCCGCATAAACCCCAACTTGTTGAACATTTATCATGATTACACATTGGTCAAACTAAGTTAATCCATTACACTTAAATCATATTGGTGACGCAAAATCACCAACAGGTCAATCCTGACGTTTTTGGTGTTGTGGACAAGGTGATCGAAAAATGCCCCTATTAATTGTTATAGTAAATAAGAGACTATCTTTTATTCATTTCTCTTGCAACCAAAACCCGCATATCAACTATAAAACTTGGACACCATTTTAGTTGTTTTACTTTTGAGTTATTTACAAGTGGTTTACTAGTTAAACACAGCTGTCTAGTTATAAAACACGGTTGACATCACAATTAATTCAAGATTTGGAAAGTGTAAAGAAACATATACAAATCATTATTTTTTTTTATGAATGGAACTCGAAGTATTTGCAAGTAGAGGAACACCATCATTTATTAAAAACTGGTCTTTAATTTCTTTGTTAAACCATGAGCTCTTTTAAAGTTAATAAGTTTTCAAAAACAAATTCTAAGGTAAATCAAGTTTATAATTATTGATGAACACGAAAATAACAATAAAGAATATCCAGAGTAGTCAAACTATAAAGGTGTTTTACTATTTCAATTAATAAAGTACTCTCCTACTACTTAAAAACAAAAATAAATACTAATTTTTCCAACAAAAATATTCTTCTTTCCCTCCATTTAGAGGTGTCTTAGCAATGAAGACGTTATAGAAGCTTATCCTATATAACCTAGAGGTGGTGTCGCCTTTAATAGAGAATTGTATCCGCCGGTAAGGTCAAAATGCGCATGTATTACCCAAAAAAAAAGTATACAGATGTGAAAATCATTGACCATTTAAAATTCTATTGGTCAACCATATACTTCAAGTAAAACCATAGGTCATGTCATGTGTAATGCATAAGTAGCCCACTATACTAATATAACAGCCCAGTAATTATAAAGGCCCAATGAAATAAATCTTAATATTCAAAACAAGCTCGCACTCACTCAAGGCCCATTGTTTAACAAATTGAATTTCGTGACGCTAAGTCGCTAACAAATTGGAACTAAGATCATATGAAACCAAATGGATTTGTTTCGAAGTCAAAACATTCAAGGTCAATATTCTTGAGAGGTTCATGTGGGTGATTCGGGCTTAGCTAGAACTCCAATGACCTCAATATAAATATTTTAATGTAGAGGTAAAGGCAGGGACGAAGCTATCTGATGAACGGGGGGGGGGGGGGGGGATGGAGGGGCGATGCCCTCAACGAAACTCTTGTGAACACAAAAGTTAAGAAGAAAAATAATCATAACAATAGAAAAAAGCTGAAGTGCCCTTGGTAATTGGTATAACAATAGAAAAGCCCTCTACGCTTATTGATTAATCACGATCAGAGAGTCATGTTGGTGACTGAAAAAGGTTCTAGTTGGAAAAAATAGAGGAGTTGGAACTGGGAAGGTGGGGAAGTGGGATCGTGAAGAAGATGGGATAGGTTGGGTAGTGGGTAAAAGTAAGTCTGATGACGAAATGAGCAGGAAGGTATAATTGATGAAAATGGAGGAATGCACAAATCTCCTAATGTGGAAGGAGAAAGTGATCTTGAAGAGGTCGCTGAAGCCATTTTTGAGAAAGAACAATCACCTACTAACATGAAGGCTGACTGTATTGCTGTCCAGAAGGATACTCGTTCTGAAGACCTGTTCAATATTTATGAGTTGCTTACCAAGAATAAAGATAACAACAATGGCGATCTAAATTCTAATGATAACTTGAAATATCCCCCTGGATTTAGTACCGCAACTGATGAAGACGTTCAAAATAATCCTTTAAACGAGCTGGATGTTGAAGGTGATGACTATGTCCACAATGTTCAAGACGATAAAGTTGAATCCGCCGTGAAGAACTCCCCTTTTAATAGCTCAAAGAAAGATACGGATAGGTCTGTCTGCTCAGGCCACTTTAAAAAATGTAAAATACCACGTTTTGGAGATTCAATCTTACAACTCATGGATGAATTAATTAAAGTGGGACAAATTATGGGTTGCAATATGGAGGGATGCATGAAAAACATTGTTGACATCATTGATTCTCAAGGAGTGAATGATGGTAATTCACATGGTGCCACAAATCAGCCTCGAATATGAGCAAACTCGAGCGTTTTCTTATTTCTAAAGTTTTAATGAATTCATGTCCTAACATTTCAGCAATTACATTGGATCGTTACTTATCCGATCATAGGCCCATATTAATGCGTGAGTCTCATTTTGATTATGGTCCTGCTCTGTTTCGTTTTTTCCACTACTGGTTTGAATTGGAAAGTTTTGATAACTTTGTGGAACAAACATGGAATGATGCCAGTGTGACTGATTGGAATGCTATTTCAAAGTTAATCAAAAAATTTACGTACCTCAAAGAGAAGATTCACATGTGGATTAAAGCCAATAAAGAAAACTCAAATAATTATAAGCAAGGCTTAAAAATATGAACTTGTCAAAATTGACTTTCTGTTAGATAACGGGAAGGGCAAATTGGATATTCTCACTAAATGCGTGGGTATCTTTAAATCTTTACAAGATTTAGACAAGTTAGACTCGATGGAGATGGCGCAAAAAACCAAGATCGAATGGGCGATCGGAGGAACAAAAATTTGAAGTATTATCATGGGGTCCTAAATAAAAAAAGAAACCGACTTACTATCTGAGTTATCTTGGTAGAAGGTAGATGGATTGAATCTCCTTTATTGGTTAACAGTGGGTTTTTCTCTCATTTTGCTAGTCGTTTTGATAAACCTCCGTTATAACGTCTTCACATTGATATGGATTTTCCAAAAAAATTGAGCTTTGATCAACAAACTGATGTGGAAAACAATATCACTCGAGGTGAGATTAAGAAAGCTGTTTAGGATTGTCGGGTTGATAAATCCCATAGTCCAGATGGTTTTACTTTTGGCTTTTATCGCCGATTTTGGACCCTTATGGAAAATGATGTGGTAGAGGATGTTCTATACTTCATCCAATATGGGCAATACCCTAAAGGTAGTAATTCCTCCTTTATTGCTTTAATCCCGAAAACTCATGAGGCTAAAATGGTGAAAGATTTTCAACCTATTAATTTAATTGGAAGTTTATACAAGATCATAGCCAAGATTTTGGCAAATCGTATTGTCGTTGTTTTGGGGGACATAGTGAATGATGTTCAATTAGCCTTTGTTGCGAATCGGCAACTTCTAGATGGTCCATTCATTTTAAACATTGCCAGAATTTCCAAAACACTAAGATTCAACTAAGGATTGTTTATTACCACAATTTTCATGTAGAAGTAAGCTTAAAAAACACTAAAACTTGAAGAAAGTTGCAAACTTTAACACTTTAAAGATCAAATACGCTATTCAGAAACTTTGCAAGAACACAAAAGCACGAATCTTTAAAACTCAAATTTTAAAAAAATGTTAGAAATTTCTTGTTACAAAAGGTTTGTAACACTAGTTTGTAATAAAAAAAAGTGTCAAAACCAAAAAAAACAAGAAAATTAAGGATTTTTGTAAAAATAACGAGTAGAAAGATGTAGAAAACGTGACAAAACCAACTCAAAACACTCCTAAATCATTGTTACGCGATTGATACAACTTGTACGACCTTAGATATATAACTTTACTTCACAAATATTAAGCAAGGATTGGTGACTTGATGTATGTAGGTGTTTTCCCAAAGAGAGAAAGAGTAGAAAGAGAACATGTATATTATTCATAAAACACATACTTACATACAGAAGCACACCCTTACAAAATGACAAGGTATATGTCTTTTATACTTAGGCTCATGTGCCTCATGGGCTTTGCCATGGGCCTCGTTGTGGGCTTTTACATGGAGTGGATTGGGATTGTTGATTACGTTAAGATACAAGGCTAATATTATATAAACTACTAACCTATTAGCTTAGCCTAATCCACGAGCCCATTGACTAATCTATGACATTTTTTATAATGTGTTACAAAGTTCCTATGACTAGAATGACCGCCACTTATATGTTGGGTTGCGTTCGAGCCATTTCTGCCAACTCCTACCGGTAATTGCCTTAATCTTTGTGAACGGACTAATAGGTTTAGATGTCCTAATCTTGGCAACTACATGTGTATTCGTAGAATCTATATCTGTCTTAGAAGCAATAGTGTTATCTAAATCTTTTCTTTACCTACTTTAACAACATGCAATTAGATAAATAACCTCGTCGTAGTTTGCTCTCTCTTTGGCGATTTTGGCAACCGAACTAAAACAACCCTTATTCTTCCATTCTATTACTCTAAATCTAATTCCTGCTCCTCTAACTACTTACTGATTATGTTATTCGTCATTTATAGGCCAAGACTAATTCAATTGTATTTAGGGGTTTCGAATATTTTTTTAGCGTTCTGATAGTTATTTAATTAATTGCATCTTTATTGTCTATTTTGCATTAATTATTCCCAATCTTTCTTGTTGATTTGTTATTAATAAAGGGCCGTAAGTTTATATATCAATTCGACGTAAATTGATTAAAGTAAAGTGTGACTAAGTGGAATATGTTAGATATCTATTAAAGTATGTGATAGTGTGAATATGGTTAATTACG
Organism: Artemisia argyi; assembly: GCA_030686995.1. NCBI lineage: Eukaryota > Viridiplantae > Streptophyta > Magnoliopsida > Asterales > Asteraceae > Artemisia > Artemisia argyi. The sequence continues at coordinate 43,791,984 of CM060698.1, forward strand.
AATTTATGAATGTTTCATGCGATATAGCACCCTTCGGTGTAACGGAAGGTGCCCTTTGAGGGTAAGAGATAGGAAACTTTAGGGTAAGTGAAAACACCCATTGGGAGAAGTAAATGAACAACCCTCGGAATAACGCATGGTATCCGGTGTGGTAAGCAAAGAGGAGGAAATGAGATGAGATATGTTATAAAAGATTTATACTGTTTAAAAGAGTTTTAATTTGTTAATTATAAATGGTTTTGGTTTTTAAAGAGTTGAAATGGTTATGGTAGTTATGTTTCGTTAAATTATTTCCAATTATTTATCAAGCGAAAACTTACGTTTTAGTTGTCAAATGTTTTGTAGGTTCTCAAGTTGCAAGGTAATGATAATGAGTTGTGTTGATTAGAAGAGGAAGTGCAGGTTACTCGTCCTTGTTAGTTTAGAAGGCGAGTAAGTCTTGAAAACTGTACTGCTAGAACAAGTTAAACCCCTAAGTGTCTTCGTTCTAAAAAATCCATCGAGTGTGTCCATTCTAAAAAATCCCCAAGTGTCACGTAAACTCGAGTCTTTTGAATAAACAAGTTTTTTAAGTCAAGATTTACAGTATGATGTTTGTAAACAACTTATGTGTAAAGTTAAATAAAATTGATCATTTGGATTGTTTGGAATAGCCTCCATAATTTGTGAAAAATCGCTTCCACGTGTTTTGGAAGGAATTTATGTTTTTGTACACACACTGGTACAAAAAGTTGTATTGGTCACGCTAAAAATGTGTGATGATATGCATATAGTCACACACGTTTTTTTCGTTGTGTGTCACCATATGTCCCGCCACCGTAGGTGGCATATGGTCACATTGTTGAGTTCGTGGCCTTTTCCATCGAAAAAGAGTGACCAAAACCCCGAATATGTGTGACAAATTAGACACAAATTTTGTTGGATTAGTCATTATCAGTGACCGTAAACACTTTATAGTTACGCGAATGTTTTTTGAGAGTAACTATTTTTCAGCCTTTGGCCACATAAATATATAATATATGTGACATTTGAGATGATATATTCAAGTAAATGTGTATTTTGTGTGACTATTTCCCTTCCTGTGGCCACATGAATATACAATAAATGTGACGTTTGTGATGATTTAGTCACACAATGGGTGTTGTTTTTTTGGAGTTAGTCACATACAATTTAACACAAAGTGGCCAAAAGTGTTAATAAGTGTGACCATATGCTGTTTAAAGTGAAGAAATGTGTATTTTGTGTGACTATAGATCATCCAATGGCCACGTAAATTTTATGTTTGTGTGGCCTTCTGTAATATTTAGTCACACAAAGCATGGTTGTTTTGGGTATTTAGTCACATGCCATAAAGCAAACAGTGGCCAAAAGTGTTAATAAGTGTGACATATGCTGTTTAAAGTGAAGAAATGTGTATTTTGTGTGACTATTGATCATCCAATGGCCACATGAATTTTATGTTTGTGTGGCCTTTTGTAATATTTAGTCACACAAAGCATGTTTGTTTTGGGTATTTAGTCACATACCATTAAGCAAACAGTGGCCAAAAGTGTTAATAAGTGTGACCATATGCTGTTTAAAATGGCCACGTGAATTTTATGTTTGTGTGGCCTTTTGTAATATTTAGTCACACAAAGCATGTTTGTTTTGGGTATTTAGTCACATACCATTAAGCAAACAATGGCCAAAAGTGTTAATAAGTGTGACCATATGCTGTTTAAAGTGAAGAAATGTGTATTTTGTGTGACTATTGATCATCCAATGGCCACGTGAATTTTATGTTTGTGTGGCCTTTTGTAATATTTAGTCACACAAAGCATGTTTGTTTTGGGTATATAGTCACATACAATTTAGGAAACAGTGGCCAAAAGTGTTAATAAGTGTGGCCGTATGCTGTTTAAAGTGAAGAAATGTGTATTTTGTGTGACTATAGATCATCCAATGGCCACATGAATTTTATGTTTGTGTGGCCTTCTGTAACATTTAGTCACACAACGAATAAAGCAAATAGTGACCAAAACTGATAATAAGTGTGACTATATACATCTTTTAGTCACATTTAAGAAATCAATATATATCAAAACAAATTCAAATACAATAAAATTGTAAATATAAAATCCGTATATAACTCTATACCCTAGGACCTCCTTTTAAACACCAAGGAGTCCTAGTCGGCTTACAATACTTTCCTAACTATCTATAATCTTTTTCATAAACAACTAATACATATCATACTATACAAGCAATACTAACTATATGAAACAACACTACTAACTTATAACTAGCAGTTGTAACTAATACATTAGCAGTATTAATGTCGAGCAGTCTTAATCTCTTAGCAGTCCACACTTTATACTAGCAGTACTAACTTTCACTAGCAGCACTAACTTTTGTACTAATCTCATCATCTGGATATTCTCCGTCTCTTTTAAGTAGAAAACACAAAAGTTAGAAGCACATACAATATCCTTTCTTGCCATCGATGACTGTGTTTGATTTGTATGTGTATGTGCATGTGCATGCATTTAAGAGATAAGAATAAATTTACCAAGAGCTGCCGGAAAAGCGGTCTGATGTGTCATCTGCTTTCAAATACCAATTTTGCTGCAGTTGTAGAACAAAACGAGCAGACAGTTTAGTGTTATTAATCTGTATGAATTTAACGGGTATCGCAAATAGAATTAGAAAAGCCCTCTAATTAAAAAATACCTTCATGCAGTTCAAGCTGGTCAAATGGAGAACAAAGTGTCTTTGCAGCTCCGACCTCCCCTATTGTCTTAGCTTTCACATCCTTCTCGACTTCCTGAAGCATGGATTACATTTATAGGTCAATCTATAATACATTTATAGGTCAATCTATAATACATACAGATAACTCCACACTAGTAGTATAAAGCCCACCAGCAAACTTCTCCAGCTCACTATTTTTCCCTTTCACAACAGGGACGGCCAAGTACTCGAACATCATCTCCCCACTGCCAGATAAAGTAGTCCATATGTGGGATGTTGAAGACGTGAAGATAGCCTGACTATAAGCTCGATTGCATGACCTCAATATGGACTCAATTGCAGCTTTTGCTTTTGGAACATAATGGCCAATGTCATGAGCTGCCAATGAAGCACAATGATAGAAAAAGGTCAAAACAAGGTTGTAAATAGTGTTGTTCAAATGTATCTCTAGACAACGAGTTAAACTAATTAATGTTACTCGAAGATGCTTGTCATTTACTTACAGCTATATGTTTGCTTCATACCATAAGTTAAGCGCGGGGTGTGCACCAGGTGGAGGCCAGTTACCCTTTCCACCATCTTCAAGCGGTGCTAAAATGTTTGACAAAATATTGCAAAGTGCATGGTGAAGTTCACTCTTTCATTTATGGGGAGCACGATTTAGAGGATTGGCTTTTGCCACAAAGGAAGACGAATTGAAGCATTTAGACTGTCATCTGTCTTGACCTACCCAATGGTATTCACAGTATTACTATATAATTTTCTTTAACAAATAAAACAACTAACTCAAAATTAATATGTTGTATCTTTAGGTAGCGCATTCCATTAATGATAATGATTGTTTCACTTCAAGCACCACTGGTATCAATCCGCCGAGTTAGCATATACCCCGAGCTTCAGGTAGCGCATTCCATTAATGATTCTTTCTTAAAGGATGAAACGAATTGAACCCTAATTTCAAGAAAACATAACAGTTAATTAAAACCCCCAAAATCAACGAGATTAAAAACCACAAAAAAGGAACAAAATCAAAAGATAAATCTTACCAATAAAACTCAAAGCTTGGTGGCGTGTCTTTGGTTTCTCCCAGATCCGGTATTTTTGTGAGGTGTACTTAATCATCTTTATATACGATCTTTGATGATAAAAAAATAATAATAATTAGATTCAAGACTAGTGTTTTTTCCTGGTGTTGTAGGTTTGGAAACCGGCAATTAGGGCTGTAAACGAACTGAACATTCAGTGAACATTTCATGAACCGTTCGGTAAAAAGTTCGTTTATGTTCGTTCGTTTATTAAATGAACGAACATGAACAATATTTTATGTTCGTTTAGTTAAATGAACGAACATGAACAAAAGTCTCGTTCATTCATTTATGTTCGTGAACGTCTGATTATGCGTTCGTTAAAGTTCGTTTATGTTTATTTATCAATTTATGTTCATATATAATATCTTTTAATTTTATAATTTTAAAAATTGGTTTGTTTAAACAAAACAACACTTATAAAACATTATATTATGAAGAATTTATTAAAGTTTATGTTTGTTTGTCTAATTTCATTTACGTTTGATCGTTTATATTCGTTTAGCGTTCGTTTAGTGTCTTAATGAACGGACATAAACGAACATGAACAACTCATTTTCTTAATAAACGAACATGAACAAGAAAATTCGTCTGTTTAAGCGTCTCCGTTTATTTGTTCGGTTAAAATTAAATGAACAAACATAAACAGGGCTCCGTTCGTGTTCGTCCGGTTCGTTTACAGCCCTACCGGCAATATGTGAAATAATTGATTAAAGGTGTGTGGTTTTTTGTGGATTAACTGATTTGGGGGATAATTGGTTTTGTTGGGGGGGGGGGGGGGAATTGATTTGGGGATTATGATTGTGGTTTATTTTGTTCGGTTTTCAAATTGATGTATGGAGGGATAATTTGATTTTTGGAGAAAACTTAGAGCGGGACACTGAAAATGTGAGAGGGAAATCTAATGGGGAATTGATTTGGGGATTATGATGGTGGTTTATTTTGTTTGGTTTTCAAATTGTTGAATGGAGGGGATAATTTTGATTTTTGGAGAAAACTTAGAGCAGGACAACTGAAAATGTGAGAGGGAAATCTAATTTAATTTATACTAGACGAGTACCCGTGCATAGCAACGAGATTTTTATAGCGGTAGATAGTTTATTGATAAAAAAAATTATAGGTTATAAACGAAAAATAATAAAAGTTTGAATATTTGGGAATTAAACATAATGTTTTGAAACCCGGTTCGACTCGGGTGGTTCAACCGGTTGAACCGTTCCGGGTGAAAAATGAGTCGATTTAAACCTGGTCAACTTGTTAGGTTGGATCGAAAATGGGTCAAATTAAACTGGGTCAACCCGCCGGGTTTGAAGAGTCCCAGGTCAACCCGGTTTGTGTTTATTTGGTTGTATTTAATTTCATAGATCTGTTTTTAATTGGTTGTACAATGTGAATAAATAATTGTACTTTTAAGTAATGGATAATGTTTTGAAACCCGGTTCGACCCGGGTGGTTCAACCGATTGAACCGTTCCGATCAAAAAATTGGTCGATTTAAACTGGGTCAACTTGCTAGGTTGGTTCGTAAATGGGTCAAATTAAACCAGGTCAACCCGCCGGGTTTGAAGCGTCCCGGGTCAACCCGGTTTGTGTTTTAATTGGTTGTATTTAATTTGGTAGATCTGTTTTTAATTGGTTGGACAATGTGAATAAGTCATTGTACTTTTAAGTAATTTGGTAGATCTGTTTGTTTAAGATGAGAGGGCCCACAACTATGGTAATGAATGATAGAAATCCTCCATACTCTATATACCTCAAAAGAGTAAGGTGTGAATCTTTCTTACCGAGGGGCCCACCACTACTATCAAAATCATTCATATTGTGATTGATGGCTACATACCAAACGCACCCTTAATTAATCTTTGTTTATATTAGAAGCGAAAATGAGCCGAGCCGATCGTGAAAAACTCAGGATCATATTAATGAGCCGAGCTTAAATGAGCTCACGAGCTCGAGCCTAAGTTGCAGCTCTTCTATCAATCGGTCTCGAGGCTGAGTTTTACATAAAAAACTTGATTTGGCTCACGAGCCTAAATGACACTAAGATATTTTACATATTAAACATGTATAAAATGTTATGCATTTGTATTATAGGTGAACTTATTAACAAGCTCGATAAAAAGCTTATTAAAGAGCTCAAAATAGATAAATTACGAGCCAATCTCGAGCTAAACTCTAATTTTTTCTTAATGGCATAAATGAGCCGAGCTCAAGCCAACTAGTGTTAGTTCGAGCTAATTCTTATCGAGCTTTAAGCTCAAGCTCAAGCCTATATATATCAAATGAACTCGAAATGTTTAATGAGTTGAGCTTAACCTTATATAAGTTCGACGCGAGTTATTGTTGAGTTTTCAATTCATAGGTTATATTAGAATTTTTATTTGAGTTTACAACTTATTTAGTTTTGCTAAATTCAAAATTTTAAAAGTGGCTTATAGTGTCATGTTATCGACCAATACATTCCTGGTGATCGACAATGGGTAACACACTATTGGGTAATGGGTCATTGCATTATGCTTTACCAAAGCATATTTTTTCATTACCTTTCCCATTCTTCACCCCCTATAATTAACCCCCTACCAATTAGCATTAGGGGTGTTTAAATCATGGTTGTCAGGATATCGATCATGATCTTAGGATCTTACGATTTTACGATACTACAAAGCAAAAATGATTCGGATCTTACATAGGATATTTGAAAGCTTAAGATCTTATAGGATCTCGACCTTGACCATAGGATCTTAAGAAAACGATATTACAAAACTATGATATATAATAATTTTATGTTTATGATATATAATAATTTGTAAATTTTTATAATATTACAAAACTATTAAGAAAATGACATTATAGTAGGATCTTAAGATCCCGATCCGATCTTACGATCACGATCTTGCAAAGACGAAAACGAACCTGGGTAAGATCCCGATCTTGAAAACCTTGGTTCAAATAACCCGAGAAACCGACAAACCAAGCATTTGGTTTCGGTTTTTACTTTTAGATATCCGTGGTTAACCGAACCGAGCCGTATCTTTACTACATATAAAGGAAAAATGTTCAAAGTGGAAAAGTGAATTAAGTCAAGCAATGTGAAATGTTGAAAAATCTGAAATTATGAAATATAATTAATACTCTTATTAAAACACCCCATTACTTAAAAGTACAATGATTTATTCACATTTTACAACCAATTAAAAACATATCTACCAAATTAAATACAACCAATTAAAACAATTAATACAAATCACAAACCGGGTTAACCCGGGACGCTTCAAACCCGACGGGTTGAACCGGTTTAATTTGACCCGTTTTCGACCCAACCTAGCAAGTTGACACGGTTTAAATCGATCAATTTTTCGACCGGAACGGTTCAACCGGTTGAACCACCCATGTCGAACCGGGTTTCAAAACATTATGTATAATTCACAAATCTTCAAACTTTTATTATTTTTCGTTTATAACCCATACACTTTTTTATCACTAAAACTATCTGCCGCTATAAAATCCCGTTGCTATGCACGGATACTCGTCTAGTATAATATAAATAAATTACCCCTACCAAGAGTATCAAAAACACTTCACTCGGATCTAGGGTTTTGGTCCTCTCTTTCTTATCAAAGACACTTCGAACACTTCAACATAATCCTCTCTTTCTCTCTCACACTCACAGTTGCAACTCACTCGGATCTAGGGTTTTCATCCTCTCTTTCTTATCAAACACACTTCGAACACTTCAACATAATCTTGTCTTTCTCTTTCACACTCACAGTTGCAACTCACTCGGATCTAGGGTTTTGATCCCAAATCTCAAAAAGCTGATAAGATCACAAATTAATTAATGTAATCCAAATACCCCCTTAGAGCTATTTATTCTTAGGCTTAGGTTGATTATCTGTTATAATAATTGCATTGCATTTGTATTGATAGAATAAGGAAGAACATGTTGTGTTGTTTTTGCGAATAATTAGAGCAAAAGAGTTATTAAGGTTTGCTTGGATTAGCTTATTTTATCTTAGGCTTAGGTTGACTATCTGGTATAAGAATATTGTTGTATTTTTATTGAGAGAATAAGGAAGAAAAGTGACGGATGTGTGTGCGAATAGTTAGGCTAAAATATCCAAGTATCAAAGATGGAAGAAGTATCATCGATGGAAGCAAAGACACCACTTTCAAGTATGAACATAAACTTGTTCTGGTGTTTCATCCATCGATGATTCATCTTTGCTCTTTGCCAAAATACAGAAACAATTATCAAGTATAATTTGTAGGTTCGATGCTTGAATTTAGCGTCTTCGTCTTCCAGCATGTTGGTAGGTTAGAGATTCAAGGTTGAATAATATGTTGTTGTTGGCTAGGGTAGAAAGGATGGTAGTTCATTGCATTGTTAATATAAATTTTATATTATTTCATTCATGCACAATTAGCTCTCTAATGTCGTAGAATCTACATAATTAATATGTATGTTCGTCACATCTAAGGGAGCAATATAAATGATAGCAAGAATCTGTTTTCTAATAACTTAAAGCTCAATGATTAGGGCGCTCTATATAGCGTTGTAGATGGTTCCATTGGTTAATTTGGAAAACGTCTACTACCATTTGTGTGGTTATTAGACGGTACTGCAACGTTAGATAGATTGCGCCTGATCATTGAGACGTCTTCAATGCTATAATGATATACTGTGTACTGTTCATGACATGCCACACTCCATTATCGCATTCAAGATGAGTGATGTTACTTAGTTTCTATTCTTCACTCAACATTTGTAGATTGTTTGTATTACTTTGAGTTTGGAATTTCAACATACCTTTCCATTCTAACTTCCCATACTGTTTCTTTTGTTTTTTCAACAATCTAGCAATGCGGCTGGTGAAATCCTTTGCTCAAAGGGAGTTGAAAACGACAAAAAGGAGCAGTAGTGGGAAGTTAGAAGGGTTACGTATGTTGGTTTATTGCATTCCATTCTTTTTTATGATCTAAAACCAACCATCCACCAGGTAATGTGGCCATTGGAGTTCCAAGAACAAAACACACCCTGAATTGCAACATTATCTTTTATTTCATTTACACTATATTTTTTTTTTATTTTAATATATTTTTTATTTTTTTGCAGAAATCATTAAAATTGACAGCAGTGACTCAAGTTCATTTCACATATCAAGCAGTTCTGAAGGTCCTCCAAATACATGGGCAGACTACTTTCCAAAGAGATATTCTGGATCAGGCACAAAAAGGAATATGCTAGGAAGGTTAAAACTCCAAAAAAGACTGCCAAAGAGCTTTTTGATGAGAGGGTTCAGGTGCTAGGCCTGCCCAATGCTAAGACTTGTGAAGACAAAGCTATAAAACCATGGGAACCAAAAATGCCCAAAGTTTGTTCAAAAGGGAAGGGTAAAAAGAAAATGTATTAGTTGAGTTAGGAAGTAATTTGAATAAACCTTGTAATCCTTTTGTACTATTTTCTTTGTTTTTATGAATAAACATGTTGTAATCCTTTTAGATTAGTAAAATTTTAGAATGTGTACCTTTTGTTAGAAGTATTTTGTAATTTTTCATTTCAAGTTTTAATGGAATATGTTTAATTTTAATTCCCGTACTTTGTCATTGCTAAATTTTCTCATTAATTGTTATAATATTTTGATTGTTGTGTTCATTAACAAGAACTTGGGATATATTTTGTATCATGTTAATCAAAAGTTATCAAAGTCAAAAGTTTCTGCTGCTAAGAAAACGTTACTGCAGGTGGGTTTGTACTGCTAGATATGCGAGTGCAGGGGTGGATTGGTAACATTTACACTTAATTGTTACAATATTTTGATTGTTGTGTTCATCAACAAGAACATGGGATATATTTTGTATCATGTTAATCAAAAGTTATCAAAATCAAAAGTTTCTGCTGCTAAGAAAACGTTACTGCAGGTGGGTTTGTATAGCTAGATATGAGAATGCAGGGCTGGATTGGTAACATTTACACTTAATTGTTACAATATTTTGATTGTTGTGTTCATTAACAAGAACTTGGGATATATTTTGTATCATGTCAATCAAAAGTTATCAAAATCAAAAGTTTATGCTGCTAAGAAAATGTTACTGCAGGTGGGTTTGTACTACTAGATATGAGAGTGCAGGGCTGGATTGGTAACATTTACACTTAATTGTTACAATATTTTGATTGTTGTGTTCATTAACAAGAACTTCGGATATATTTTGTATTATGTTAGTCAAAAGTTTCTGCTCGGTTCAAAATAAATAAATAAATAAATAAAAATCAAAAGTTTCTGCTCCTAAGAAAACGTTACTGCAGGTGGGTTTGTATTGCTAGATATGAGAGTGCAGGGGTGGATTGGTAACATTTACACTTAAGGGTTTAAATCCCCAATTAACTAGTTATAAGGCCGTATAAGCCACTTTCGTACAATAATGTCAACCTACATAGTTTACTACATAACATTGTCTATGGATAAACCCATATGGTTCATCCTACATTAGCTAATTACATACCATTGTCTAGTGACAAACCCATTTGGTTTATCATACATCAGATACTTACAAAAAAGTTTATCCAACTTAGAAAAACTTTCAAACATTGTTTCACCCATCAACAAACATAAAACCATCAACAACCATCAAACCATCAACACACATCAAACCTTAAGACTCTTTGGGACCAGTTTGTGTCATCTATTAAAAAGAATCGGACCCATGCAGCTGCACCAAAGCCGGCTTCCTGTCTCAACTCCCTGTAACCAGAGCATGAAACAATAAACACCTTCCTCCTCACCTTCCCTCGACCAGGTACCACCACTTTTCTCTCACGTACTTGGAACACTTTCTGTATCATTTGGTGCTTCACAACAGCGACAGAGTACCCATACAAGTTGTACTTGTGCACAATTTTTGATGGTATAGTCTGTTACAAATGTACAAAGTTACAACTGCTATAGATTGATAGTTGTTTAGTTTGTAATCTCATTGAAATTGTAGCATAATTACAATTTGACAAATTATCAAAGTTTTCAAGACACTTACTAGTTGTCCATTTCTCCAGAAGCATGCAGTCAGTGGTTGGTAGATTATCCTTGGTCGTGGACAGTGTGAAACGACCATCTTCACATCCAGTTCATCCGTCCAGCTTCGAAATCTGAATTTAATAATACAAAATGAGTGAGTTATAGATAATCCAAAATGTTATAAAGATATCATATACTTGATGTAGTTAAAGCTAATAAAGGAAAAAAAATACCATAGTCATGTGGTTGGTGACACAAGGCATTCATGGCAATATTGGTGCTGTATGTCTCCACAGTTGTGATGGCCCTCCATCAGGTTCAAACAACATCACATTAAATTCCTAGCCCGGGTAAACCTGAGTAAAAACCATCCACTGACCATCCTTTAAATTCAAGTCTCGAGCGAGTGTCACCCAACCACCGCCATAGAAAGAGTGGACGTATCGACCATAGAGATGATCACTGGCCACCCTAACATTGTAGTCAGTCGTATTAGTGGAAACCACGACCGAATCAGTAGGGGTTGGACCATCCAGATATCTCAGAAAGTCTTCCTCCAACGACTGCATAAGCATAGATGTGTCTATCACATGCACTAAACATCTCCAAAATGGGGCACTCTCGGGTTCATAATTATGAAACTCCAACCCATCCTCACCATAGCAAGTTACATAAAACACATCCTCACCTTCTTCAACAAAATGTATGTACTCAATAGCAGAACATGAGATGTTGTGAATGACAAAATCATTCCACCTTGCTCCCTTAACAACACACTTAAATTGTGAGACTCTCCTTACACGAACTTTCCATCTAACCCCCCCACAGTTAACTAAGAAAATAAAACCATTGCCAGTATAGAAACCTCCTAGAACATAATCATATGCAGTTCCTGTATATGAAGATAAAGTATACAAATGAAAACACAACTAAAAACTTAATCCATGCATATATCTTGCATCAAGTACTATATAACACAGACAAAAAAAATTTGAAGTCAAAGTTTGTAACACCCCCAAATTTGGGATACGCAACGGAATTAAAGCTGGGTGTTACTCGACGGCACAACAGTTATATTAATAGAAAACAATCTCTAATTGAGTTGTTTTAGAAATTTTATTATTCAAATATCAGAGTTTACAAAATGAGGTCCCAGTAGTTTTACAATTTGTTAAATACTTTATCAAAGAATAATAAAATTTTAGCCTTCCTTTCGTATCCATGCTTTTCCGTGCCATCCTTGTTTGTTATGGACCTGAGATAAACATGCTAAAAAGTCAACACAGCAGTTGAGTGAATTCACAGCGTTTATAAATAATAATTTGAACACAAGTTAGATAGTTACAAAACGAAGTATTGCAAGGTAACATATTGCCCTAAGTCTCATGAACGCAAACGTTAACAATAAGCATCATAGTAAAGAGTTATGATGTAGATTACTGACATAATTAAATGAAAGTAATAATGCCTTCCGGTAGGAGTTTATCGTTTTCCTATGTAAACGAGGGTCTTTATCAAAAATGGCAACAATGACAACTTAGGCAATATCAATCAGGATAGCATACAGAAAAATACTTGTGTTCGATTTTGTAGCATGTATCTCCCCACAAGTTTGAAAAACGTATTAAGAATAAAATAGTGGGACTATGAACTCACCTCGGATGATATGGTAGAATGGATGAGAAACAACTTAAATAAAGTTGATAAACGTCTCCGACACGACACCTGAGTTGATTATGTCAAGTTTCAGTATTCGTATTTACGTATATGTAAGTTTATATTTATCGTAAAGGTTTCGTTAACAATTATTATTTTAGTTATTATAACATGAAGTCTCTTCAAAAGTTATTTGTATTAAGATTTTACCATTTTTCCTATTTATGGTTTGTTATTCGATATTGATATATAAGTTTTTATAACAAGTCCTGAATCGTTATAACGTTAAACATATTTCTTATATAAGTTTTATAAAAAGCGTTCCTATCATATAACTATTCCACGTGTTTTATAAAATAACTCGAATCCTTTAATGTGTTAAAACATATTCCCGAATCACTATATAATAAAAATATATTATTAGACTTTTTATACAAATATTACACTTTTTTACCCTTATAGTTTCAAAAATGACACTTTATACCCACAACTATTGTTTGTTGACAAAAAAGCCCTTGTACTAATTAATTTATAAAACTTACATGTTTGGCCCAAGAAAACTCCACCTTTTATTTATTACAAAATATACCCCTTTAGTTTTTCAAAAATAATTATAAAATTATTATTTGTATGTATTTCGAGACAAAAACGAGCGAAGTTTTAGACAAATCCGTACAATGTTTTTACAACTTTCTTGATCTTTTCAAAAGTTTGCCAGGTGGTCTGTCCAACGGTTTAGACTAGAGGTCATGAGCTTTTATGGTTTGCTCGTAATAGTTTTCTAAAGTTGGGTCTTTAAAATTATATTTTTAACGTTAAATACCATGTATTTATTCCAGGTTTTAGTGGACGATGGTCAGAATTAGGACTCAATATAATCAAGGTTACTTAATCATTTTCCTACATTCTTGATCCTGCTTAATCTATGCTAGGTGGTCTTCATTTTGCCCCTGAGTTTAGGTTCTTAGGTGATCGTTTGATAGTCGAATTAAATACACAAAGTTAGCACCTTGGAGCCTAGTCTCGATAATAAATAGAATGCAAAAATGAGTTGGTTCTTGATTTTAAAGCTTATGACCTGATCTTTTAAGCATTATAACATGTATACAAACCTACCTAGTGTATTCTTGAAAGGTTCTAAGGTCTCTTGTTTAGAAAACATGTCGAAAAAATTTAAATACGGGTGTTTGGTCTAGTGACTCACTTCAAGAAAAAGACCCAAATAAAAACGTAGAATGTGCATCTTTTGGCCAAGTCTTGGGGGCAAATTGAAGTGTGCTAGGTGGTGTTTAAAATGGTCTAATAGTTCAGCTTAAAGCTCGAAGCTCGCAGGTTAAATTTTGGTCCCAAGTGAGGCGTTTGGGCTATTTTGCGTCAAAAGCAGAAAGTATCGGATATAGTTCTAGATTTTTGTAAAGACTTATGACTCATTTATAAAACATGTTAATTGATTGTTTAGCTCATTCAAAGGTCTTATTAAGTAGCTTTTAGCTTAACTATATTAACAAAATAAAGAGAGTGTTTGGTTTGTCCATGTTATATCAGAAAGAAACAACAGAAACATGGTATCTCCATTAAAACTTAATGAACTTGTTATGGTGACTTATTAACAGGTTATATAGCTTATTCAATGTGTTTCCCCTGTAGCTTATAGCTTATATTTGTGAAATTTAAAAAATATATGTCAAAGAGAGGTTTGATTTTGTGGCTCGCGACCAGGAAAAAACTAAATTAAAAACATAGGACTTAGATCTTTGGACCAGGTTGCTGGGGCGTTCAAGAGTGTCCTGGGTGATGGTCACATAGAACTTTTGGCTAGGTTTAATACCCTTAGCTTGTGGTAGAAAAATAGGACACAAGACTACAAGAGGGGTGTTTGGGACTGGTTTTGCGACAAGTGCAGAAAAGAAAAATAAACAAGTTTATCTTTGTAAATACTTATAGTTCATTTATATAACCTGTTAACTGGTTATTTATCTTATTTAAATGTCATATCAAGGAACTTATAGCTTTAAACGAAATCAATCACAAGAGGGTGGTTGTTTTGTTCGCGTTATAACAGAAAGAAAACATAAACTTGGTTTATCCTTTAAAACTTCGTGAACTTGTTTTTAGAGTTTGATACCAGGTTTCCAAACAAATCTATGGTCCTTGTTTAGAAGTTTACAGCTTATGGTTCAGATAATATTCAAAACGTGGGTTAAGGGGTGGTTAGTTTTGGCTCGTTAGAAGCAGAAAAGAACAGCAGACATGACTTTTGGCTATGTTTCTTATTTGTACTAAGTTAACGTCACATGCAATTGTTACTGATGACGTATAGTCTATATATAGGCCACAAGCCCAAGTATAAACATTACTAAGGCCCACAGCCACCATGCGTGGGCTACTACAACTTGGGCCGCATCAATAAAGGGATTGGGCTCACGCAAGCCCAACTAAACTATATATATGGTTTAGATAAGGATCTCCTATTTATGGAATAGATATCCTTAAACCGGATAAGTACCACGTGTGCGAAACGTAAGGAGCACGAACCCTACAAGAATTCTGCGCCTATATAAGGAATGACACAATTCTCATTAAAGGTACGATTCACAAACCCTAAAACTCTTTACGAGAACCCTAAACCGATTACTTACTCTCACGCCGGAGTCTAATCGTGGGAGACAATCCTACGATAAGTCTAACGGTGTTGTTTATTTTCTTAGTGCGCAGGTTTCAAGCATTAAGAAACAAATTGGTACGAGAGCAAGAGCCCAAATCAGGAACGCCCAACTTTTGTATCAACAAGTGGCGCCATCCGTGGGACCCCTACTAAGAACTAAGAAACTAGAATGACGAAGAATAAAAATTCAAGCCAGCAGACTCCGCAGTTGGAAAAAACACGTGACCCCCAGACGAAGAATCAACAAGATTCGACCCCTAGGCAGGCTGCTGGGACAACCAGCGCACCTGGTCACCAAGAGGCGGGAACAACCCAACCTCTTCCAGTGGTAGAACTGCCTATAAGGACTACCCAAGCCACTACAGCGGTTCCAAGCGTTGAGGAACTCCAACGCACCCTCTTCACTACTCCTCACCAAACGGTACCTACAGTGGACAACACTGTACCACCGGGCGCGCCTAACCGAGATAGAGTACCCAATACTGAGGCAGATATTCTTGCAGCAACTGAGGAGACACCCAACCTAACGTTGGGAAATTTTGGATCCCAAAATTATGAAACCCTAACTGCCCTCATGCAAGAAGAAGCAAGGAGAAGATTGAGCACGAGCCTACAAGCTCGGCTCAATTTCGGTCCTGAACGCGAACCATCACCACCGCGCCACCCACGAGGAAGACGCGCAGATAACGAAAAACGTACCACTATCCACGATAGGTTAGGTACGACATCTGACTCACAATACTCAGAGGAATATGTAGGCAGCGAGAGGCGCACTAATGTTCACTCCAGACTTGGCAGTCGAGGGATACAAGACCGATTAGGACCTCAACATTCACCAAGCTAAGGGTCCTCCAAATCTGGGAGCAAGAGAATTCACGACAGATTGGGGAAAAGAATATCCCCAAGTGAAAGTCCCTCAAGCTCTTCCTCTGAGAGAAGCCTGCGCAAGCGCCAAAAAAGAAACTACTCTTCCTCCAGCGACTCCTCGGACAACGAGGATAGGGAAACAGGACATTGGAAGTCAAGAGGAAGACGTCGCGAAGAAGAAAATGAAGACATGTCTCTTCCATGGCGACGCCAGAAAGTTGATGCATTTACGCGACGCATCAGCGATTACTCCGACCACAAAAGGAGGCGCATGCCCATTAACGTGAAAACATATGATGGAACAGGTGATCCGGATGACCATCTAAAAGTTTTCGAATCAGCTGCTACTATCAAAAATTGGCCACAACCTGTGTGGTGCCATAGGTTTAATTCTACATTAGTAGGGAATGCACGCACATGGTTCAGTAAACTCCCACGAAGGAGCATCGGTGGGTTTGAAGAATTACGGAAAGCATTCCGTCTAAACTTCATCCAAAGAAAAAAGTGCGTTAAAAACCCTGTTGAACTAGCCAGAGTAAAACAGCGTCAAGGGGAATCAACCAGTGCTTTTATGGAACGCTTCAAACATGAGTGCATACAGGTCAAAGCGTGTCCCGAAATTCTAAAAATTTCAGGGTTCATGAATGGGATTAACAACCCAGAACTTATCCGGAAGCTAAATGACAAGGTTCCCCAAACTTTCGATGAGCTAACAAAGCGCACAAGATCCTTCATACAAGGATAAGCAGCCACTGCGGACAGCAAAAAGGGTTACTCGAATTATAGGCAACAAGAACAGCCTAGGAGACAATCCAATGATCAGAATAACAACCGCAGCAGGAATTACCGCAGTGGAAGAGACAATGACAAATATACCCCTCTCACAAAAACTCCGAGGGAAATATTTGTAACAGAAGGTGAAAATTTCCCAAAACCTCCACCAATGTGTACCGCAGAGGATAAGCGCGTAGGGAATGGATACTGCGAATACCATGGTCAAAAAGGCCATACAACCAACAAGTGTGTCCAGCTACGACAACTAATTAAAAAGTTAGTAAGGGAAGGCAAAATGGACCACCTTGTAAAAAACATCAAAGAGGGAAAGGACAAACAAAGGAACGGGGGCAAGAAAGAACCCCTCAAAGAAAAAGCTGACACCATATACATGATACAGTCATGGCAACGCAAGATAAAACAAAAAGTCAGCCAAAAATTCTCCACATAAAAAGAGATATCTTTCCCTACTCTAGCTGTGGACAACGCAGTAGTAGAACCTCTAACTATTGAAATACATACGGGGGGACATGATATCCACCGCATGTACATTGATGGAGGAGCATCCGCTGATATCCTATACGATCATTGTTTCAAAAGACTGCGACCTGAAATCCAAAGTCAATTGATACCAGCAACAACGTCGCTGACTGGATTCACCGGAGAAAAGATTTGGCCTATGGGGCAATTGCGCTTGCTAGTGGTCATGGGAGATGAACAACACTCAACAGCAACATGGATAAATTTCATGGTAATAAAGTCCCCCTTACCATACAATGGCATCATTAGGAGACCTGGAATATCATCCATGCGCGCTGTGCCATCCACAGCGCATGGGATGCTCAAATTCCTAGTGGAAGGAGGAGTTGTTACCCTCTATAACACAACAGTACCACCAAAAGAATGCAACGCAATAACCACTGAGGTGGAGAATATTCCAGAACAGGGCACAAAAAAAACACTAAACCTAAAGGTCGCTATTCACCCCGATTACCCGGACCAAAAAGTTTCGATTGGAGGATCTTTATCTGACAAAGGTAAAGCAGCCGTGTGCGCACTCTTGCAAAAGAACCTAGATATCTTTGCATGGGAACCAAAACACATGACAGGAGTGCCACGCTCTATCACGGAGCACAAGCTACAAATTCGACAAGGATATCCCCCAATACGACAGAGGAAGCGCGGCCAGGCCCCAGATCGTGCAAAAGCTATTCTGGAAGAAGTACACAAACTCGTAGACGCAGGCATCATGCACGAAGTGTACTATCACGATTGGCTCTCTAACCCAGTGATGGTAAAGAAGAGCGATGGCAGTTGGAGAATGTGCGTGGACTTCACAGACCTTAACAAAGCATGTCCACAGGACTGCTATCCACTGCCAGAAATAGACTGGAAGGTAGAATCCCTGTGCGGATATCCTTTTAAATGCTTCCTAGATGCATACAAAGGATATCATCAAATCCAGATGGCAGTCGAGGATGAAGAAAAAACAGCTTTCCACACCAGTCAAGGGGTTTACTGCTACACAAAAATGCCTTTTGGCCTAAAAAACGCGGGCGCAACATACCAACGATTGGTGGACACAGCTTTCGAGAAACAAGTAGGTCGAAACCTTGAAGTCTACGTTGACGACCTTGTCATCAAAAGCCACACAGAGGATGAATTGGTACGCAACATCGAGGAAACGTTCAAAACATTGGGAAAAATAAACATGAAATTAAATCCCAAAAAGTGTACCTTTGGCGCAACAGAAGTCATGTTCCTCGGATACTTAATAGAACCCGACGGAATCAAACCTTGCCCAGAAAAAACAAAAGCTGTTATTGATCTTCCCTCACCGCGCACACTCAAGGAAGTCCAGTCATTAAACGGAAAGCTAGCTGGGCTAAACCGTTTCTTATTTAAATCAACAGACAAATCACTCCCTCTCTTTAAAACACTCACGAAGTGAACCAAAAAAAGGAGACTTTCGTTGGACTGAGGAAGCAGAAGAAGCTTTCCAACAGCTAAAACAGCATTTAGCATCACTTCTCAAACTTGTCGCACCGCGACCAGGTGAAGAGCTAATCATATACTTATCAGCAACCCATGGAGCAGTTAGCGCAGTACTACTGATAGATAGGAACCCCGTCCAGACACCCATATACTTTGTAAGCAAAGCACTGAAAAAGACAGAGACTAACTACAGCGCTATGGAAAAGCTGGTCTTAGCTCTAGTATTCGCAGCTAAAAGACTGCGTAGGTACTTTCAAGCGCACCCAATAGCTGTAATCACAGACCAGCCAATCAAACAAGTTATCTCTAAAGCTGACGCATCAGGGCAGCTACAAAAGTGGAGTGTGTTGTTAAGCGAATATAACATCTCGTATATACCGCGCACTGCAATCAAAGACAGATATTAGCTGATTTCATTGTTGAGAAGCCAGATACCGATAGTCCAACCTCAACGACCAAAACAGATCTGCAGGAACCCTGGATTCTGTTCACAGATGGATCCTCATGTGTAGATGGATCGGGCGCAGGCCTTATCCTTACTAATCTAGAAGGTATGGAATTCACCTATGCGCTGCGCTTCGAATTCACAGGCCAATTCCGCAACCTGGAGGCAAACGTAGATTCTAGGCTAGTTGCTAACCATGTGCTAGGTGAATATGAAGCCAAGGATGAGCACATGATCCAATACCTGGATAAGACCAAGTCCTTAATTAAAAACTTTGATAAGTTCACAATAAAACAAGTACCTAGAGGGGACAACAGGAAGGCTGATGCGCTTAGCAAGATCGCATCCACAAGCTTTGCGCACTTATCAAAACAGGTATTGGTAGAAACCTTACAAAACAAGTCAATCTTGGAGATGGAAATATCCACGGTGATAGAGGAATAAGATCCTACATGGATGACACCTATCACTGAATTTATTAGCAAAGGAGTCTTACCACAGGATCATAAGGACGCTCGAAGAGTGCGGCGCACAGCGCAGCAATTTGAACTACGGGACAACATACTCTATCGACGTTCTTTCTTGCAACCTTGGCTCCGATGTGTGGGACCTCTTCAAGCAGACTATGTACTCCGAGAAATCCACGCTGGATCATGCAGCATGCACTCAGGGCCGCGATCTGTTATAGGGCGCGCTCTACGGTCGGGGTATTATTGGCCAACTATGCACCGCGACGCGCGCGATATGATCAAGAAGTGCAGCAATTGACAAGTACACAGGCCAATTCCGCGCCAACCACAACAAGAGCTAACACCCATTACCTCACCATGGCCATTCTACAAATGGGGCATTGACATCGCAGGACCCTTTCCAGTTGCAGCAGGAGGGTTAAAATTCCTCATCGTAGCCATAGATTACTTCACAAAGTGGATTGAAGCGAAGGCGGTGGTGAGCATCACGGGTAACCAGGTCAAACGCTTTGTATGGGATAACATTGTCTGTCGCTTCGGACTACCTGGAGAGATTATATCAGACAATGGGAAACAGTTCTGCGACAACCCATTCAAAGATTGGTGCGCGCAATTGAACATCACGCAACACTTCACTTCAGTAAAACACCCACAAACCAACGGTTTAGTTGAGCGCGCGAATCGCAGTCTAGGTGAAGGAATAAAAGCGCGCCTTGACAGGTACAAAGGAAAGTGGGTGGACGAATTATCCCATGTCTTATGGGCGCATCGCTCTACAATCAAAACCAGTACTGGAGACACACCATTCTCCCTTGTCTACGGAACAGAAGCCGTCATACCAGCTGAGATAGGAATGCCAACTATACGAACAGCAGATGTCAACGTCACAACAAATGACGAGGAGCAGTGCATAGACTTGGACTTATTGGAAGAAAGACGCGAACGCGCAGCTATACGCGAAGCAAAGGCTAAGGCAAAAATGAAGAAGTATTATGATACAAGGGTCAAACATACTTCCTTCAGGCCAGGAGACTTTGTATACCGCGCCAACGATGCAAGCTACGTAGAAGACACAGGCAAGCTCGGACCCAAATGGGAAGGACCCTACGAAGTCACCGATGCGCTAGGCAATGGCGCATACAGGCTGCGCGACATGAAAGGTCACGACCTAGCACGCACCTGGAATATCTGCAATCTTAAAAGATGCTATCTTTAGGAAAGGCTACGGCCCATACACAGACAACTTTGCACTTTAGGATGTGCCCAATAAGTGTTTGTTTTTTCTTTTCTTTCTTAGGAATTGTCTTTTACTTTTTCAAAAACTTGCAAGTATCAATAAAATGTTATGGTTTCTAGCTAACTCCATAACGCAATTCACTTTATTGCGTACATTCTTATATATGTCAATATTGTTATATTATATTTTTGCCTACATGGCATGGATGCACTAATTAAGACCCACGAAGGCATAAAGGATGAGTAAACCTACTAATTCACTTGTTGAGTAAGAGGGTTGCAAACCCATCAACATTGGATCACGCATCCTTGCTAAGCGCCTTACTTTTG